>JASTWQ010000118.1:0-571985 GCA_035220615.1 Leptothorax acervorum | reverse complement strand
AAAGAACTTGATACCAGATAATCAGGCCGGTTTCAGAAGAGGAATGGGTACGATGGATCAGATATATGCTCTGAATTATTTGATTAATAGACAGTTGGGAAAGGATGGAGGAAAAATGACGGCACTGTTTATAGACCTGAAGGCGGCTTTTGACTCAGTAAACATGGATGTGTTAATAGAGGCTATGAGAGGTAGAGGAGTGAAAGAGGGATTGATAAACAGGGTTAAAGAGGTCCTAAGAGAGACAAAGATTAGGGTGAAAGTGGGTGGGCATTGTGGAGGTGTATTTTGGATGGAAAAGGGTGTGAGACAGGGATGCCCACTGAGTCCACTGCTCTTCACCTTGTTGATTGCAGACATGGAAGAGTACATGAAAAGAGGAGGTTGGGGAGCGGTAGGGATTGAAAGGAGGGAAGGTTTACACGCTGATGTACGCGGATCATGTAGCGCTAATGGCGGAAGAGGAACAAGATATGAGATCAATGATAAATACACTAGAGGGGTATCTGGATTCGAAAGGATTAGTGCTGAGCACGGAGAAAACAAAGATAATGAGGTTTAGGAAAGGAGGTGGGAGAAAGAAGAGCATCGAGTGGAGATGGAAGGGAGAGAAGATTGAGGAGGTTAAAGAATTCAAGTATCTGGGATATACAGTGAAGGCGAACGGGAGACAGGAGGCGCATATAAGAGAGAGGAGAAGGAAGGCGGCGTTGGTAATGAGAGAAGTCTCGGGGATTGGGAAAAGAATGTGGGAAAAGGATTGCAAGAAAAGGATCTGGCTATACGAAAAATATTACCCCAGCCAGGGTTTGAATCTGGAACCTCCCGTATACCGTGCGGGTGTCGCGCCAATTCGACCAATTCTATACTGGCGAAAGAAATTTATTATTCTGTTTATTATACACCGTCGCCCGAAGAATCGGTGCTCCATCTTATGGTTGTTATTGCGATAAATATTACCACAGCCCCAGTGGTCGAATTGGCACGACACCCGCACGGTATACGGGTGGTTCCAGGTTCAAACCCTAACTGGGGTAATACTTTTTCGCAATAAAAAAATTTAAACTATTTAATTTAGAAATTACATCAACTGACCAAAACCCATGGTCGAAATTAATAACGTCTGGACGATTGATCCGAAAAAGTGCTGTGTGAATCCGACAAACCAAGTTGGCTCACAGTTTTTCAATGTTCATATCGGAAAGACGTTATATATTGCCAGTCACGGTCGATTTAAATTACTTTAATTATTAAATTTAATGGCACACAGAAGAAGTGAAATCAAAGTATTATTGCAAGTATATTTACTAGAGTAAGTAATATTTCGCAAAATATATATTTTGTGCGTGAAATTTAATTTAAATAAATACCTTTCAAAATTGCAATGAACTTAATATAAGATGCAGAAGACATTTAAAATGTATGAAATGCAGTGGCAAAATAAAATAAAAATATGTAATACAATAGATAGCGTAATGAGAGATGCAGGAATTGAAAAGGGTTTAATTGCATCGATAACAAGCACCAAATTATGTGAGAGCAACAATCGAAGATGGACATAATCTCCAGCAGCATACTTGGCGTGCCCGTAGTGCCTATAATTTTAACAACAAAATAGGGTTTGAACCTGGAACCACCCGTATACCGTGCGGGTGTCGTGCCAATTCGACCACTGGGGCTGTGGTAATATTTATCGCAATAACAACTATAAGATGGAGCACCGATTCTTCGGGCGACGGTGTATAATAAACAGAATAATAAATTTCTTTCGCCAGTATAGAATTGGTCGAATTGGCACGACACCCGCACGGTATACGGGAGGTTCCAGATTCAAACCCTGGCTGGGGTAATATTTTTTTGCAATAAAAATTTAAACTATTTAATTTAGAAATTACATCAACTGACCAAAACCCATGTTCGAAATTAATAATGTCTCGACGATTGATCCGAAAAAGTGCTGTGTGATTCCGACAAACCAAGTTGGCTCACAGTTTTTCAATGTTCATATCGGAAAGACGTTACATATTGCCAGTCACGTTCGATTTAAATTACTTTAATTGTTATTCTATACTGGCGAAAGAAATTTATTATTCTGTTTATTAAATTTAATGTTTTTGTGTTTTTAATAAATACTTTATCTTTTTGTCTAGTATTATTTATAAAATTATTTTGCGTAAAATATACTTGGCGTCTCTTTTTTACATTTTCAATGTCTTTTTTAGGCGGATTTCACAAGTTTTTGTTAAGGTTTATATATGTATTAAATCTTTCCCTTACTAAATAGATGAGTCCACAATATACTAAAAAAAATGGATACAGAAAAGATTAGCAAGACCCCTACGCAAGGTAGGGCGCTGTCCCTCTCCCCACAACCACCCTTATCCCTGTCAACGCCTGTTTCGCGACACTTTTCTCTACCAGATTAAGTCTTGTTTTTGTAATAGACATAAATGTTGCTTTTGTAATAGAAGTGTTTTATGATAGTCGGAAGGGCTCCGCCCCCTCGAACCATCCCGCCAGGGGCTTCGCCCCCTTGGCCCCCCATTAGGGGCTCTGAAGTGACTCAATATGTATACTTATGTAGACCTGGAGGTAATAAAACAGTAGAAAGAGCGTGAGAAAGCGTGAGAGAGCGAGAAAGAGCGACAAAAAGCGTGAAGAAGCGATATAAAGCGTGAAAGAGCGTTATAAAGCGAGAGAGAGCGAAGAAGAGTAAAAAAAAGCGAGAGAGAGCGAGAGAGAGCGAGAGAGAGCGAGAGAAATCAAAAGAGAGCTTAAAAAAACGTTAGAAAGCGAGAATGAGCGAGAGACAGCGAGAAAGAGTGAGAAAGATCGAAAGAAAGCGAAAGAGAGCGAGAAAGAGCGAGAAAAAGCGAGAAAGAGCGAGAGAGAGCGTGAAAAAACGTTAGAAAGCAAGAAAGGACGAGAAAGAGCGAAAAAGAGCGAGAAACAGCGAGAAATAGCAAGAAAGAGCGAAAAAAAGCAAGAAAGAGTGAGAAAGAGCAAGAGAGATCGAGAGAGAGCGTGAAAGAGCGTTAGGAAGCGAGAGAGAGGGGGAGAGAGAGAGAGAGAGAGAGAGAGAGAGAGAGAGAGAGAGAGAGAGAGAGAGAGAGAGAGAGAGAGAGAGAGAGAGAGAGAGAGAGAGAGAGAGAGAGAGAGAGAGAGAGAGTTTGAGTTTATTTATTATGCCATAGTCAAGACTTTAGGCAAATGATGAATAATACAAGGATATACATGAAGTAAACAAGAGTAAAATAAAAACAGAAGTTGAAATAAGTATGAACTAAAAAGATACAGAACCGATGTGATAACTATAATAAAGCAGTGAGCAAAAGCGGAAATAATGACTATATTGCAAAAAGTAATAATATTATTTCCACCTCAGCCAACGCTTCACTACCAAATTTCGTTGAAGAAGTATTTATAAATAACTGAAATAATGCTGAAAAATTAAGAATCAACGGAATGCAGTCGTGCTCTCTCTGACAACAAAAAAAAGTAATCGCAGAAAAATAACATTGAAACTTAAAACTAATTTAGACGTTGAAGTTGCAACAATTTATGTACAGTGACTAGAACAACTTAGACTAAATGTACTTAACAAAAGGAGAATTTGAGTCGCCAGTGAGTAATAAAAATTAGTAGAGGTATTTAGATCGACCAAACTGGCAAAAATTTTGCCAGTTTGGTCGATCTAAATACCTCTACTAAATGTACTTAAACCTATCACGCACTAACGCTACATCTTACATAAACGGTGGATAGCCCCAAGGTAGACCCTTAAACAGAACTGAGCTCAAGTGTAAATAGATAGCCGTTGAGCTTTTGCTTAAATTCATTGAGAGACGAAGACGACACAACCTCGGTAGGAAGCGAATTCCATAAATAAATACCCGCGAGGTGAAAGGACTTATGGTAAGTCTCAGTTCTGTGAATGGGAATTTGGAAAGTATGAGGTAGTGCTAGCCGTGACGATCGTCTAATCGAGAGATCAGCTCTGACAAAGATCTCGGAGAGGTAGCTAGGAGACATACCATAAGATATCTTATACATTTCAATGCCAAGGAAATAAAGACGTCTATTTCTAACAGACAGCCACCCTAATCGGTGACGGTAAGGCGTAATATGTTCGTCACGTCTCAGATTGAAGATGAACCGAATCGTACAATTGATAAGTCTCTGAAGTTTTGTGTTAAGCTCATCAGTAACATCATTATAAACAAGAGAGCAGTAGTCCAACAGAGGCCAAATCAATGCAGACACGAGTTTTACACGCAGTTGAAATGATAAGGAGTTTTTGTGAAACTTAAGCTTATGCAGCGTAAAGTGTACCCTCTTAGAAATATAGGCGACGTGGCTGTCCCAAGATAGATCAGAGCTCATAATGACACCCAGATTCCGAGCCTGGGAGACAAACGGAATAGAGGTACCACTAACGGAGATAAGAGGTAAATCGTTTAGATTTATTTGGTCAACGTAACGTTTGCTACCGAATACTAATACCTTGGATTTCTTAAGATTGAGAGACAATCCATTTGTGGTCGCATATTCAGAGATAACACCAACATCATGCGCCACCAACTGCAAAGCAACGTTTAATTGACCAAAGAGACACTTACGGTAAATCTGAGTGTCATCAGCAAAAATCAGGCGTTGGGTAAATCTGAGGAAAGCACCAATGTCATTAATAAAAAGGGAAAAGAGGAGCGGTCCCAATACTGATCCCTGAGGAACACCAGAGGTGATAGATAGCCAATCGGAGAATCCATCAACCAGATCAACGACCGCCTGAGAGAGACCAGTGAGGTACGAAAAAATTGATTTGAGGGCAAGATCAGAAAACCCTAATTTCCTCAGTTTAGACAGAAGTAAAGGATGAGAGACAGTGTCGAAAGCTTTACTAAAGTCAAAGAGGACAAGGATCAATACCTCACCTGCGTCGACGCCACTCTTAATATCATGAGATAGTCTAAGAAGGGCAGACTGGGTAGAGTAACCCTTACGATAACCCGATTGACGGTCGTCAAGAATATGGTGCGAATTGATGAAGTCAACAATTTGGCGGTGTAGGATTTTTTCAAACAGCTTGGAAAGTTCACACAAGTTGGCAATGGGTCTCGTTTCAGAGGGAGAGGTAGGTGATTTAACTTTAGATAGAGGACGCACTATGGAGCGCTTCCAGAGAGATGGGAAATAACCCAGGTTTAGACAGCAGTTAAAAAAAGAGGTCAAAAGGTTACCTATATGAGGAAAGGCCAAGGCAATAGCAAACAGTGGTATTTGATCGTAACCTGAAGCAAAGGAAACAGAAGGTGAAGAAACCATTAAAGAGCGAAGGTCATCATAAGATAATTCAGTGAAACTAAAATGTATTTCGTCAGGCACAATGGATAGAATGATGTTAGAGAATTGTGATTGAGAACAAGAAGGATAACAATTAGAGACTGAAGAATAATGGGCATTCAAGAGATCACGTGAAAAAAAGACAAGAGGTGAGGAAAGTGGCGATTCAACTAAACCAAGATTGGCAAGTTCACGCCAAATCTTGGACGGATCGGAAGCTGAGCTCAATCTGTTCATATAAAACTGCTCTCTGGCTCCACGCAAATCATGCGTGAGATGATTCCTGTAGAGCCTGTGAATGTGATAATCAAGAATGCTACGAGATCTGCGCGCAGCATTAAAGAGACCATTGCGATGTCGAATTCGGCGTGAGAGGTCATCAGTAAACCAAGGCGCTGACGGACGAGTCATACGAAAAGAATGAACAGGAGCATGTAGATCCAAGCTAGCAATAATATCATTAGTAATGGTGCTCAGGATGTCGTCAATGTCCGACTCGCCCAGGCTCATCAGACCGAAATCACTCGGGAAAATGAAGCAAGCTTGGAGGTAAGAGTCTCAACGAACATTTGCTCGTCGAATCTCTTATAGCAGCGCCGAACTAGGGTGCGATTCGTGAAGGACGGAACCTTAAATGAATAGGTTAACTCAATGAGATCATGACCGTTGATAAAGGGAGCGTCAGACTTACGAAAAGATAAAACCTTATTCAAGTTGTCGACAGTGAAAACGTCTAACCATGATTCAGAAGAACTGGTATGAAAAGTCGATCCCGATTGAACAATATTAAGCGACAATTGGGAAACAATGTCCCTAAGGTGATTAGATTCGTATGATGAAGCAAGGAGGTTGCAATTCAAATCGCCTGCAATGATAATATTCTTGTAACTAGGAGTGAATGTAGTAAGGGCATCAACATAATTGCTAAAATTTTTCCCTTTTGGCCTACGGTACATGGTGGTGAAAAGGAGAGGCTCGCGCGTGCCGTAACGGATGTCTAGAATGAGATACTCAGGCGCGTTCGAGAAGGCGGAAGGCGACGACGCCAAAACACGCGCTCGCAACGACTCATGCACGTAACAAGTCACACCACCACCCTCCCTGCCCTCTCGGTCAACACGTAGCAAATAGTAACCAGAGATTCGCACTAGATCATCAGAAATATGTGAGTGAAGCCAGGTCTCAGAAATAGAAATAATGTGAAAGAATTTAAACGATAGGAAGGCCTGAATAGACTCAATATGGGCAGGAAGGGAGTTAGCGTTAAGGTGAGCAATTGCGAGACAATCGTGCAAAGCAGACGGAGCAAGGCCAGCATCAACCACAAGTCACTGAAGCCCCGCTAAATCGGCCTCATTAGTAATCAGAATAGGAGATTGACCATGGTCCCTACGGACAAAGATCTGGCCATCCCTGCTCCATACATGCTTGTAAGATAACTGCTTGGCCCTAACTCGCGTTTGGCGCAACAAATTATAAATGTCAGTAGGAAGGAGTTCATTTACATATATGTGTCCAGGGACATCACTTGAGAAAACCTCGTTAATAGTAAGTCGACGTTTACGGCGCATAACTCTAAGTATATAATCGCGAATCTCACGCGACTTAAGTACGACAATAATTGACCTTCTGCCAGCAGTGCTAGCAAGAAGATCTGAGGCAGGCGCCGCATCACGCATTACAGACGCATCACTCCCCCCCCACATCGCGAGTCTCGAGCACATCAGAGGCCAGCTGGGATACACCAAGCGCGCGAAAAACACCGGTGAGTTCGCTGGATGTGACAGATAGTGAACTTGGGATACCAGAAATAATAATCTCTGAGGTTCGCAAGACTCGCGATGCAGCAGAGTACTGACAGTCAGTATATTGAGAGTTTAACGAATGCGCGCCGCGAGCCTCTAACGCTGCAATCCTTTCACCATGATTAGAAACGATTTTCAAAACTTCCGGTATTTGGTCGAGTTTTCGCGCAAAATTGGTATTGACAGACTCCTGATGCTTAATGAAATCTGAAATCTTCTTGTCAGATCCGTCGAACCTGGCCGTAACCTTCCTGTCAGATTCATCAAGCCTAGCAACAAATCTCTTATCGGATTCATCAAGTCTGGATAGAATCTGCTGTAGAAGTGCGTTGGTAGACTGAGATTGAGCTCCGGAAGGAGCAACAACCCCCGCGCCCAGAGCGGTAACACTCATAGGAGTAGCCATGGCAGGAGAGGCAATAGACAATTCAGCATTCACCACACTAGGCGTCGGATGTACGACCAGTGAAGCAGCCAATGACTTGCAGCAACCATCCGCGTATTTTGTCGCAGCATACGTATGGACACAACCGGGATGAAAAAGTCTTTTACACTCGCACTCGGCAGATTCCTTCGCGATAGACTTCTTACACTTGGTGCACGCACGCTGCATAATTATCCACTGACGGTAGCAGAGAGAAGAACCAGAATGCGCAGCAGTCCAGTAGGTAACCGATGGTGGTACGTCTCAAGGCCCACAGATGCCGCCACATGCACGATTGGGATGGTAACTCATGCACAGGTATCCAGAGATCTTACCTTGGTACTTCAAACTAAGTCTTGATAGAGAGAAAGTGGTGATGATATCCCGACTACGCGCAAACCATTATAATCTGAATCATAGTCTATACAGAAAGAATTTGATTGATGACGCTTCGTGCCCCTGCGGGGAGCGCATCCAAGATTTCAATCATTTAATCTTCTCATGTCCATTAACTGAGACGTGGTCAACCAAACTACGCTTAGCTATTTTCCGGACCCGCGGGCCGGACTGTTCAAACATTTATGAAGTTCTCAAAAAACCGACCAGCAAAATCTGTAGACTCATCGTAGCATTCTGCAAATCTATAGAGATACAAATTTAAATTCGAATCTGCCGCGCTTGTGCGCGGCGCGCATGTCCCCACCATAGTCCATCGTTTACACGTATGTTCCGTTACTCCGGCGTCCGCCAAGTTAGTCGCGCCACGGTAGCGAATCAACATCGACTGAGCAAACAATCTTGAATAAGTTTACGGGCCGTATTGACCTCCGTTCGGAGGCAGGAGCCTGAGCAAATAAGAAGAAGAAGAAGTATCCAGAAATCAGGCGAAAGTGAGGTTAGAATAATAAATATCTTTCCTCGAAGATATCAGGCACCGCAGTTGCAAGGATAGAAAGATTAAATATGTATCCTAACAAGCAACAAGAAACTTGCTCAAACCTGCAACAAAACAGCTCGAAGGCAGCTTACGGCAGCAACAGAGTTCTCAGAAAGCAGGAGCAAGGAAGCAAAGCAGCATGCGGTACTCACCGATCAGCAGAGAGAGAGAGAGAGAGAGAGAGAGCGAGACTGATTGATTGATTGATTGATTAGATTTATTTATGCCCAAGCGTAGGCTAAAGGGCAAAGAAACAAAATAGCAAGAGACATAGAATGCAACATAACAGTAGCTAAGAAAATAAATCAGAGATAACAGTAATAGAAAAGATTAGCTAAGTTACATACATATTGCATTCAAATATAATACTTAAAACTAATATTAAACTAAACTAGAAGAAAAAGAAAACGCAAGAACAAAAATGTTAACTTAAAATAGCGCTAAGAACCAATTGAAATACGCAATGCAACTTAAACTAAGAAAAATATAACGCAATGTGACTTAAACTAAGATAATTATTTGTATAACGCAGATTGTCCGACTAGACGAAGATAATATAGCACCATTACAATTCACACAGAAGGTCAAGAGTATCAAACAGATTCAGATGAAAGTAGAAACAAGTGGAGGTCTTTAAAGGATGCAAGAGAGAGAGAGAGAGAGGGAGAGATTGATTGATTGATTTATTATGCCCAAGCATAGGCTAAAGGGAAAAGGTACATAGAGACATAGAATACAAAATAAAATAGCCAGAAATGGCAAAAATAGAACAATAAAGAAAAGAAAAGCTCAGTGACGGATGTGAATGTCCTGTGATCTTAATATATAACTTAAACTAATACTAATAATTATGAAATCTAATACTAAGCTTAGGAGCTAATAATTAACAAGGTAATACAAAATCACAGAGTAAATTCAATTAAATCTTAATAAAGAAAAAATAAAAGCAAGAACAAAATGATAACTTAGTGTTATAGCAGATTAGTTGTAAGAAACGGAGCGGGAGAGAATCAAGATCGTTCACTTGAATTATGTCTCTTTGAATGCTTTATTCTGAACACAATATATGGCTTTTATTAGCTCACAGATTACTTCATGTGCGACTGACTAGCTGTACGGCGAGAGCAACCATCTCGAGTTTCTATGCGCGCGCATGCCAACAAGGATGGGCCCGGCGCTCGTCTCGATTCTCGCTTGTATCAATGAACGTAATCGATGTACAATCGTTTCGCATCACGAGATAACATAAAACGCGATTAACATTTATTTTTAACACTACCGCCGTTTGAGCGTTTCGTATTAATCGACAACATATTTAACTTTTTGCAAATTCTCTTGAAACGATCTCTCAGCAGAGCCTTTGTAAATACATCTGCGCGCTGATCTTCGGACGGAACATATTTCACGACTATATCTCGACTGTTAGCCTTTTCTTTCACGAAATGATAATGGATGTCTATGTGCTTTGTACGCTTGTGATATATTGGATTCTTAACTAGCTGTATTGCACTTTGATTATTGTGGCGGTCTTCCGACCACACACACAATATTCCGAGCAATCGGAGTAACGGCTCCGGCCGTACACATACCACCGGGCCAGCGGAACGGCCCCGGCGGTACGCGCGCCGCGCGCGCGCTCACCGATCACGCGCCACGCGCGTGGGCCCAACGTGCGGCCCGCGAATCTGAACGAGAGTGCCGCCAACAGATGGCATATTTACTCGTATTCAAGATTCAACCACGAAGGATATATAAGGCCGTGCGGCGAGGGCCTAGACAGCTTTCGACTGCTATCCAAGCTCAGTGCCTGATAGTAGAAGAAGGGGTTTTTGCATTTGTAACCTTGCCGTCGTCTTGCCGCCGAAGAAGCTTCGACCACCGCCGAGACGAGCTGCGTCACGCCTATTGCCGCCACCGAGATCTTCGCAGCGGCCCCTGCACCATCGACCAGGCACACCGTGGCAGCTCATCCCGCTCGACCTCTCGCCGGTACGACGGACGCGCCCTCCACGGCAGGTGATTCTCACGTGGGACGTGAGGGTTCGACGCTACACCTCACCTCGGCTATCCTGGGACGTGCCTTCACTCCTGTCGCCGCTACCGCTGTCACCAGCGGAGAAGACGCGGCCCTCTCTGCTAACACCTCTGCCACCATCACCTGTGGCAAGGACTCACCAGGGGACGCAGACCACCTCTGTGGCCAGAGTTCATCGAGGCGTACAACACCAGCCTCGCCGCGACTCGAGAGAGGTGCAGACCGACCAGGAGTGGGAGGTCACATCGTCGCAGGAGCTACAGGCAGACGAGCCTCCACCTGCTCGTGTCACAAGGCACGCAGACAGAGGAGCCTGAGCAGTCCTTCACGCCACCCGGGACACCACCTGCCTGGCGGAAGTCCGGCCTCTGGCGGCGGACACAGACGCTCCCCGCCATCATCTGGCGCGAGCGAATAGCGCAGTAGCGCGAAGAAACAATCGGCCCTTTTCAGGGCCACCGCACAAGAAGAGCCCAAACGGCCCTTTTCAGGGCCACCTTCAGCACACTGACACGACAACAACTGTACATAGATAAATTAGAATAAACTCTCTATTTATTATATACAGTGCCTCAAGCTCACTCGACGCTCCTACACACGCTGCGGCGTCTCCTACCCTGCGGAGGGCACGCGACGCCCGAACAAATAGTGGCAAGCGGCCACAATTATCAACGAACAGAGTAGTTTCTTTCTCACATAAACATCCAATATCCGACAGTAGCCTCCGCAACTAAATCGACTCCCGCGTTGCTGCCGATGCAGCCACATATTCTGCCTCTGTTGTGCTCAGAGTTACCAATTTCTGTCTCTGCGAAGACCATGAAATTGCTCCGTTGGCTAGACAGAAAACATAGCCAGTAGTCGACCTTCGTGTTTCCACATCGCCTGCGTAGTCGGCATCAGAGAAACCGATCAACTCAGGCTCGCTACCGCCGTTTTTGTACTCTATACCGTAGTCAGCAGTGCCTTTGAGATACGCGAAGATTCTTTTTACCGCGCGCCAGTGCTCAAAGTTATGTCTGCTTAAAAACTTGCTAACCGAATTCACCGCGTATGCTATGTCCGGTCGCGATACTGCTGCTAGAAAAACTAGAGAGCCCACTGCTTCTCGATAGGGCACACTATTTACATTTTTATCGTCTATCTCAGACGGAGATAGAACTACGTGCGGATCAGCCGGTAGGCTTACAGTTTTCGCGTTAACCATTCGAAACTTTTCGATTATTTTCCTCGTGTACGCGCTCTGATGTATTATCAGTGATTTTTCTTTTCTGTCTCTTAAAATTTGCAAACCGACATATGTGCTTAAATCACCAACAGTTATCTTAAAAGTATCACTCAACCGTTTAGAAATAAATTCTAGAGTCTTTCTAGTTTTTGCTGCGACCAAGCCGTCGTCGACAAATAAAGCTAAATATACTACTTCACCTTCGAACTGCCCGACAAACACGCATTTGTCGGCTTCGCACTCTTCAAACTTGAACTCGTTTAGGAACTTCGTAAACCTTTTGTTCCAACATCTCGGGGCCTGTTTTACACCGTACAGAGATCTCTCGAGTTTGCACACTACAACACTCACGCTTCCTCTTGTATCTTCTCCGACGTCGAGTCCTTCCGGTATCTCCATGTAGATTATCTCGTCTAACTTCCCGTACAGAAAGGCTGTACGTCAAACTGCATCAGCTCGAGATCTTCCATGGCGACTATCGCTAAGAACACTCGCAGCGAGTCGTACCTGACTACCGGAGCGAACGTCTCGGTGTAGTCTATTCCTTTGCGCTGCAAGAAGCCTCTTGCGCACAATCGAGCCTTGAATCGATGTGACCCTCTTTCTGCGTCCGTCTTCACTCGAGAAACCCATTTAGAGTCGATCGTCTTCATATTTGAAGTTTTCGGAACAAGTGTTCAAGTGTGATTTTCTTCGTGTGCCTTTAGCTCTTCTTTTATAGCATTTGCCCACTGCGTGGCTTCTGTGCTATCCATTGCTTCCTTATATGAGTTAGGAATCATATACTCGGCTACGTCCGCGTTGTATCTCAACGGAGTTTTGATTTTCGACCGATCTCTGAGTGCATGCGGAGGGTTTATTGCTACCGGTACTGCAGTGTCCGCCCTCGAAGCAGTTTTGCCTCCTGGTGCCTCCTCCTCTTCTTCGCTCTCACTCTGGCTCTCTTCATCCTGCTCCATTCCGGTTTTCGGAAGCACTATCTCGTCTTCTTCGCTTTCATCTTGCGGTTCCATCTTTGTAGACATTTTGCCGATTCGCTCGTTGAAAACGACGTCCCTCGCTTCACTCACCTTCTTCGTCACGGTATCGTACAGTCGGTAAACCGCGGAGTTGTCTTTGTAACTCACAAAGATTACCTTTCGCGCACGAGCGCCGAGTTTCTGCGTGAGCTGTTTTGGGATGTGTACGAACGCCTCCGAACCGAAGATTCGCAAGTGGCTTAGATCTGGAGTCTTCCCCACCCACATCTCGTACGGTGTAACTGTCACTCGACCACATGGTTCTGTTCAGAACATAAATCGCACAGCTTACTGCCTCCACAGATTTAGAGGCAAACTCTTCGCTTGAATCATTATACGCGCACTCTCGACGATTGTACGGTTATCCCGCTCGGCTTTCCCGTTCTGCTCCAGAGCGGTTGTCTCCCGTTTTATACCGCGCGACGCGAGATATTCGTCCATTTGTTTATTACAAAACTCGCGGCCGTTGTCCGATCTCAGGATTCTAATTGAGCGCCCGAATTTGTTAGACATCATTTTCTCGAAAATTTTAAACTTTTCGTACACTTAAGACTTCTGTCTTAAAAAATATACGTGTCTATAACCACTCGCGTCGTCTTTGAATGTCAGGAAGTATTTCGATCCACCGGGTGACTCTACGGACATTGGCCCACATACGTCCGTGTGTATTATCTCGCCGGGCTCCGTTTTCACTTTCTCCGAGTTCTTCTTAAACGGCAGTCTATGGGCCTTCCCCAGCTGGCACGGTTCGCAGAAAAAGTCAGTTTTATCAGAGAGCGATACTCCACTCACCAAACCCTTTTTCGCTAGCTCACGTATCGCGCGTTTGCCCACGTGCCCCAGCCGTTCATGCCACACACTCAGGTTTGTTATCGCGACATTCGCCTCCTCGGCACTTCCCGTTTTCACGACTCTAAATAGCATTCGACAGACGTTGTTGCTCTGTTTCACTCCCGTCACGACTACACTGTTATCGCGTATTATTTCGACGTAGTCCTCTCGAAAACGCATTTCAAAACCGATATTCGTACACGCGCCCACCGAGAATAGGTTTTTTCGTAATTTTGGAACTAGCAATACATTTTCAATGTGCGCATCTCGCCACACACCGTCGATTAACTTCTTGACTCGTACTGTTCCTTTCCCGACAATGCCACACACCTCGTTGTCGCCAAGCGAAATCTCTCCGCCGTCTTTGTTCTCCCGGTAGTCGGTAAGCCACTCACGTCGGTAAGTAAGGTGTCGCGACGCTCCACTGTCGATAAGCCAAACCTCGCTTTGCTTTGCGGCCATTATTGCACTTGTTTGCTCGCAGACTTCGCGCGATAGCTCGGCGCACGCTTCGCACTCGGCTTCACACCGGTTTCCACCACAAACGCGCAGTCGCGAGACTCGCGAGATTTGTCATCGTCACCTTTCTTTCGACGCACATTTTTGCATTGTCGCGCGAAATGTCCCATCTCGTGGCACTTATAGCACTTGATGTCCTTTGTGTCCTTTTTCGGCTTCCACGGTTTCTTCCTATCACTCCCTTTTTTCGTTGCGGCTAACGCACTCGCTGCGTCCTCATCCGCACTGAGTCGCATTTCCTCTCGTATGAGCCTTTCTTGTAGGTTTTTCAACGTTTGTCGAGCTGGATCTACGCTGTCCCACGCGACGTGTAGCGTGCTAAACCGTGAGGTTAGACTCGCCAGAGTCTTCGTCATAATCGTTGCATCAGACACTGCTTCGCCGATGTCTCTGAGTTGACTCGCCATGTTCTAGACTTTCGCCACATGCTGCACCGCCGTGTCTCCCTCGCTCATGCGATAAGCATGAAATCTTTGCAGCAGCCCCAGCTTGTTCGTCTCGGTTTTCTGCTCGCGTATGAGTCCGAGTTTTTCCCACATGGCTTTTGCACTCTCGCACGATAACACACACTTGTTGTGCTTCTTCCACCGACGATAAGATGATGTACTTTGCTGTGACGTTGTCCTTTATGAACTTCTTCACCTCAGCCTGGTTTCCAGCGACGGCAGCCGGCATTGTTTTCGTGCCATCGACCACGTCCAGGACGTCGTTCATCACAAACAGCGCATTTATTTGGGCCTTCCATGCCTGGAAATTCGTCCCGTCAAAGTTCTTGATCCCTTTTACTGAGATCCCCGCAGACATCGCGAATGCAAATCTCTTTCTCACACGTGTCCGACACTTGAACTCACTCGCGACACAAGATGGCCGACTTTTGGCCTCGTGTCTCGCGAAACTTTTTCGGGACCTCTTTCCACCTTTCACGCAACTGTTGCACAGATTACGGTAGCTGGGCCCATAACCTGTTAGAGCAGATTAGTTGTAAGAAACGGAGCGGGAGAGAATCAGGATCGTTCACTTGAATTATGTCTCTTTGAATGCTTTATTCTGAACACAATATATGGTTTTTGTTAGCTCACAGATTACTTCATGTGCAACTGACTAGCTGTACGGCGAGAGCAACTGTCTCGAGTTTCTATGCGCGCGCATGCCAACAAGGATGGGCCCGGCGCTCGTCTCGATTCTCGCTTGTATCGATAAACGTAATCGATGTACAATCGTTTCGCATCACGAGATAACATGAAACGCGATTTACATTTATTCTTAACACTTAGTGTAAAGCTTAAGAATTAATTATACGTAACGCAGCATAAACCTAGATAATTATTTATATAACGCAACGACTATTATCCGACTAGACAATGATCATACTGCACCAACGTAACCCACACAAGAAGACCCAGAGACTCAAACAGATTCAGATGTAAGTAAAAATAGGAGGAGAGGGTTTTTAAAAGATGCGATAGAGGATGCTGATATTATGTTAGTAGGAAGAGTATGCCAAAAACGTATTGGAAAAGGCGAAAGGAGTGCATACACTGTCACGACTTTTTGCGCGCGGGCGCAAGCCGGATCAAAAGGGGACGGGAGAGAGTAAGGTGTCAGGCCTCTCGAATGGGTCCCTCGCACGAAATCTCTTACTCAATTCAATTTCAATCAATTTATTATTAACTTCAGCTACATAGCCAAGAAGTGGACTTGGTTTACAAAATAACCTTAATCATTCATACCCATACCGCACACTCCTAATACATTCTTATTTTCTTTCCCTTATTTTACACTCTTTCTCCCTCCACAGTTTCGTCAATACGTCGCCTTTCTTTTTCTCCAATACATCATTACATAATTGTTTACAATTATGTAATGATGTATTGTCTCATTACTGCTACTCCCTAACCCTATGAACCAGTCTTTGGTGTAATCACAGTCTTCGATATAGTGCCTAAGATTATCTTTACCTTGACCGCAGAACACATACATCAATTTCTCCTCCTCCAACCAATACTTATTACCCTCCTCCAAATTTCCACATCTCAATCTTATTAACGCTCTTACACTATTTCCCCCGTTTACCTTAACTAAGTTTTCCATTTTCAAATACCTGGGTCCATCCAGACTCATATAGAGCTCCTTATACCTTTCATTATATTTTGTTTTCAATAACCTATTCTCCTCCATTTGTCGTTGAACCTCCCAGTCCCTATGCACCAATTCCGACTTTATATCCCCTCCCGCTGCTCTGATACACTCTATTGCTTGTACTCCCCAGCCGTTCCTATTATAATATAGTTCCCTCTCATTACTGTACATGTCCTCCCAATAATTTTTATCTTTATCCATCCAACATTTCTTTAACCATCTATCTTCTTTTTCTGCCCTTTCTTTCTCTTCAAACTTCATTGCTCTTAGTCTCCATCCAATCCTCAACTTTTTAAGTCCCAATTCCCTTGACATCAAATATCTCGGCGTGCAGAAATCCAATCTAAATACTGTGACGTGACGTTGTCACGTCCACCGCCCAGACGGTAGCTCGGCCGAGGGGAAGCTCGGGGGTGGCGCCTCGACCGGAGTATGGGAGGGTTATTCGCGATTTGATTTTGTAAGCGAGCTTGTAGATACAACAGGTGGTGCCGGAGCAGGTGATCAACGGAGGACCGATGTAACGACGTATGTCGCAACGAGGGAGAGCAGTAGGCTTAGGGGAACGCTGAGCGGAGTGGCTGGCCGACGGGCGAGTCACTGGGGCCTACCGCTGCGGAGACGCGCAGAATGCCTCGCACATTGCACCCCGGGCCGTGCCGTCACACAAGGAAGGGCGCGACACCGCGACTGCAGCGCGGGTGAGCGACCCGGAGCCTCCTCGACGATATCAAGGACACCGAGCAGCATAGCCATGGCCTGGCCAGCCGGGCTAAAGCTGAGAAGGGCCCACACCTGATGGCAGCCGATTCAAAGGATCGCGGGCAGGCAGAAAGCACCAGAAGCGGCGCCGCGAACACGGCGGCGCGCGCGACGGATCGGCGGGACGGAACATCGCGAGCTTGGAGCGCATGCGCGGGGGCCCAACGTGATCTCGCCGGGCCGGCCGCTCTTCACTGTCGAACGAGCCGCTGTCGAGGAGCCAGCCCGGAGGAACAACCCCGACCGAGCCGACCAAGCCAAGCAGCAGCGAGCAGCTTTTGTAAGATCTCCACTCTGGCACTACCGTAATTCCGACGGCTCGATCCCGGCCCCGGCCCGAAGCGATTAACTTTCTAGACAATTAACTTTCTTTACCGCTTAGTGTACCGGCTCGGTACCTGTTCCCGTGTAATAACCGCGAGGCTGTGGGGTGTGTGAAGTTGGCACCCCTACATTAAAATTCGATAGTTCTGATTAGAGTTCCAGCTTCTTTTCGAAGAGTATGAGAGTATTTTTAAGTTTTTAGAAAGAGTTCTGGCAATTAAGGTAACGAAAACACCTTTTGAAAAAAGGGGGTGCCAACCACGACTTTTTTTATCGAATTTTGAGATCGAATAGTTCTGAATGGCCTAAACGCTTTATTTTGCGATTATCTAGAGTTCCTGATACATAAAAAATTTTTTTGATTAATTAAAAAAAAAATAAAAAATTTTGAAAATTTGATTTTGAGATCGAATAGTTCTGAATGGCTTTAACGCTTTATTTTTCGATTACCTAGAGTTCCTGATATAAAAAAATTTTTTGGATTAATTAAAAAAATTTTTTTGGTGAAAGAAAATTTTCAATCATCGCGTTCAAATATCGATTATCTTGCAAACCGTTAGCCTAATCGCTTTGAGCCATAAGACTTTTTGTCACAACTCGTCGAGAACTAGCCAGAACGCTCGTCAGAACTACTCGGAACTCTGAAAAAATTTTCGACTTCGGAACTTAAAAAATTTTTGCGATCATCGTTTAAATATCTGGTATCTTGCAAACCGTTGGTCTAATCGCTTTGTGTCATAAGACTTTTCGTTAAAACTCGTCGAGAACTATCCAGAACGCTTGTCAGAACTACTCGAAACTCTGAAAAAATTTTCGACTTTGGGACTTAGAAAATTTTCGCGATCATCATTTAAGTATCTGGTATCTTGCAAACCATTGGTCCAATCGTTTTGTGTCATAAGACTTTTTGTCAGAACTTGTCGAGAACTACTCAGAACTCTGATCAGAACTACTCGGAACTTTCCACCAATTTTCGACTTCGGGACTTATTATTGTAAGATGGTGAGATCGAAATATTTTTTAGAGTTCCGAGTAGTTCTGATTAGAGTTCTGGGTAGTTCTCGACGAGTTCTGACAAAAGATCTTATAACACAAAGCGACCGGACCTACCGTTTGCAAAATACCAGATTTTTTATCGATGATCGAAAATATTTTTAGTTTCGAGTAGTTCTGATTAAAATTTTGGGTAGTTCTCGACGAGTTTTAACGAAAAGTCTTATGACACAAAGCGATTGGACCAACGGTTTGAAAGATACCAGATATTAAAACGATGATCGCAAAAATTTTCCAAGTTCCGAAGTCAAGAATTTTTTCAGAGTTCCGAGTAGTTCTGACGAGCGTTCTGGCTAGTTCTCGACGAGTTGTGACAAAAAGTCTTATGGCTCAAAGCGATTAGGCTAACGGTTTGCAAGATAATCGATATTTGAACGCGATGATTGAAAATTTTCTTTCACCAAAAAAATTTTTTTAATTAATCAAAAAAATTTTTTATGTATCAGGAACTCTAGGTAATCGAAAAATAAAGCGCTAAAGCCATTCAGAACTATTCGATCTCAAAATCAAATTTTCAAAATTTTTTATTTTTTTTTTAATTAATCAAAAAAATTTTTTATGTATCAGGAACTCTAGATAATCGCAAAATGAAGCGTTTAGGCCATTCAGAACTATTCGATCTCAAAATTCGATAAAAAAAGTCGTGAAGTTGGCACCCCCTTTTTTCAAAAGGTGTTTTCGGTACCTTAATCGCCAGAACTCTTTCTAAAAACTTAAAAATACTCTCATACTCTTCGAAAAGAAGCTGGAACTCTAATCAGAACTATCGAATTTTAATGTAGGGGTGCCAACTTCACACACCCGAGGCTGTGAGGCTGGCCGGGATCGTGCCTGAGTAGTTCGTCGTGAAGCCCTTCCCGGGGACTCTGACGTGGCCGACAGTCGTTCCGCGTTTGTTGTGTCGAATCTGTAATTATCGTTTCGTGTTCCTTGCGTCGGGACTATCGTTGTTTCGCGTATATTGCGTCGATTACCGGTGAGTGTTTGTTTCTTGCGCCGAAGTCGTGATTGCCGTATCGCGTTCATCGTGTCGAGACTACCGGGATTCCGCATTTATTGTGTTAAAGTCGCGATTAGCATCGCGTATCATTGTCGCGTCTGTTCGGGGAAAATTCCACGGGCGAGCGGTGCGGTAACGCTCCTCGGGAGATATTGCGTCGCGCTCTCGCGCGCGCGTGAATTGTCGTGCGTACTCGAAGGGAGTCCCGCGGATACATTGTGTCGCCGGTGCATGCAAGTATAGTCGCGGTCACTCACCGGGGAAAGTAGTACGGGTGTGTTACATTGTCGTCGGATAAATGTCGTTTCGCGTATACCGATTCGTTACCGTGTAAAAGTGTCGTTTGTTGCGTCGAGGTCGTAATGATCGTATCGCGGTCAGTGTGTAAAAATGTCGTTCGTTACATTTGCGTTGCACAAATGTCATTTCGTGTCTACCGGTTAATTGCCGAATCCATTGTCGGTTAGCGTACGCCGCGAGCGGGGCGGCCGAGTTGTGTGTGTGTGAATGTGCGTGCGTGTGTGATAATCCGCGTGGCGGCGATTCGCGTGCCGTGGGCATGCTTCTCGCGCAAGAGAACCTGTAGAGCATGGGACTCGCGGTTAACTCGTGTGAATGAGGTGCGTGGCTGATTCGTGTGTGTGTGATTCGCGTTCCGCGGGTAGTGCGTACGGTATCTTCGCGATTGCGAATGAGGTAGCGTGCGTTTTCATTTGAGACGTTACTTCGAGCGGCGGTCGCCAGCGAGGCGGCTCGACTTCGCTCTATATTATGATCCCTTGAAATACACTGTTATTTATAACTTGATTTGTGTTGATTGCGCTGCGCTCCCTCTCCTACTCTCCCCCCACAACGAATCGTAACCGACGCCCTGGGCTTGCGTTCGGGCTGTAGAATATTTGCATCGAATTAACGAAACGTGGTGCGCGTAATCGCACCTGGCACCCATACGGAATATCTAGCGGGAAGAGTCTGTTACCGTAGATACCTCGAAGAAATTCTGTCGCGGATACCTCGGAGCTACCGTCTGTCTTTTGTGAATTTGCGGCAGCGCCCCTTCGGCTGGCGAGACCGAAGGAAAACGGGTCGCAATACCCATCTAACGTAATCTAGCATGATCTCTAACTCTTTCTTTTCCGCCCACCCCCAAATCTCCGCCCCATATGACAACACACTTTGCACTAAGTATTTAAATAACATCCATCTTCTGCAAAAATAATTTTTACAGATTCTTTCCCCCAATCCCCAGACTCTATTGGCTGCCATCCTTCCTTTACAACTCAGCTCTTTTATATGATCCATATAATTTCCTTTATTATTGAATACAAAACCCAGGTATTTAAAAGTCTGGACCTCCTCTAATTCCTTATCCTCCCATTTCCAGCTCTCCTTTTTCTCTTTGTTTCCTGTGTTAAAAACCATAACTTTAGTCTTATCCACACATAACAACAGTTTCTTTTTCTTTAACAGTCTTCTTAACGTGTCTATCATATCCATTAACGCAACTCTATTTTTCGCCACGAACACCATATCATCCGCATATTCCAACGACCATATCCTATCATTAAGTAACGGCACCCCCCCAATGTTCCTATCCTTTAACGCTTTTCCTATATCTGCAATATACAAATTAAACAGAAGTGGACTCATCACACAGCCTTGGCGAACTCCTTTGTGTGTCCTGAATTTATCCGTCAGCTCTTCTTTTGTTCTTACGCCAACCACCGTCTCCTCATACACTTTCTCCAATCTTCTTATAACATCCAAATTTACTCCATTATCCTTTAGGGTTGACCACAGTTGTTTTCTATCCACATTGTCAAACGCCGCCTTTAAATCTACAAAAAGTGCATACACCTTACTCTCCTTCCCTCCTTTCTTCTTCTCCCTTTGTACCAGATGGTTCAGAATGAAGACATTGTCCATCGTAGACCTTCCCCTTCTGAAACCAGCCTGGCTCACGGGCAGTAATCCCAATCTCTCTACCTCCAGCTCCAATCTATTCCTAAGAATCTCCGCGTAGATCTTGTATGCCGAGCAAAGCAGAGATATTCCTCTGTAATTTCCCACGACCTCCTGGTCTCCTCTCTTATGTAGAGGCACGATTATGGACGTCTTCCAATCCTTCGGGAGATCTCCCTCCATCCATATCTGTCTTATCAGCTCTACCAGACCATTTCTGACAAACCTACCTCTGTATTTCCATGCTTTCATGGGAATACCATCCACTCCTACAGCTTTCTTTGTCCTTAACTTTTTCACCGCTTCGTGTACCTCCTCTTCACTCGGCAACTCCTCTTCCATATATTCCTGAACTCCCGGAGTCTTCACAGGATTACTGCTATTCCCATAGTCCATCTGCCCTTCCGTTCCCTCCAATAACTCCATAAAATGTTTCTTCCATACCTCCTTTCTTATATTGGCTTCCCTCCATACTTTCTTCCTCCTTTTCCTGTTGATAAACTTCCATACCTCTGCCACGCTCCTCAGGTTCTTTAACTCTATCTCTTCTTCCTCTCTCTTCTCCCTTTGTTTCTGCTCCGCCAGCTCATTCAGCTTCCTTTTCTCCTCCAAAAACTTGTCTTTCCTTTCCTTTCCCCTTTCTCCATTTCTTGTAAAGTCTATGCACCAACCTCTTTTTCCTTGTACACTGCCTATCCCACCAATCTTTGTGCCCTAGTTCCCTCTTACCAGTTTTCACTTTCTTCTTTACCAGGGCCTCTTGGACTATACCTTTCAGCTTCAGCCATTCATCTTCCACCGACCCCCGCAACTCGTTCTCCCATATTACATTATTCGTACTTTCCCTATACTTCTGTATTGCTTCTTTGTCCCAGCAAATCTTCCATACCTCCTCTTCTCTTCTTTCTTCTTCTCCTTCTACTTTCTCTTCCTCTCTCCCTCCTTCCAACGTCACCATAATCGGCATGTGATCCGAGTCCACTCTGTCCCATATACTAAATTTTTGCACAATGTCCCGCGCTTTTTCATTACAAAGGACGTAGTCTATTACGGAACTACCCCTTGCCCCTACGAACGTATATTCTCCCTCCCAATCGCCTGCCGTTGTACCGCTCAGGACGTACCAGCCTTTATCCCGCATAAACTCTATAAGCCCCTTTCCGCCGTTACTTACTAACTTATCTTTACTTTTCCTCTCCACCCCACCATCTTCTTCCTCTCCACCCCCCCATTTCGCCGATCCTAATGTTAAAGTCCCCCCCTATTAACATAAACTCACCGTCCATTCCCTCTGTCACGTTATCCAATACTACCTTTAAATCATTCCAGCATTCCTTATTATATATCGAGATAATGTACATACTTTCCTCTCCCTCCACGATTTCCGATATTAACACCCCCTTCTTTTGTTTACCTATAATTTTCGTGTTCTGATCTCCCCAATTTTTCCTCTTACCTATGATAAAGCCCCCTTTCGCTCTACCCTTCCTCTTATCTCTAGTCGCAAAACTGCATTCCCAAAGGTGCGTCTTTGGGAGCTTTACTTTTAGCTTTTCCCACCCCTCTTTATCCACCCACGTTTCACACAGGCTAATGAAATCGTACCTATATATAAACTTCCAAAAATCTTTCCCTTCATTCCCTACCTCCGCCACGTTCCAAAACATTACCTTCCTACCTAATTTATAATTTTCCCCTCTACTTCTCTTTTCCCTTTTCTTCTTATCCTTCTCCTCCGTCCGTCCCTCCACCGTCCTCTCTTCTTGGCTGCCTCTTAGAAATTCTTCTTTTCCCTAACCTCCCTCGCCTCCTCATTCCAAACGTATAGTTTTCCATCTGTATTTAATTTCCTATATCCTACCTTCACGCTCTTTCCTTTCTCTCTCTCACTTCTAGCGCGCTCCCTCAGTTTCCTCTGCACGTCTCTTTCTTCCTGCGACACGTCATGATCTATGTATACTCTCCTGCCCACTAGTTTCTTTTTCTCCTTCATTATTTTCTCTTTCGCCTCCCAGTCGATCAGCTCCACAATTATCACCTCCTTTCCTTCTCTACCTACCACCTGTACATTTTTCACTTTCTCCCTGACATCAAACTCCTTATTGAGGAATTCACCTGCTGCATCCCTAATACTACCTTTCCCTTTATTCAGTCCTCTTATCACTATATTATTATTTTTTCCTTCTTCTCCATTTCCTCTAGTGTTCTCTTCAATTTTCTTACTTCCTCCATTGTCACCTCCATGATCTTCTCTCCTTGTAATTCCGTGCTACCATCCTTTTTTCTCAGCAGATCGATTGCTCTCTCCGCCACCTCTTCAGCTAAATTTTTGTTTTCCCGGATTCCTCCATTTCTTTGTCGTTCTAAATCTTCCATCCTTTTTTCCATTTTATCCAGCCTACCCTCTAGCCTTTTCTCCCTCGTCTCCCATTTTTCTTCCAGCCTGTTCATTTTGGCTTTAACTTCACTCATTTCTTTCCTCATGTCTACCATTTCTTCCTTTATTTCTCTCAGAATTGCCATCAATGCATCTTCCTCTTCTCTCTTCTTTTTCTCCTCACTCTTCTTCCTTTCATCCTCCAACCTATTCACTTCAGGTGGAGTTCTGTCTACTCTGTTGCACTTCTTGAAAATATCATCCGCACCTTCCTCACATCTCTTTCTTTTTGCAATATTTATTTCATTTTCCTTGCTTATAGTCCCTTGCAAGCATTCCATAATACTCGTTGAATTCGATCTCTCTCTCCTCGCTTCCTCCCTTATTCTCATCCCCTCTACATTCCTCACTTCCCGCAATGTTCCGTGTGCTGTATCACACGGCTCCCCCTCCTTGACTCCGACGCGATACTCAGCCATCTCTTTCCTTGCCTCCGGTAGTTGTACTTGCACCGATACGCCTGGCGCCACCTGCCTTTCTTCCTTCACAGGAGAACCCTCGAGCGGCGATACGCGATGCTAAGGAAAAGAGAAGCAGATTGCCTATATAATCCCTAGCCTATTCCTTTCCCCTCTCTGACCTAACCTCAAAACTTCGACGTGTACTTATCCTGTTAATTATACCTCCCTTACAGCAATCCCTTCTTTCCCTCTAATCTCACCTTTCCTCCGCAGTTTATCTCCCCTCTCGCCTTATACCTATCGCCAAAACAAAACTACGCACGCAGTTAATCGCAGTACGCTATACCGCAATCGCACTCCGCATCCACTCACACACGCATCCACTAACCAAGTCCACGAAATCTCTTACTCGCGATACCAACGGTTGGGCGCCAGACGCGGAAGATCGCATCCACTAAATACAGCGATTCTCTAGCGATTTGTCGCGATAACTCAACTGCTTCTACTCACAAGTTTACCACAACACGATAATTTATTTGCAAAACTCAGAAACAAGTATTCGTGCGAAGGGCCGACCAGCTCGGCCTAACGGTAGAGGGGCAGGGAAAGGCGGGGCAGCGCAAGAGGACGGCGGGATGACGGCTAAATAGTTTGCCACACAGTATAATATAATAAAATAATGGATCGTTTATTGCTAGTATATGATAATGTAAATAGTGAGAGCAGTTATTCAATAATAATAGCGTTGAGGATACTATTTAAAGTGATTCGTGGGATAATAACAAGTTTGAGTGAGGCAATTGCTTCCGCCTATCGAACTGTAATCAAGTTTGTTTACAAAAACTAAAGAAGGAAAAGATGAATAATAAAGCGAAGTAATAACAGACGCGAATATAAATTGAAACAATCTCTAAACGCGAGTAATGCGCGACAACGAGTAGCGCAAAATTAAGCAAATAACTGACAGAATCTAACGTAATCAATAATCAGCCAAACTCTCCTAATTCCCGGATCATCACAAAACAAATAAACGACGCTAAGGAATGAGATCCTAATTAATATTTGCGACACCTCCTTGCAGTCAACACGTAAACCCTATGGACAAGACATATAATAAAGCAAAGGATCGGCGATCAAGTATAATTTTCGGCGCGCGCTAACGGAGCGCGGTAAGTTATTTTCGCGAGGTCGTAACTTGCTAACGAAACAGATAATAACGCGGGAATCACAATAAATCGTTATCAATCAGACTCGGAGATTCAACTCCGTTCTATTTTTTTCTGTCGTCAGTAGTTTTTACGCCGCTCGAGCGCAAACTCGTCGCACGCGCGCCGCAATTAACGGGCGCGATAGAGCATGCAAATCAGAAGGTATTCCACTACTTAATGTAACGCAAGAAACATAATTGCCCGATAACGCGAATAATAGTCGGAAATAACACACAGAATGAGCCAACGGCAGCGCAAATAAGCGCCAAGTAATATTCCGACATAAACAACCACGCGAAATAATATTCGGACGCGAATCTAATACGCAAGCATATCGGATGCAAATAATGGCGCAAAACAAATACGCGGCAGCGAGGAACGCAAGATACTAGCGAAACGATACAAATAGTAACGCGGAAAAATATCGCAAATAGTAGCGCGAACTAATATTGCAAACGACCCTGCGAAATAATACTGCAACGATGACACGAACTAATATCGCCAATAATAATGTCCAGTAGTATCGCGAACAATAACGTGGGATAATATCACAATTAATAACGCGAAAGACGATCGCGGAACGAGATCGCAAACAATAACGCCAAATAATTACAATAACGCGAAATCCTATTACAAATAATAACGCCGAATAATATCGCAAATCGTAACGCAAACTAATACTTAAAACTAAAACAACGCGACAATAATACGCGGCAACAAACACGCAAAAACGCGCGGAATTCGGGCGCGACGTGACTCGCACGCCGGGTCGCGGCGGCGGAGACAAGAGCGCGAACGCGGACGCGACTCGGGACGGCACTACGCAATCAAGAACGCAAAAAGGGTCGAACTCTAAACGGAACGCGAGCAGATACGTATTTACGCCACACTCAACGCGAACTCAAAGTCGGTCGTTAGAACGCCAGACTTCACACGGTACGCGAGCAGATACGCGGTAACGCCACACTCAACACGAACCCGAGGACGTACGCCATACACGAACTCTAATACGCGGCCACTCCCGTATGCCGTCTGCGCGGACGCGATATCTCGCCCTTCGGCCCCGCCGAAGGCCGTTGCACAATCCCGCGGTCACGATCTCCAGGAGGCCGTACGCGACGACGAATCCGCGATACCCCGACAACGCACGCAACTCTAACACGAAAGGAAGCTCGCGCGATCGCCAAGGGAGCTCCCCCCCGCGCTCGATGCCGATCGCTCTCACGAAATAAACTTTTGCTATGCCGTGCACGGCGAGCGAGCACCAAAATCACTAAATTCACCAACGCGAGTCGGCAACGAAACACGAACGCGACCCGACGGCTTCCCCGTGGCTGTACACTGAATATAATCCGGCATCCTCACCGGCACTCGCCTCGGCTTCTTCGACCTTGGATCTTCCACGGGACGCTTGGCACCGGGCTGGTCTCTCCGCTTCACCCTACGCCACTCGCAACCAAGAATACGCGGGAGCACGCACGTCTTATCCCGACGAGAGGGCGAGCCGAAAGAGATCGTTTCCGCGACCGCTCGATGGCGGATCGACGTCGCGCTCCACCTTGGGGGTGCGTACGTCTTTCGGCGCGACAACGCGGGCCAATGGGGAGGCGGACTTTAAATTACGTCGCGGTACTTCGCGCAACGCCGTATCGGAAAATTTTTGGCCGGTCACCTTGCAGCCCCGCGAGGATTTCTCGGTAACTTTACTGACCGCTCGGGGTCAGGTGCTCCGGTCAGCTGATCGGCATCTCCGCCGCGGGGACGTTCCTCCCCGTGACTTTCGGGCCGGTGCCGTGGCCGTATTGTTGTCGCCTTAAGACGACGTAGTAGTGGTATTGGGTCGTTCCGCCCCCCGCGCACGGAGTGCCTTCGGGCCGCTCTTTTCTCGCGTTCCAGGATCACGCTGTTGACGACTTCCTCGGGCTCCCCTCAGCGTGGCCCGCGACGATCCCAGAGCGCCGTATCTTCCTAGTTTCGGAGCGTCCTTAGCCCCTCGTCTCGCTCCTTCACCTACGATGCTCGCGATGTCGCCGCCGATGGTGTTCTCGTCGAGGGACCCCGGCGAGGTGCCGCGATTACAAAATAAAAATAAAAAGAACAAAAAATGGAGTTAATACGCAATTATCTAAGCAATAAGCCCCCTGGAGATTCCTGGTCGCTCTTCCGGCTCGCCTCCGAGCACAATTCCGCGCCCCGTGGCGGCGGTGGGGACGCTGCAACGTGCAGCGGAGCTGCCCCGTCACAATACATAGTAGTTCTACAAGTCGGAATATGAAAAGTTTGTGATGGGGCAACAAGGCGATCAGATCTCCTTAGCGATGGGTCAGGAAGAGTGAAAAGCTCACTCAGGTAAGATGGAGAATGTAAGAAAAGGATATGATACATCTGACAACCAAGAAAATATAGCCTTCTATTTTCAACCGAGAGCCAACCCGGTCGACGTCTATATGGTGTAATATGTTCATCACGTCTAAGATCAAAGATAAAACAAATACAGCAATTTACAAGTCTCTGCAATTTGGTATTTAACTCATTGCTCAAGCCATGATAGACAAGACAACAATAGTCAATATGTGGCATAATCAATTTAATTCTTGGTTCAGTGGAAAGTTTCTATTAAATTTTAGTTTTTAGAGAGAGAGAGAGATTGATTGATTGATTGATTTGTTTATTATGCCCGAGCATAGGCTAAGGGGCAAAGATACATAATAGCAAATTATACAATATAATATAAAATAGTAGCAAAAGATAAATGATAGCAAAATATACAGCAATGCTAAGAAATAGAAAGAGCTAAGTAGCAGAAAATATCATGATATGTAGCTTAAGGACAATAGCTAACGTAGCATATACAATAATAATAGGAAAGTATACAATATGATATAAAATAGTAGCGAAAGATAAATATTAGCAAAATATACAGCAAAGTTAAGAAATCGAAAGAGCTAAGTAGCAGAAAATATCATGATATGTAGCTTAAGAACAATAGTTAACGTAGTATATACAGTGTTTCCGCAACTTAACCTAAACGATATATATATATAACGCAGCAGACTAGAAGTCTGACTAGACGACGGTTACATTGCACAAAGTGATTAACACAAGATGGCTAAGAGTATCAAATAGATTCTGATGCAAGTAAAAACAAGCGGAGAAGGTCTTTAAAGGATGAAAAAGTGTCTGCTGATGTTATGTTGCTAGGAAGAGTATGCCAAAAACGTATTGACGAAAGGCGAAAGGAGTGAAAGTACATAGTAGTTCTGCAAGACGGAATATGAAAAGATTGTGATGAGGTAACAAGGCGATCAGATCTTCTCAGAGATGGGTCAAGAGGGGTGAAGAGCTCGCTCAGGTATGATGGAGAATGTAGAAAAAGGATGCGATACATCTGACATCCGAGAAAATATAACCTTCTATTTTCCACCGAAAGCCATCTCAATCGACGTCTATATGGCGTAATATGCTCATCTCGCCTTAGGTCGAAAATAAATCTAATACAGCAGTTTACTAGTCTCTGCAGTTTGGTGTTCAGCTCACTACTTAAGCCGTGGTATACGAGACAACAATAATCTATATGAGGCATAATCAAGGTCATCACTAATTTAGTTCTCAATTCTGTGGACAGTGAATTTCTGTTGAACTTTAGTTTATGCAGTGCATAAGAGAGAGAGAGAGAGAGAGCGAAAAAGAGCGACAAAAAGAGATAAAGAGCGAAAAAGATTGAGAGAAAAAGAGAAAGAGCGAGAGAGAGCGTGAAAAAACGATAGAAAGCGAGAAAGAACGAAAAAGAGCGAGAGAGCGAGAAATAGCAAGAAAGATCGAGACAAAGCGAGAGACAGCAAGAAATAGCAAGAGAGAGCGTGGAAGAGCGTTAGAAAGCGAGAGAGAGAGAGAGAGAGAATCAGAATCAGAATCAGAATCGTCATTTATTAGACGCTCTGGGACTACATCCCCTAAAGCGTCAAAGCTAAATTACAAAAAGGGTAACAAGATAAACATAAGACATGCATTTAGAGAGAAAGAGAGAGAAAGAGAGAGAAAGAGCGAAAAAGATTGAGAGAGAGCGAGAGAAAGCGAGAGAAAGCGAGAGAAAGCGAGAGAGAGCGAAAAAGAGCGAGAAAGAGAGAGAAAGATCAAGAGAAAGCGTGAAAGAGCGAGAGAGAGCTTGAAAAGCGTTAGAAAGCGAGAAAGAGCGAGAGACAGCGAGAAATAGCAAGAAAGATCGAGAGAAAGCGAGAGAGAGCGAAAGACAGCGAGAAAGAGAGAGAAAGAGCGAGAGAGAGCGAGAGAGATCGAGAGAGAGCGAGAGAAAGCGAGAAAAAGCGCAAGCGTCGATCGAAAATTTGAACTTATCAGCTTTGCCGCCTAGCACGGCTCAGAGCCATCTAGCGACACGGTAGGCCAAACCGACAAACCTCGATTTTGCGAAGAAGAAGACGACGACGACTACAACTACGACGACGACGACGACGTATCTGAATTACATAAATTGGACAGAAAAATAAAGGCTTATATGTATATAAATCTATGCATCAAGTGCTTATACAGGGTGTTAGAAAAGTCTGGAAACGATCAAATATCTCGGAAACAAAACATTTTAGGAAAAATGTTTTATACGGAAGTTGTAGGGTTTAAAAAGATCTGTTTACTGACTTTATCAGTTTGATCTTAGGTGGCGTCGTTTAGGTCAAGTCAGGGACACTGAATTTTTCAAATTGGACCCCCTATTTTTTATTGCATATTCTTGTAGCCCTTGTCGAGAAGTTTTTAAAACACTATAACAAAACTCTCTTTTGTTAAAAATGTCCCGAGATATTTCAAATTTTGTCATTAAATTTTTAATATAAAATATGAAATATCTCGTAAAGTATTCACTTTTCGTTGACATCTTAATACTTTTATGCGTAGAATAATGAAAAGAATCGATTGTTGTAAAAAAAAACAGAAAAAATTATGTTAAAAAAGTTGATTTCATTTTGTAGACGCATTCAATTTTACAAAATTGCAAATGCAAAAATTAATATTATTCGATTTCTTTCATTATTCTACGTATAAAAGTATTAAGGTAAAGTCATCGAAGAGTAAATACTTTACGAGATATTTCATATTTTATATTAAAAATTTAATGACAAAATTTGAAATATCTCACGAAAAATAGTGTTTTAAAAACGTCTTGACAAGGGCTACAAAAATGTGCAATAAAAAATAGCGGGTCCAATTTAAAAAATTTAAAGTGACCTTGACTTGACCTAAACGACGCCACCTAAGATCAAACTGATAAAGTCAGTAAACAGATCTTTTTAAATCCTACAACTTCCGTATAAAACATTTTTCCTAAAATGTTTTGTTTCCGAGATATTTGATCGTTTCCAGACTTTTCTAACACCCCGTATGTGCATTAATATCATTTTTATATCATTGTAATTTATATCATTGTAATTAGAAAAATCTATTTTGTTGTCCAATATTTAAATCTTTTGATAATATTGACTTATTTAATAAAATTTAATGATTTATTTTTCGAGAAGCGAGTTTCTTCCTGTAAATGATATGCGGTAGCGTCTCGCTTATCACGACTGGACGTATGTAATGAGGGATATATCGCTTATGTATCTTGTTACAAAAATCTCGTTTTTGTTTATAAATAATGTTAATGTTAATAGAAAATATACTTGGCGCGAGACGCTACCGCGTCTCTTGATAAAGCGATAAATGTCAGAGGACGGAAACACATCCCGCCGAGCGAAATCGAGCTTATATTACTGTAGATGTCGGACGGTGAAACGCGAGATCGCCCCGTCCGCAATCCGTCGTGGTTACATAGAACCGATAGTGCGCCAGCGCGCCGAACACCTAGAGTCAGCCCTATAGGTCCTGTACGAATCGTAGAGGAAGCCGTTCGCGACATTGCAGAAAACGTCCGACGTAGCTTAGAATACTCGGATGAAGACTCGCCGGTATTAGAATTACACCCGAACGTCGTACTAGAGCGCAAATTTGCTTTCCTAGACGATAGTCTTTTACCCAGAAATAATAACGGTCCCCGAGATAACCCAAATAACGAAAACAATAATATCAACGAGAACAATAACGCGAATAATAACAAGGGCGAAAGTGACGTACTCAGACTGCACCCGACAATAAGTGACGCACGTTCAGATACATCCGCCAATACACAAAGTAATAACTCCGGAAGAGGAGAGTTCTCTCTAACGTCCTACGACAGTAGCGTATTTGATCCGGAAGAAGAAGATTATACTCCCGCGGCCGGAAAAATGAGTCAGCGGAGAAGAGCGGCTCAAACCAACGCGCCCCGCGAAGACGCAAACGAAATGCCGGTAACACCCGAGCAAGTAGACGCGGAAATAAACCGTTTAAGGTCAGTGAACCAACGGACACCCGCGAACAATCCACGTCAAGATTCGGAGCCTGCGCAAGAAGGCCCAGGCATGCAGGATTCAGTACTTGGTGAACTATTAGAAGAAATCCGCTCAATGCAGGATCGCATGCACAGATTAGAGGCCCCGATCTACGAACGACACGACGATAGATTTCGCGTCAGTCATAGTAACGGTCCATTAGATATAACATACGGTCGAACGCATGATGACGTCAGAAATCGACCGGGAAATCATAATACTGGGTTCCTCAGCCTGAAGGACGCCCGAAACTTGATATCCGAAATAAACGGAGAATCTAGAAAGCGCGTCCGCGAATTCTTAAACGCGAGTAATTACGCGATGAAAAATATTCACCCCGCAGACGAATCGAATCTACTAGAAGCAATACTCTGCACAAAATTTAAAGGAACGGCCATGATCGATTTCGACACGCGGAATATACAGAGCTACGAGCAATAATAGGCGCGGACTTGAGACCGAATACCTCGGAAAGCGAAGCACGACACACTTGCAATTAGAGTTTAACTCCTTGAAACAAAAACGGGAGAAAGCGCGCAAGAATTCGGACGGCGTGTGGAAAAGCTCGCTCGAGAACTATACGAAGCGACGGAAGAAGGCCAAAACCACACACAAGACCAACAGAGAGCGATATTAGATAGCATTAAAACGCAAGCCCCACAATTACCAAATAAGGTTGCACGAAGAGATTAAACTATTGGTCCGAGCGCAGCGATACAAGAGCCTGAAAGGAGCAATAACCGGCGCCAGTGCCGAAGAAAAAGTGATGATTCCCTCACGGAAGGGACAACTAACAAATAAATCTAATACCGAGAACGCAAGATATTCGCAGAGTTCGAAGATTAAATGCCATAAATGCGGAAAGCTAGGCCATACTGGACAAGAATGCCGTACGAGCCGATACGCTGTAACGATGCACCCCGGACTATGCATCGTCCTGGCCGTTCACCAGCCGAGCCGCCCGGCCGACCACCTGTCGGGCGAAGAAAGGGGGCGGAATGCCTCCACACATTTTTTAAACGAAATAAAGTCGGCGCACTCGCCGCCGGATATCGATTCGAGACAAACGGATCGATATCCGAAAGCGCCCGAACAATATCGAGCGCGTTTGCAACGCCGGAGCGCTCGGCGCCCCTACTCCGGCCCGACATCCCCGCCACGTGCGTCTCCGCGTCAGCGATACCCCCCGCTACCGAAATAACGAGCCCGGGGGGTATAAAAAAGCGACGATTATGCCTAATTAGAGACTCAGTCGTGAGACAGTAATCCGTCCAGACCTGTCCGCTGCTGACGACTTCCAGTCCCGATCCTGCTCCTAGCAAACACCAGCCGTGCCGACGAGGTTGAGAGTACTCAGTCTCTATTCGGGAGTTCCCGTACGTCGACACCGCTTTCCTGAGCCCCGGTCGTACTGGTGAGGTTGAGCGTGCTCGTCTCTTCCGAGAGTTCTCGGTTACCAATGTCGCCGTTTATCACACGCTAAAAGTCCACGTCCCGTACGGAGCGTTCTCTGTACGTACGACGCGTCGGGCGTACCCGGCCGTGGTCTTTTTCTTTTCCTTGACGTGCACTGTACAGAGCGTGCTCTGTCCTGCCGGGTGTACCCGGTTGCCGTCCGAGTGTACTGTGGAGGAGAGTATTCCTCCCAGTCGGGTGTGCCCGATTACACGCAGCTTCCTGGCCTTTTAGCCAAGATCCTCGTGCCGCGTATCCGCACGCCATTTTAACGCACTCGCTCGTGCAACCTCGCGTAAATTATACACGCCTCGTGCCACTGTATCGCGCACCTAATCGCTCCGCGTGCCGTACACGCCTCGCGCCGTCCTAAGGTATTTACGCGAATCTGCCAAATTAGGCGCCGCCTACTTACCGCGTTACTTTCACTTTCCAGCGCCGCCCCGCGTGGGCCATCGACGCGCCCATCGATCGCGATACGAAACGTCCCGCTAACTACCGCTGCGAGCCGATCACGTAAATTCGGGAAACTAATAACGCCCCGCCTTGCGGCCTCACCTAAAGCGTATTCTGTCAAACACGATTAAGACTTGTAAACGGAAACATTGTAATACGTATACGAACTCGCCGAATAAATTGTATTTAAACCAGATATTTAACTAGAGCGAATAAATTGTATTTAAACCAGATATTTAAGTCGAAACCTGAGTATAAGCGCTTTTTCCTCCGCACCTTTTTCTCGACCCTGACCACGCCGCGAGCTACGATCCGAGCTTCGAGAACACAGGTTGTTTTAACGCAAACAGATATTCTCTCCCGAGAGCAGAAAAGCCCAGAGAAATAAATACCGTCGAAAAGTATTGCAATTACTGCAAAAGGCAGGGCACAAACGGGAAGAATGTTGGCTGTTAAACGACCGACCCGAAAAGGAAAGGGCACGCCAATCTAAAACTGATGGAAGTAAAAAACCACAGGTAAATGTAACAGCGAGAGCAGGGAAGCATACGTCGGACAAGGATGATGAGATATCATGTAGCAGCAGCACAGGCAGCAGCAGTAGCGGCGAAGAAGAAGAGAGACCGAGAAAGCATAAGGCGCGAACTGTGAGTGAGTATCAAGTTACTCAAGTGACGAGCAAGGCTAATAAAAATTATAATCTCGATCTCGTAACACTCCCAATGGAAGAAGCCAAAACGGGAAAAATGAATTTCTTGCTCGATTCCGGAGCAGCACTAACCTTTATCAAAATAGGAAATTTGAAAGGCAATAGACAAATGCGTGAAAAGAAACTCGCACTGACAGGGATAACAGGACACCAACTGTACACCCTTGGAAAAATAAAAGCCGCAATAAAATTGGGAAGGCAAGTCGTACGCCACACAATGTACGTGGTAAACGACGACTTCCCGATGGAATATGAAGGAATACTAGGAATCGATTTCATCAAAAAGCACCGAGCTGACTGTCTTCATGGGAAAAATGTATTGAGAATCGGCGGAATAAATCTTAAGCTCCGACCATATAAAAAGGTAATATTACCGCCCCGCAGTGAAACAATTATACAAGCGATTAGAGATCAAAATAGAATAGGTATTGTGAAACGTGAACAACCTATTCCTGGAATTTTCATTGGACATTGCATGGTAAAACCTGTACATTTTGTTTGCCCGATAAGCATAGTAAACGTCACCGAGAAGCCAGTAGAGATATACACACCGCGTGTAACTCTAGAAGAGGTGAACGACACAGCTGACGTATTCACTTTACACGCAACTGAAGAGCGCGAATCAATTACAGAGCGACGCGAAAAATTACGTAATAAATTAAGAATTGGTCATTTAAATGGAGAAGAAAGAAAGGCGTTAGATCAAATATGCGATGATTTTAACGATGTGTTCCATTTAGAGAACGATAAACTAACGTGCACCCCGGCGGTGAAACACGAGATCCCGACGCGAGCAGATAGCGCGCCGGTGAGCGTCCGACCTTATCGCCTACCGGAGAAGCATAAGGAGGAAATAAATAGACAAATTAACAAGATGCTAGAGGATGGAATCATCCGCCCTAGTACGAGCCCGTGGAATTCTCCAATATTAGTGGTATCTAAAAAACCTGACGCTTCAGGAAAAATAAAATTACGAATCGTCATAGATTTCCGAAAGCTCAAAGACCTTACAATAGGAGACTCATTCCCATTGCCAAACATTGAAGAGATACACGACAAATTAGGTAAGGCAAAATATTTTTTAACCTTAGATCTCGCATCCGGTTACCATCAGATATCGATGAATGAGAAAGATAAAAAGAAAACAGCATTTTCCACACCCAATGGACACTATGAATTTAACCGAATGCCTTTCGGTCTAAAGAACGCGCCAAGGACTTTTCAGCGTGCAATAATAGCAGTATTAATGGGATTAGAAGGTATTAAATGCATCGTTTACCTCGACGATGTTGTAGTTTTCGGAGCAACGTTAGCCGAACACAACAAACGCTTAATCGAAGTTTTAGAGCGATTCAGAAAATATCGTTTAAAACCAACCCGATAAGTGCGAATTCCTGCGTAAAGAAGTATTATATTTAGGGCACATTATTTCAGAAAACGGAACCAGACCCTGCCAACATACAAGTAGTGATAAGGTATAAAACGCCTAAACGATCAAAAGACGTCCAGACTTTTCTCGGATTTGCTGGATAATATCGAAAATTTATCGAAAATTTTTTTAAAATTGCAAAACCTTTAACAAAACTATTGAGAAAGGGAGAAAAATTTATTTGGACAGCCGAACAACAAATGGCGTTCGAAATATTAAAGAAAAAACTAACTACTGCACCCATATTAAATTACCCAGATTTTAGTCAGGAGTTCTTGGTAACTACAGACGCATCCGACTATGCATTCGGAGCCGTGTTATCACAAGGTACAGTAGGACAAGATAGGCCGATAGCTTACGCCAGTATAGTATTGAACAAGGCGGAACAGAATTATAATACGACGGAAAAAGAATTGTTAGCCATCGTACGGGCCGTAAAGCATTTCCGACCATACGTATATGGAACAAAATTTAAAATAATTACAGATCATAGACCATTAATATGGTTGTTTAACGTAAAAGATCCCGGCTCGAGATTAATAAGAGGGAGACTCAAGCAGGAAGAATACGATTACGAAATCATTCATAAGGCAGAAAGGATGAATGCAAATGCTGACGCACTGAGTCGAAACCCGATAGCGAAGGACTCACAAGTAAATAACGTTCATCAAGAGGAGACATCGAGGGAATACTCAAAAAAAGATAAGCTACAAATAATACAAGAATATTATGACTCGCCTATGGGAGGACACCAGGGAGTCACGCGTACGTTAAATAGAATACGATTAACGCATAATTAGAGTGGAATCACGAAAGATATAGAGGAATACATAAGCAAGTGCGAATACTGTCAAAAGAATGAACTAAGTCGAAAAACAAAAATGCTTCTGACAATTACAGATACTCCAGAGAAACCGTTCGAGAAATGTGCTTTCGATATTGTAGGCCCACTAACCATTTCAAATAACGGAAATAAATATATCCTAACGTTTCAAGACAGCCTAACAAAATTCAGCAAGGCAATACCCGCGGATAATCAGGAAGCAAACACAGTTGCAAAAGCTTTCGTGACTAAAATTGTGTTAGAACACGGGATACCCGAAAAAATATTAACGGATCAAGGCACGTATTTTACTAGCGATATGTTTAGGAATATATGCAAACTGTTAAAAATCGAGAAGATACAAACGACCTCCTATCACCCGGAAAGTAACGGAGCGTTAGAGAGATCACATCGCACGCTAGCGGAATATTTAAGACACTACATAAAAGAATATCAAACGGATTGGGATGAGTGGCTACCTTATGCGACGTTCACTTATAATACCACCCCGCACACTACAACAGGGTTCACTCCGTTCGAATTAGTATACGGTCACTAAGCTGTTCTTCCGACCGCGTTGACAAAACCGCCGAAACTTACGTATACATACGACAATTACGCGAATGTACTCCGGGAAAGAATACGCGCAACAAATAAAATAGCTAGAATGCACACGAAACAAGAAAAAATTAAAGCAAAGCAACAATACGATAAAAAAACGAAAATAGAAACGTTTAAAGTAGGTGACCAAGTATTACTTTATGACGAAACGGTCCGACGAGGAAGATCAAGGAAATTGGAGTCCCAATGGATAGGACCGTACGTAATTATGGAAAAAATTAACGACGTAAATTATATAATTAAAAAAGGACGTAAAACGTTACGAGTACACGCGAACCGCTTAAAAGCATTTATAGAAGAATAAAAGCAAAAAGTAAACCAAGAAAATTAAGCAAAAGCGTTCCCTAAATACAATAAGAAACGAATAACAATGACCAAAATAAAAGCAGTCCTACCTTAGTCCCGGATGGGACGCCTGTGTCCTAACCCGACTGGGAGATTAAGGCGAGGGGGGCGCATCACACGGCCATCATTGGGTGGAAAACCTCGACCCCGCAGGAGAAACGCCACATTCCTCCGATCGGACTGCTCTTGTCGGGCCGCGAGTAATGCTCGAACAGCACGACCCGGACCAATGACAGGTCGACGGACAACCCCCTCACCGGGTGGTTCCTGCCGCATCATCCAAACACGGATAGGCTCCAAGGGAAACTCCGCTTACTCGGGCTCCTCTAACTCAATCTCCACCTCAAAATCCACCTCAAATGCCACCGGCACATCCGACTCTGATGGAAGCATTTTTTTTTGTCGAAAGAATTAGACAATGAACTATACGACAGGCTCAGACTGAGGCGAATAAAACTCGCCAAGACTAAATATACGAAAAAAATTACGAGCCAGCAAGAATCTAAGACGACCACCATTAAATTATCAGAAGAGACCGAGATAAAAAGAAACTGCGTGCACCTTCTGATTACAGGATGCTCATCCTCTATCAGCACCTCGCAACAGGAGCGCTGCCCGTACCACCGTACGAAGTAACACCATTTATCAGCGAACCAGGTATCTATTTCGAGAGAATAGGACACCTGCAGCAAACGAAGACAACGTGGAAATTAGCAATACGAATAGACGCAACCGCATTAAGCATCAGACATCAACAGCTTCAAAGATATCTAGAACAAACCGAAGAACTGCAATCATGCCTTGGGTGATATAAAAAATACATATCAGAAGGCTCTCCGAATTACTAAAAAAGAAAACGACAAAATGACACGCACCTTAGAACATCTACAAATAATTTAGAAATTACCCGTAAATAAACGAGGCCTAGTCGATTCCATCGGCCAGATAAGTAAAACTTTATTTGGCACCATGGATGCTGAAGATTCAAGAATTATAAACGAGCAAATACAAATGCTGAATAATCAGCAACAAACGCTACAACACGCAGCGAAGAACCAGCTGAAGATCATCAATTCCACAATAGGCCATATCGAAAAATTAGAACAAACGCTTTCACATAACAAAAATTTACTGGCTAATGTTATAAGGAAACTGCAAGACCAATTCATACACCAAGAGGAAATAGATGAACAACTACTAATGATAACCATTATCCTATCTGACCTCACGACAGACATAAACGATATCGCAGACTATTTAACATATACAAAAAATAACATTTTACTTACACGAGTACTTCCAATAAAAAATATATTATAATTATAGAATTACAAAAAGCAACCTCACACTTAACCGGAGGATTACACTTTCCATTTAAAATTCAGACAGAAAATTGGAACACTAACCAAAAATATGTAAGCGTAAGCGCGTATCACGACAATTCGAACGTATATACTATTCTCGCGTTTCCTATAGTAGCTTATCCGGTATACGAAATTATAAAAATTGCACCCGTACCAATACACAACAATCATAATGTATTTACACTTCTAGAACCTACACACACCCTATTAGGAATAAGTCGAAAAAATCATAATTATATAATATTAAAAGAAAGCAATTTAAATAAATGTACGCAAGAAAATACTAAATCTATATGCGATCAAAATTTCCCTTTGTATTTTATAACAGCGAATGCACCAAGCAAGGTGCAACTTTTTGTAAAACACCTAGATACATAGAAAACCGTAGACAACGTCACATCCTCTCGAATGTAACATTTTGGATAACATTAACCGAACCTCAAACATGATTATATTCCACTACAAAAATATCAGAAATAATAATTTAATGTACTGAACTTCCAGAAAATAAAATTAAAATAGAAAAAACCGGAAAAATAACATTGCGCGATAATTGTAAATTAACTACACCAGATATAACTTTAGAAACAAAAAACCAGATTGATACTAAATATGTACAATGTATTTACCAGAATTCAATATAACAAATACCATAGAGAAAAGTATAACTATAAACAAATTAGATTTCAAAAGAGAAATAAACAGAACCGATAATCGGAGATCCGTCGGAATTAATAAAATTAAGTTTAAGTCTAGATGAAATCAAAAAAGAAGTGAAAAATAACAAACCAAGCGTTTTTGCAAGCAAGAATATTGTATATCCCGTAGGTTCTGCGACCATAACTGTAGCCGTAGTAAGCATTATAATTGTAATCATTTATATAATAAAAAGAGAAAAAAACCATTAAGGATTTAAAGGGTGAAACCATAGCGTACAGATTAGAATATAAGAAAATTAGATTGTAACCTCTCAGGGAAAAGAAATACACGCAGAAATAATAGCGAAAAACTTCGTATTTTTCAGTTTTTCTTTTTCCGCGGGGGAAGGGATGTTGTGAGCGCACAACGCTATAATTATTAATTATACAACCTATAAGTAATACGACCCTAGCAACTGAATTCGAATATGAAATCCGCCGAAAAACCTGACGATTGCATCGGACGACGATCATCCGATGCAAACCGACACCGGAACCCAGAGCGTCCGAATCCAGGTTTACCGAAAACGCTGATGCAAAGGTCAGCGCAGAGCGCTGACGACGAGAAGTCAACGCTAACTCGGAAGCCCCCGAGTTAGCAACAGAACGTCGGTCCGACATTATAAATACTGCCGAATCGGAAGATGGGGCGGGCAGTCTGTCATCAGAATTCGTAACAAACGTGCGGTCACCTTTAGTTATCACTAAACTTAGAATAATCTCGGGAATTAAGGGAATAAATGATCAAGACCGATAACGAATTGTAAATTGTATATTGAAAAAGAAATATACAGGGTGTCCCAAAAAGCTCGGTCACCGTTTCACTGACAAATTCTGTGGGACATTCTAAGAAGAAAATTCTTATGCGAAAATGTTGAGGCTGTAATAGTTTTTGAATTATAAGCATTTAGAGTTAGCGAATCAGACCGCCTAAAGTTGGCGCGCTCAGGTGTGGTACATCGCATAGCAAGTGAAGGTGGGCTAGCTTGTGACACACTTCATTTGACAAATTTGACAGTTCGCTGTGCATACGTATTTATTGATATTTCATAATGCTTGCATTAATCTTTATGTACAGCAAATTGAACAATCACAGATAAATAAGACAAAGCTTCAAAGTAATTTTCTTGTCGTTTGAATTATGTCAATATCTAAAAACTGAGTCAATGCACAAGAGCATCTTTACTTGCTATGCGATGTACCACACCTGAGCGCGCCAACTTTAGGCGGTCTGATTCGCTAACTCTAAATGCTTATAATTCAAAAACTATTATAGCCTCAACATTTTCGCATAAGAATTTTCTTCTTAGAATGTCCCACAGAATTTGTCAGTGAAACGGTGACTGAGCTTTTTGGGACACCCTGTATATAATTATTTCGCCAAGAACATTCCGACGTGTGTGCATCTATCCTCCAAACCGGAATTCCCGAACCCTGTGCCGGCCCTGTGCATCAACTCCCGCTTACGGCACAACAAAATGCCAAAATTTGCACTCGAAGTAGACGTAAGCGCGTCTTCTAAATCTATGCAGCAACGGCGACAGTGCGTCGATCACTCGCCGCTGCTAGAGACTGCTCGCAGACAATCGGGCGCATGCTCTTGTTCGCCTCGCGTAGCGGAGTCAGCGAAGAAGAGCATCTGCTGGCGCGAGTGTAGCGGAGATCAAGCGCGTAGCGCATGCGATCGAAACAGTAATAGCCGTAGTAGTAGTGGGGGAAACGACTCTAGCGCAGGCAGCGGCGAGTGATCGACGCACTGTCGCTGTTGCTGCATAGATTTAGAAGACGCGCATACGTCTACTTTGAGTGCAAATTTTGGCATTTTTTAAATAAAATAAAATACTTTTTCCGTTTTATTCTACATCTCTCATTTTATTCGTACAGATTTTCTCTTATAGGGCTGAGCATGGCGCATCTAGTGGATACACTAAAAAAAATATTACTATGTTTCAAATATAGATGTGTTTTGGATGAAAATGGAAAAGCAGTTAGTCCAAAATCTGCTATTTATAAGGAATTAAGTTCTTTATTAGAGGGAAATATTTCCCCAAAGTACATTTATACCATTTTGTTAGAGAATAGATATAAATTACATGATAAAGTTTTAAGTTATCATAATTTAGATAAACCTACTAATACTAAACTTGATATAAGTACTGATGATGACGAATCATTTAATCTATCAACTACGGAGAAGAATATAGAATTTATACAGGGTTTACCAAAAGTATGGAAACCCCTAAATATTTCGAAAACTACGCATTTTAGAAAAAAATGTTTTAGACAAAAGTTGTAGGGTTTCAAGTAACGCATTAAATAGTAATATTAGTGTGACTGCAAATAACTTTGTTAATGCCAGGTAAAAATAACTTTAAAATTTTTAAATGGAAACCCCTATTTTTAATTGCATATTCTTATAGCTTACCTCGAGAGCTTTTCAAAACACTATAATAAAGTATTTTTTTATTAACTATTTTTCAAGTTATGGAGCTTGAAAGCTACGATACTGCCGGCATCAGCGTTACCCAAGATGTACCGCGTGGAGGTTGCACGGTCGGATTTACACTAGCAGAGTTGTAAATAACAATACTTTTGTGATTAAAGTTTTTAATTACTAATTATATTACATAATTTTAATTTAAATTGAGTTTAAGTACAAATGTTTTTTGGAATTGTAATTAAAGTCGTTCAATTACAAATAGGTACATTTTGAAATTGTAATTAAACTCGAATTTTATTACAATTAAAAAAGTTATGGCCAATCCTCTCCCCTCATTTTGGTTCCTCCTTGGGTCTTCCTATCCTATGGGGAAAGAGGGAGTGGGAGAGGGTCAGCGCGAGGGGAGGGAGAGGGAAAAGGCGATTGGGTCATTGGAGATGACCCTCTTAGGAAGAGTCCAATGGGATCCTCCAATGGCCTAATCGCCCTCTCCCTCCCCCACCCTCGCGCTGACCCTCTGCCACTGGATCGACACTCCGAGAGGGTATAAAATACAAGCGCCAAGATGTTCAGTGTTTTTTTCTCGCGAATAATCACGTAGGTAGGGTGATAGCGTCCTAGAGCGCTCTCTGCTTCTGCCGAGGACTTTTCTTTTTTTAATTCGCAAATTAATAAATTTAAAATTAAACGTTTGGCTAAAAATGGCTAATGAATTATCGGAGCGTGAAAGAATCACTATCCTAATGATGCGCGGATGGGGTGATAATGAACGATCGTTTACTGATGTCGTTCGATTATTTAATACCACGTATCCGAATCGTCAAATTAGTAAATCCACTGTTTTGAAAACTGTACGACGTTTTCAAGAAACTGGTAGTGTAAAAAGTCGCATTAGGTCTGGCAGGCCATCATCTGCAACTAATAACGACAAACAACTTGATGTTCTGCAGACTTTTATTGAGAATCCCCATACATCTGTTAATAGAGCAGCTCAAGCTCACGACATTGCTCCCATGTCCGTACACAAAATTTAAAAAAAAAATAAATTACATCCATACAAACTGCAATACGTTCAAGAATTGCAAGACGGAGATGATGAGCGTCGTATACGCTTCTGTGCAAGAATGATGGACCGAATAGATGCCTCGCCCGACATTCCTTATCAAATTGTTTTCACAGACGAGGCAACCTTTACATTGACGGGAGAGGTTAGTAATCAAAATTTTCGTCTCTGGTCAGATGAAAATCCGAATTGGATGCGGGAAAGTCATACACAATACCCACAAAAAATAAATGTATGGTGCGGCATGATAGACGCTTATGTGATAGGGCCATTTTTTTGGAGGACAACCTCAATGCTCATAGGTACGAGAGATTACTTGTAGATGAAATAATTCCAGCAATACAAAATATTTTTCCAAATAACTTTGAGCAAATATGGTTTCAGCATGATGGAGCTCCGCCTCATTTTGGTGCAGGGCCACGTCGAATTTTAAATGAAGTTTTCCCGCAAAGGTGGATAGGAAGAAGGAACCGAAATGAGAGTGGGAAAAGTTGGCCACCTAGGTCACCAGATCTAACTCCTCTTGATTATTACTTTTGGGGCTATCTGAAGAGTAAGGTTTACGAAACAAAACCTCAAAATATCCAAGAATTGAGGCAGCGAATAAGGGATGAAGCAGTCTTGATACCTGCTGAATCAAATCGTAGAGCTATTTCTGCGTTCTATCAAAGATTGGCATACTGTCAAGAAGTCCATGGAAACCACTTTCAGAATTTACTCTAAAACACTCAAACACACAAAAAAAATGTAAATTAAGATTGTAAAATTTGTAATTTAGGAAAATGTAAATAATAATTATTCTTTTTACTTTTTTAATTGTAATAAAATTCGAGTTTAATTACAATTTCAAAATGTACCTATTTGTAATTGAACGACTTTAATTACAATTCCAAAAAACATTTGTACTTAAACTCAATTTAAATTAAAATTATGTAATATAATTAGTAATTAAGAACTTCAATCACAAAAGTATTGTTATTTACAACTCTGCTAGTGTAAATCCGACCGTGCAACCTCCACGCGGTACATCTTGGGTAACGCTGATGCCGGCAGTATCGTAGCTTTCAAGCTCCATAACTTGAAAAATAGTAAATAAAAAAATACTTTATTATAGTGTTTTGAAAAGCTCTCGAGGTAAGCTATAAGAATATGCAATTAAAAATAGGGGTTTCCATTTAAAAATTTTAAAGTTATTTTTACCTGGCATTAACAAAGTTATTTGCAGTCACACTAATATTACTATTTAATGCGTTACTTGAAACCCTACAACTTTTGTCTAAAACATTTTTTTCTAAAATGCGTAGTTTTCGAAATATTTAGGGGTTTCCATACTTTTGGCAAACCCTGTATAATCTCAATATACTTTTAAAAACATGGCACAATATAGATTGCGAATCAGTAATTTAAAAATCTAACAGCAGAGTACAGAAAAATTGTAACACATTACGGCGCCGTAGATGGTCAAATATAATTTTCGAACTTATATATGAAACTGCGAAGTTGCCATGTGCATTTATGTTCAAACGATGCAAAATATCTGAAACAGGCATTTATGCAAATATTTATGCAAAATGTCCGGACTGCCAGTCGAATTTTGTTGGTAAACGCTAAAACAATAGAGGAACGACCAATATTACGAGTACTAATAAATTCTTATTTAAAAATATATAAAAGTTTACAATAGCATCGCAATCGCAATATAATGTTTACGTTTCGGCCTTACTTGGCCTTCTTCAGAAAAACAATGTCTATTACATTTTTACGCATTCGTCCGTAAATCTTCGCACTGATCAGACACAACCACGATGACAAAGATTATAACATGCTTTGTTGTACCGGCAGCTTATTGGTCACTAAGTTGGATGTACTAAAGAAGTTTAATTTACCAGACACACATATGCGCGCTACAGCGAGGAGTGTGGGAGTGGAATATCGCGAAATTCTGTGATGTTCACCTTTGTAAGCGCTCGACGTGCGCGTCATGATTTTAATTCTTGACTCATGGTTGATTATGGACCATACAGACTACCTTTCTTTGAGTGGACATGTGAGATTTAAGTCGGTTTTATTCGATACTGTTCTTTATTTAAATGTAATAGACATTGTTGTTCTGAAGAAGGCAAAGTAAGGCCGAAACGTAAACTATATTGCGATTGCGATGCTATTGTAAACTTTTATATATTTTTAAATAAGAACCTATTATTGCTCGTAATATTGGTCGTTCCTCTATTGTTTTAGCTTAGATCGAGCGAAATTAATTATTTATTACTTGTTGGTAAAATTACTTTAAAACCTAAGGATAACATAGATGTTCAAATGGAATGCCGTGTAAGAAATTTTAATGCAGACATCAAATACACAAAGAAACGTCCCCTGAGTGGACAAAAAAGAGTAGAGGTATCGCAATCTCTCGCAATGGGTACGTTGTCGGCGACAACATAGCGAAGACAAGAAACTACAAAAATAATGAATTTGTATGATTCGGAACCTCCACATCTATACAAAACTTCTACTTTAAGAAAGGCAAAACAAGAAAGACAAGATCTCGACTTGCAAGTCAAAGGAACGTGTACGTATACTAATCTGCAAAATATGAAATATACAAATCATGCAGGTTCCATCCATTCTATAGGCTACGATCCATTTTTTGTTCATTATTGGACACCTGAACAGATGATACATCATGATACACTTTATATAGATGCAACTGGTTCACTAATAAAAAAATTTCGTTTACCAAATGGAGGACTATCGTCACATATTTATTTATATCAAGCCGTCACGAATACTCCTAACTACAAGATGCCAGTATTTCAAATGTTGAGCGCTGTGCAAAGTGTCAATACTATTCAATATTGGTTAAGTGAATTCTTGCGTATTGGATCAATTAGAAAAGCAAATTTTCCAATTCCTCGATGAGTCGTATGCGATTTTGATATGGCATTACGTAATGCTATTGTGAAAGCTTTCGGCCAATATTCTAATTTAAAACAATATTTAACAACATGTTTTGCTCTAATTTTAAAAGAACATTCTGTTGAAATGCCAAAGTGTTTTATACGGCTTGATATTTACCACTATATGAATATGGTGTCTAAGTGGAAATTCTTTTCGCAACTAAATCCAAAAGTAAAGAAATTTTATATACGCGCTATGGCTTTATTAAAAAAGCAAACAAACTTTTCTCATTTCGTCGAATTAACAAAAAGTATTATTTTATTATCCCTAAGCGAGGAAATTGGGAAGGATAATGATGGAAATGATTCTCCATCAGAAACTGCTCGTATTCTTATAACGAATCATATAAAAGGCATCGAAAAGGTGTCACTAGATGACAAAGATAATAACAATACATAAGATAAAGATTTTGATTTGGAAATAACAAATTGTAATATTGCATCGTGGTCTAGTAATCTTCTTTAAGATATTTACAAAATGCTAGCAAAAACCAAAATAAAATGTGATATGGAAAGTCCGTATTACGTTCCGCAATTAAGCCAAAAACTGAAAACATTTCTTACTTATTTCCCATTATATTCGGGAGTAATGATCTCTATTTTTGGATATGGAGAAATAAATGCTACTTTGTCAGCTGTAGAGTCTGAAATAAAAGATATCTTATTAAAGAATAAAGAACGTCCAATGAGAGCAGACAAATTTGTCATTACTCATTTAAGATCGTTTGTAGGCAGATCACTATTGGCTATGTCGGCACATGACTCTCTTTCTGGTAAAAATAATGAGTCAGTCACAAAGAATGACATCATCAGTAGTTTGATAAATGAGACTGAACTCATTAATCCAACTATTGGAGAAAGCAACCAGCCTGGAGACATATCAAACTCTCCAATTATGATCAACCAATCACAAAAATTTAAAACCGACTCTAATTCTTCGACAAATATTGGAATAGAATTTTATTCTAAGGATATTATATCAAGCGATACAAATGAATTAAATTTAAAGCATAATTGGAGAAAGAAAAACACGACACAAACAAATAAAAGAAAAACATATTTGGACAATTGCCCGGATTGAGATATGTCATACAGGAAAGACACGCATAGGAGTCGCAAATCTGCAAAACGGTAACCTATGTTCCTTTTTAACTATCGATAAAAAAAGAGTTGTGGTTATCAATACATGTGGGTTTAATAGTATCGTATCCATAATTGCATGTGCATGCATTCAATTCAATTCAATAATATTTATTTGCTTTTCCCCTATGGGGCTCACAAAGACGTTTTTCGAGGAACGTTCCCAAACCTTTACAGACGTCTTACAATCATCCTTAACCTATCCCTGCCAACGCCGCCCGCACACACACACACGTCTCGCTCGCCTGCCCTATCCTTAACCATACGCACTTAAAACTAGCTTAAAACTACTTAACTCTAGCTAGACCTCCGTTTCCTTACAATTTTAGCAATTTCTCCTCATTCACACTCTTTCCATCCTCTCATTCGACATTCCCCGCCCACTTCTCGCCTCCTCTATTGCTTTCATACACTCCTCTCCCTCACCCTCCCTTCCCAGCATCATCCCTGCAGCCTCCTGCCATCCGTGACCCTCCCAGTTCCCCCCATCTCAGACATCTCTCCCAAACATGCTCCCATGATTCCTCCTCCCTCCCGCACATCCTACATATCCTCTTTTCTTCCTCCTCCCAATATAAACCCTCCCTAACCTCATTACCGAGCCTAAATCTTATAATCCTACTCCATCTTTTTTCCGTCCATCCCTTCGTCAAATAACCCGGAATTCCCTCCACCCTTATCTCTTTGAACCATTTGTTATATTTAGAGTCCGTAATTTTTTCCATCTTTTCTTGCCATTGTCTCATCCTCTCTTTCTTCGCGATTTTCTCGTACTCCAATCCTTCCTCTTCACCTATACCCACGCCCATCTCCTCCATATATTCCTTTCTTTCCTGCTCCCATCTTCCTATTATCTTTCCTTTCTTCCATCTCTCCTTCATCTCCTCAAGACATTTTCTCCTTCCTCTTCCTTCCTCCAAACTTTCTCTCAAACTTCTAGGCCCTTTTACTCGCTCTACCTCTCATCATCTCCCTTTCTACTTCATCTCTTACCATGTAGCCTGGAGTCCTCCAGTTCAGTCCAAATGTCCATCTTAGGTATCTCTCATGTATACTTTCTACCTCTCTCCTCTCTTTCTATCCCCAAACTTCCACTCCATATCCAACCACTGTCCATACGAGTGTATTGTATAGCCAGATCCTTCTCTTGCAATCCTTTCCCCACATTCTTTTCCCAATCCCCCAGACCTCTCTCATTACCACCGCCGCCTTCTTTCTCCTCTCTCTTATATGCGCCTCCTGTCTCCCGTTCGCCTTCACCGTATATCCCAGATACTTGAATTCTTTAACCTCCTCAATCTTCTCTCCTTTCCATCTCCACTCGATGCTCTTCTTCCTTCCACCTCCTTTCCTAAACCTCATTATCTTTGTTTTTTCCGTGCTCAGCACTAATCCTTTCGAATCCAGATACCCCTCCAGTGTACTTATCATTGATCTCATATCTTGTTACTCTTTCGCCATTAGCGCTACATCATCCGCGTACATCAGCTTGTAAACCTTCCCTCCTTTCAATCTTACCCCTCCCAAACCTCCTCTTTTCATGTACACTTCCATGTCTGCAATCAACAAGGTGAAGAGCAGTGGACTCAGTGGGTATCCCTGTCTCACACCGTTTGCCATCCAAAATACACCTCCACAATGCCCACCCACTTTCACCATACTCTTTGTCTCTCTTAGTTACCTCTTCAACCCTGTTTATCAATCCCTCTTTCACTCCTCTACCTCTCATAGCTTCTATTATTAACACATCCCTGTTTACTGAGTTGAACGCCGCCTTCAGGTCTATAAACAGTGCCGTCATTTTTCCTCCATCCTTTCCCAACTGTCTATTGATCAAATAATTCAGAGCATATATCTGATCCATCGTACATATTCCTCTTCTGAAACCGGCCTGATTATCTGGTATCAAGTTCTTTGCCTCTACTTCCACTCTTAATCTTTCTGCCAATATCGCCGTATAAATTTTGTACATCGATGACATTATTGTTATCCCTCTATAGTCTCTCACATCTTGTCCTTCTCCTTTCTTTATTATCGGAACTATTTCACTTTCCTTCCATTGCTCTGGCCAACCCTCCCCCCTCCAAACTCTCATACAAATCTCCCATACCCATCTCTCCATTTCTTCTCCTCCATATTTCCAAGCCTCGTTCGGTATTCCATCACTACCTATTGCTTTTCCCACTTTTAGTTTCCCTATTGCTTTTCTTACTTCTCCCAGCTCTATCTCTTCTTCTACTTGTCTCTCCTTCTCCCCATCTCCTATCAACACCCTGCTTTCGACCCCTCCCATCAGCCCCATAAAATACTCCTTCCACTCCTCCATCTTTATCTTTTCGCTTATTCTTTTCCTCTTCTTTCTTACTCTTCTAATCAGCTCCCATACTTTTCCTTCCGTTCTTGCTTCCCCTATCTCTCTGATCATCCTGTCCTTTTCTTCCTTCTTCTTTTCTTCACACATCTCCCTATATTGCCTCTTTCTTCTTCTATAGCACTCCGCGCTTCCCCCCTTTCCTCCATCTTCTCAATTCCCTCTTTACCTTCTGTTTTGTCACCCTACATTCCGTGTCCCACCATCCTCTTTTAATCTTTGCCTCTCCTTTACTTTTCTCTTCAGTTTCCTCTATTATCTTCCTTATCCTCGTCGTTCCCATCTCCAATTCCTCCTGTATATCTACCTCCCCTTGTTCTATCACTCCCAGCTTCTCTTTGAACTCCTTTCTTCCCTCCTCACTCCATATTCCTCTCCTCCTTGGTGCGTCACCTCTTTTCCTCTCTTCTCTCTTTAACCTACCTCTTATCCATACGATTAACGGATGATGATCTGAATATAATCTATCACCCACCTCCAATCTTTCAACTCTTTCTCTCACATGTTCTTCCCCTATTACGTAGTCTATCACTATTTCCCCTCTCCCTCCGGTATACGTGAACTCCCCTTCCTCGTCTCCTTTCATGTTACCGTTTAGAATCGTCCATCCCCTATCTTCTATAAACTCTAACATCTTCCTTCCCTCTCAGTTTATTTTCTTATCCTTGGATCTTTTTCTCCCATCCCTCTTTTGATCATCTTCCTCGTTCCATCCTCCATCTTCTCCTGTTCTTGCGTTGAAATCTCCACCAATCATTGTCTTTATACCCTTCCCCCCTCTTCCATCCAATTTTTTAAATAAATAAAAGGTCAAGGACTCTCGAAAATTTAAACAAACAAGTAAAGGGCACTGAGAGTCGACGCGGTTCTTGATGCGTTGAAATATCAGATTACTGATTTATTGATTCATTGTACATTCAATCCGTACGTTTCGGCTCAGGATTGAGCCATCTTCAGCGATATAAATTAATATTTGATCAAGTTCTCCATTATACTCTAGTGAGTTTCATGATTGGAAGATCCAGAAACGATGTTAGTTTGTAAATGACTACGAGATCAAAATCAAGTAGTCAAGAGAACGAGAACATTACACAGAAAGCCATTATCAAAGAATCAGGTACAACGTTTTATCCGAAACATCACACGATAAAGAGGTTCCGAAATAACGGTCTTGTCAAGAGAGCACACACATGGCATTTACCATGTGTGTGCTCTCTTGACAAGACCGTTATTTCGGAACCTCTTTATCGTGTGATGTTTCGGATAAAACGTTGTACCTGATTCTTTGATAATGGCTTTCTGTGTAATGTTCTCGTTCTCTTGACTACTTGATTTTGATCTCGTAGTCATTTACAAACTAACATCGTTTCTGGATCTTCCAATCATGAAACTCACTAGAGTATAATGGAGAACTTGATCAAATATTAATTTATATCGCTGAAGATGGCTCAATCCTGAGCCGAAACGTACGGATTGAATGTACAATGAATCAATAAATCAGTAATCTGATATTTCAACGCATCAAGAACCGCGTCGACTCTCAGTGCCCTTTACTTGTTTGTTTCAATTTTTTAAACCTTCCAACTTCTTGTCCAAATCATTATTTACATATATCCCAACTATTCTCCACCTCTCCTCACCTATCTTTATTTCGCATTCCATCCTACCTTCTTCCCCCCCGTTCCTCTCCTCATTTTCTTCCACTATCCCTTTCCTTATCTCCATTAACATACCTCCGCTCGCTCTTCCTTTCTTGTTTCTTCTAGTTGCCTCCTGCATCTTCCACCTATATTCACTCGGTATCTTCTCTTTCAACTTCTCCCAGCCTTTCCCATCTAAATATGTCTCCATCATTATTACAACATCCCATTCCTTTATCCCCTCCCAAAACTCCTTGTCTTTGTTCAGTACACCTGCTATGTTCCAAAAAGCCACCCTCTACGTCCTTTCCTCTTCTGCGATTCTCTTCTCTCCCTCTACTCCGCTATTATCCCCCCTTTCGCTTCCTCCACAGTTCTCTTCCTCACTCTCTCTCCCTTCTTCCTCCATCTCATTTATTTCTTCTCTCACATCTTCTCCCTCAATTCCGGCCTCCTCCTGCCCCCTTCCTCCCTCTCCTTTTTCACTCTCTCCTCTCCCTTCCAGATTATTACATCCCCGTTCCTTTCTTATTCTTCCCACTTCCCTCTCCATATACTTCCCTCGTTATTTCTCAAAACCCCCTCTTCCTCGTCCCATCTCCACCATACTCCATTAATCTGCATCCTACCATAGTATACCCAGACTCTCTTTCCCTCTCCTCTTTCCTTCCGTGCAATGTCTTGTAATATCCATCTCATCCTTTTTTCCTTCCATGTCAGATCATCATCTAGTCTAATTCCTCTTTTTCTTAATCTCCCTCTTTTCGTCATTATGTTTCTCTTTTGTTCGACGTCTCGCATTTTTACGACCGCCATTCTGACTCGTCCCTCTCTTCCTCCCTCTATCATTTTAACGTTGTTACTCTCTATCTGTATTCCTGTCTTCTTCATTATTTCATCAATCTCTGCTTCTACCTTCTTTTTTCCACCTTTTATTCCTCTTATTATCAAATTCCCCCTCCGCTCTTCTCTTTCCCTCGTTTCGATTCTCTTCTCTATTTCCTTTATCCTGTATTCCATTCTCTTATCTCCCCCCTTCCTCTCTCCCGATCCCTCCTTCCTTTCTTAATAATACTTCTTCCACCTGTGTTAGTCTTCTCTCCAGACTTTCTTTCTCACTTTGCCATCTCGCCTCCTTTTCTCTCCATTGCCTTTTTAAATCCTCTAGCTCCGATCTGAACTGCTCACTAATTATCTCCCTCATCTCTCCTAGCCACTCTCCAAACTCCTTTTTCATATCCTCCGTCATCTCATCCATCCAGCTTTTCCCAATTTCTGCTCTTTCTTTATACTCTTTTGGTGGCGATCTTAATACCTTCTTTGTTACACCAAAATGCCATCCCTCGGCTCTTTTTCTTTTCAATAGATCCACGTTACCAGTACTTCCTCTTCTATCCCCCCCGTAACCTTCTCCCTCCACATCTACCAACTCCGCTACTCTACCCTTCTCTTCGGCCAATATCGAATTTGATCCTGCTCTGCTTTCTTTCTACCCTCTGCTCTTTGCCTACCCCGATTCTACGTTCCGAGATGTCTCCCACTCTCCCCTCTCTGTACTATCTGCTCTATGCCCGTGAGCACGCGCTGCCGTGTCCCCCACCTGCTCGAGTCGTCCCTCTATACCACACGTTACCCGCGCTACTACCGTTAAGGCCCTTGCACAATGCTAGGCAATAGGAACAGGAAATAACCTCAAATTCGTCAATACAAACCTAAAAAATTCGACCGATATGATTTGTTGGCAACAGGCAATAGGCACAGAATTTCCAACGTGACGGAAATTCTGTGTCTATTGCCTGTGTCATTGTCTATTCTGCATAAACACAAGGTTTCTGATTTCTGTTCCCTGTTCCTATTGCCTGTTGCCTAGCATTGTGCAATGGGCTTTACTCTCTCGTCGACTCTTCTAGCCTAAAGCCTTTGACATATAGCCCTCCCCTTAACTCTTTCTCACTCTCACCTCCACTTTCGCCCTCGCTCCTTCTTCCCTACTTGCTCTCGCTAGACTCACGCTACTCACTCACGCTAGATACCTCTCAAACACCTTTCACACCAACTGTCGCTCCGCTCACCGACACATGATCCGCACGCTATCACACCGGAAACGGAAGTCCATGTGCATGCATTAATGAATATTATAAAAATAGTATTGAAACATCCGATACTAGCATTACGCAATTCGTTAAGTACTTTTTAAAAAATGGTTGCAGCCAAAAAACATATAAATTAAGAGCCGAAATATTAATGAGTGTTAATAATTTCAAAACTCAGATCAACAAAAATAATATAACTACAGACTGTTGGTCAAGTATAAAAAATGTTGCACATATGTTTTCAAAGACAATCCAAGTTATAGAGAAATAAAAAATTGCGGCCTATGTTCACACATTATCATGCGTCAATCTGTATTGGTTCCTATTAATGTAGATGTTATAAGGAACGGATATTGCGAGCTATTCACGGCTATATTAGAAGGTATGCCAAATAATAGATCCATCTGTTGTAAGCAACGTATGAACAGAAACATAAAATATGGAAAACAAATATTTATAGAATGCGACGCAATAGGAAGTGATATATAGAAAGAACATTCTCTTGCAGAATTTCAGCCAAAAATCCAGATTGGCGATAATTTGTTTCTTTTAGCGGGCACAGTGGCACGATATGGTGCAGTCGGTGCAGATGCTAGGAACGGGCATTACGTAGGGTATTCCTATCGAGGATCTCAATGAATAGAGTTTGACGATATAATAAAAAATACAAGAAACAAAACAAAAGAATATAAAATAAAACCACATTTAATAATTTATATTGCATGCGATTCATGCGAAGCGAATTCTTCCTAAACATGTTACACATTTTAAAGATAAAATATATTTCGTGCATTTCTCTTTTCTTTTTTTATCTTATATTCTATTTTTTTAAAAAGCGATAGAAATTTTATATATACCTATATTACAAATTTTATTTTGTGTTTTGTTTTTAAATATAAAATGTAGGGGAGACCGGGACGAAGACGTCGTCGGGGTAAAACCGTCAAATCAAATATCTCGAAACCTGTATATTTTGCAAACTTGCCATTAACATTGTAAACGCTGCTTATGGTACCCATGTGACCGCCGGAGTTTCGGGAGGTTACCTGCCGTGTTATGATTTTTACGAGAGCAAACGTGTTTTCGGAAGGGGAAAGTAAAATATTCTGCGCGTGGAAAATTTGTAATATCTATAAAAATATTTGCTCTCCAAATCTCGAGATACGTGATTCTAAAGAGCAATGCATGCTGAACACGAATCCAGTGGTTTTTTCATTATCGTTGATGTCTAGTATTTCGTGAGCGACCAAATTTGAAACTTTTGTTCGGGGCGCAAGCCACAAGGGTGGATTTTATAATATTGGCAAATTTTCTAATTTTATTATATTTTTCAGTCTTTTCTACCCTTATTTCATATACAGGGTGTCCCAAAAAGCTCGGTCACCGTTTCACTGACAAATTCTGTGGGACATTCTAAGAAGAAAATTCTTATGCAAAAATGTTGAGGCTATAATAGTTTTTGAATTATAAGCATTTAGAGTTAGCGAATCAGACCGCCTAAAGTTGGCGCGCTCAGGTGTGGTACATCGCATAGCAAGTAAAGGTGCTCTTGTGCATTGACTCAGTTTTTAGATATTGACATAATTCAAACGACAAGAAAATTACTTTGAAGCTTTGTCTTATTTATCTGTGATTGTTCAATTTGCTGTACATAAAGATTAATGCAAGCATTATGGAATATCAATAAATACGTATGCACAGCGAACTGTCAAGTTTGTCAAATGAAGTGTGTCACAAGCTAGCCCACCTTCACTTGCTATGCGAGGTACCACACCTGAGCGCGCCAACTTTAGGCAGTCTGATTCGCTAACTCTAAATGCTTATAATTCAAAAACTATTACAGCCTCAACATTTTCGCATAAGAATTTTCTTCTTAGAATGTCCCACAGAATTTGTCAGTGAAACGGTGACCGAGCTTTTTGGGACACCCTGTATAATTCTTTAATAGTTGGTTGATTAGTTCCTAAGTTATAGAATTCGTACACACACACACAAACACAAAATAATGAAACATTTTAACACTTTAATTAATAAATGTTTACATTTTTTTATTAACAAATAATTAATAAAATGTATCCTATCAGTTTTAATAATTGGAATTATGTATTTATGGAGCGACGACTCTGCCCCGGCATTTTTTATATTTCAATTTTTCCACCTTTGTCGTTTTTACTCTATACCGGTTAAACAAAGCGACGTAGACCAAAATTTCCTATATAAATTTTGTAGCTAAGAATTCACTCTTTACAACGGTATACCACATTTAACTAAAATTATTTATTTTGTTGTTAAAAATTGGCACCAAAAAAAACTGTCGACCTCGCCCCTGTCTCCCCTACATATATATAGATATATATGAACATATATAATATTAAAAATATAAAAGAATATACATAAATTAAAAACGCAAAAAAATTTTTTAAAAACAAAAAAAAGCAAAAAAAAAAGGAACCAGAACACCGCTACGTCCACGTCGTGGATTCCGGGTGACGCAGAAAGCGGTATATATTATTTGTCACACAAACATTAGATGAATAAAATATGTCTTCTTGTATAACTATTTATTACAGTTTAAAAACATACGTTTCTAAAATTTTATTAAAGTTGACTTAACACAAATTTACTAACGATATTTTTTTATTGGGAAAAATAGTTGTTTATTTGTATAGCACAATAAAACACACAATTGGACTATTTTACTTCCCATCCTTTTCAGTTGAGTTTGAATCACTCCAATTTTCTCAGCACTTTTTTCGTCCACCTCCTGTTACTTTCAAATGACATAACAGCACAATTAGCAGAATTCGATCATCTATTACAGTTCGAAAGTTACGCGATTGCGTTTTGGTTCTCATATAATTTTTCTAAACACCTACGTCTCTACGAGTACCAGTACTGCGAGAACTGTTTATCTGACGCCTTTCTACTATTCGAAAAAATTGTTGTGCTATTCTAGCACAACCCGGCACAACTTTTCCAAATTAAAAAATATCAAATTTTCTTCTCACCCATAACACTTATTTATAAACTCTTTCCTTCAGATAGTTGTGCTGCAAAAACTAACGGTCCGAGGACATTTTGTCATTAGGAAAAGTTTATGTACTCGCTTAGCACAATCCGGCACAATTTTAAAAAATACAAGAATGTAAAATTTTGTTCTCACCGCCAACCCCTTTAATTTCTTTTCAACCCCTGCAACTTTTGATAATTTTATTGTAGTTTTCTTGTCCTCGACTAGCACAACTAGCACAACTCGCAGAATTCCATTCCCTGTCACGATTCAGAAGATACTAAAAACTCTTTCCTTCAGATAGTTGTGCTGCGAAAACTAACGGTCCAAGGACATTTTGTCATTAGGAAAAGTTTGTGTAGTCGCTTAGCACAATCCAGCACAATTTAAAAAAATACAAAAATGTAAAATTTTGTTCTCACCCTTATCCTCTTTGTTTAATTTTTTTTCAACCCCTGCAACTTTCGGTACTTTTATTATAGTTTTCTTGTTATCCTCGGCTAGCAAAACTCAGCACAACTCGCAGAATTCCATTCTCTGTTACCGTTCAGAAGATATAGCGATCTGAAAATTGTAATTTCTAAAAACTGTTTCCTTTAGATCTGTTGTGCTGCGAAAACCAACGATCGGAGGCCATTTTGTCATTAAGAAAAGTTAGCGTACTCGCTTAGCACAATCCGGCACAACTTTAAAAAATTCAAAAACGTAAAATTTTTCTCAACCCCCACTTTTTTTGACTAATTCTTTTTAACCCCTGCAACTTTGGATACTTCTCTCGCCTTTTTCTTGTTTTCCTCCGTCAGCACAACTCAGCACTGCTCGTAGAAGTTCGATAAATGTGTTGTAGAAATAGTTATTTGTTATTTTGTGTTTAAGATTCAACATTTTTTCTTCTAAAGGAAAGGAGATATCGACTTTTTTCCAACGGCACAACGTGGCACAAATCATTACCTATCTATTTTAAAAAAATGGCGTTTGTTTCGGCAAAAGTGCGGGGCTAATATAATTTTGTTTTTATTTTTTTTCTTAAATATTATTAAAGTTATCGGTATCTCGTTTGCTGCACAAATTAGCACAAACATAGCACAATACGGCACAATAAAGAAAAACTCAAAATTCAAAAAGTGCGGGGCTATTAAAAATTTCTTTTTTTTCTGGAATACGCTTTGAGTTACGGAGTTACGTTTTGCGGCACAAATCAGCAAAACCGTAGCACAATGCAACACAATTAAGAAAAATACAAAATTCGAAAAGTGCGGGGCCAACTTCACACACGTACATACAGTTAGCAATCCCAGCTAATTGATATGTTTCACTCAGCACTAACATGTCAATATTTGTACGGAAATGAAAAGAATTGGTATGTGAGCTATACATTTAGGTATGGCACACAACAAGCGTTTGTTTCTGTCGATCGAAATGTGCGCGCTTTATAAAAAAGAAGAACATCGACGGCTCGGCGGCGTGAGGCGCGCGTGGTTCTCGTCGATGCTACGAACGACCGGTGATACATCACAGAGTGATACGTGCGTGCGGTACTGCGAAGATATATCTTTGTGGCAGTTGTTCCATTCTGTTATTGCTTGTATATAAATATAGTAATTACTGCTTATAGCTCTTATTGCGTACGCGTATTCACACTTACAGCTCTTCGAGAATTTTCGAGAACATGGCGTCTGACGCAACGCGTTTATTGCTCGAGTGGAATTTCAGTGATGAGGTAATTGCGAGATTTACAGGTCAATTGTAAAAATTGCAATGCGACGTATATAGGACAGACGAAAAGACATCTTTGCACACGTCTCCGAGAACACCAAAACGATGTCAAGAAAGATTCGAGTAAACAGTCGGTAGTTAGTAAGCATCAAATATCCTTAGGACATGATTTTTATTGGCAAAAGCCAGAAATTATACACAGGGAGAGACAGATTAGAAAGAGAGAATTGGCCGAAATGTTTTATATTAAGAAATTTGATGACACTATTAATTTGCAAAAAGACACGGAGAATCTTAACGCTCTCTATGTACATATTATTAAGGAAACTTAATTCTGACTCCTTCTTCTCTGTTTCCCTCTCTACGTCACTCGCCTTTGTTACTGACGACATTGGTTGTTTTTATTATCTGTCAGTTCAAATTTTACCACCGCACAGCGATGACTTGTAAATGTCTAACGATAATGCTGTTTAACGTACTTTTTACTTCTGTCATTTTGGACGCACAAATATTGTAAGCTTGATTTATATAATTGAATTTGTTTTACTCATTGTTGCGATATCTGATTTCCGATGTTTAGTTTTAGATTCGGCGTAGTTTGGGCATTATGTCTGACTAATGAATGTTTGTGAGTTGCATTTACACGCTTGAAAAGGACCGAAATCTGCGTTCGAAACGTAGCGTTCTTTAAGTAATAAATTTGCCAGTTTGGTCGATCTAAATACCTCTACTAATTTACAGGTATGTAAGTTGCTTTATGGTGGATTATTGCTTTATTTATAATAATCATAGACTTATCAGCCCCTGCCGTAAAAGGCAGCGTGGCGACATATGTACACGGTGCAAACGTAGCTTTTCTAGACGCTTTCTGGTAGATCTCTTTTTCCTGAACGCTAGAAAGGCTTATATGTCTGCACCGTATATTGTTGCCACGCTGCCTCTTACGGCAGGGGCAGGTCTATCTATAAGTATATAATAATAATCGTGAGAATAATCTCGACAACCTCGATCCTTTTCTTTTACATAGCTGCAGTGCTATTTCTCGCGTATTAATATTTTGCAAAATATATATAATATACCAAAGCAATTGATGCATGTTGTAGCTATTATAACATAATTTCCAAACAATTGAAATTATTCTAAGATAAATTGTACATTGTTATCGGATATCGAACGCGTGTGCTTGGCTATCGACTATTGTAATAAATTATTAAAAAAATTAAAAAAGAAAAATAATATCTTCTATTTTGGTAACGATATTAAGCAGCTTATCGACGAATGTGACAATATCTTACAATAATTTTTAATCATATTTGTTTTTCATGTACAGCAAGAAATTGATGTAGAGTAGTTTAATATATTAACAGAAGAAGATCTTAAAAATCTTATTCCAAACATAGGACCCCAAAGAAAATTTCAGAGTAAAGCACAAAAATATTTCAGTGAGGTATTTATTTCACATTATATAATTATCATGATATTTCACAGTTGAGTTAATAAACTTTTTTCATAAATTAAAAACTGTCATTAATCATTTATTGGTATTAACTTTTGTCAAGATTCCACAATTGCATATGCAAAAGAAGTCACTGCAAGAGGAAGAATGTGTTAATATAAAATCTGTAGAGGATAACACATTAGAACAACAGATTTTACAAGCAATAATAGTTGAAGATACAAAGGAACAAAATTTTAATGCCGATATTCCAAATTACAGTTCTCTCATATCAACACCTGAAACTCTGACTATAGGTACAACTCCAAAGCAACAAAATTTTAATGCCGATATTCCAAATAATAGTCCTGTCATATCAACATCTGAAACGCTGACTATAGTTACAACTCCAAAGCAACAAAATTTTAATGCCGATATTCTAAATAACAATTATCTCAGATCAACACCTGAAACTGTGAATATATTAGGTGGTAAACTTAATTCCTGCCGCTCGCTACTAGAGCTAGTGCTGAATTCTTCGACGGTGAGAATCTGCGCTCCTACTACGCGTTTTAGATGGGTCATCATAGACTTGACTCCCGCTTCCCAAAGGCCACCGAAGTGTGGCGCAGAGGGAGAGTTAAACGACCACTGAATCTGTTCCTGCTCCAAGGCGGCTTGCATGCAGTTAACAAGCTCTCGCTGAGCCACCACAAAATTGGTGCCGCAGTTGCTATACAATATCAGCGAGCAACGGCCGCGCCTAGCAATGAAGCGCCTCAGAGCCGACAAAAACGATTCTGTAGACAAGGAAAATGCGAGTTCTAAGTGAACTGCCTTTGTAGCGAAGCAAACGAAAAGGCAAACGTAGACCTTGAACGGAGTTCTTCCACGAGAACGACGATTGCAAACTAGAAATGGCCCAGCATAGTCGACTCCCGCGATTGAAAAGGGCTTAGCCTGACGTACGCGATCTAGTGGCAGATCCGCCATGGGCGGTTGCATAGTACGAGGATTCGCCCGAAAGCATTGATAGCAACGCGACAAACAACGTTTAATGGCCTGATGATGGGCTCCCAGAATCCAGAAATTTTGCGACAAAAGATATTGTAGCGCTCGACGTCCCGGATGTAGGTGTAGACGATGGGTGTGCTCGATTATACGTTCCGTGAGCCGATGTTTACTAGGTAACAATGTTGGGTGCTTGGCTTCATACGAGATTGCGGAATGTGTCAGTCTACCGCCCACCCTGAGGACTCCGCGTGCATCCAAGAAGGGGGCGAGTTTTCGCAGAGGTTTGGAGCACTTCTGATTGCGTTTTAATTTATCGATATTCTCTGCGAAACAACAAGATTGAACGAATTTAACGAGATATAGCAAAGTCGAATGGAATTCGATTTGATCTACAACGAGAGTTCTATTGAGCGAATTTAATTTGAGTCTATTAACGAAGCGTAAACAATAAGCGAATACTCTGACGAGTTTATCTAAGGACGAGAAGCGATCGAGAAGCGAATCAACAACAGTAGCAGAGTTTACGACATCAGCAAGATTTGTGGAGACAAAGGCGCGACATTTTTCTTCCTCCTCTGGAAGATCATCAACTTCCGATATCGTTTCTTGGATAGGTTCGAAATCAATGAGCCACGCAGAGCCAGTCCACTAAATCGGGTGATCCACTAATTCTCGAGGAAACAAGCCCCTTGAGCAACAATCAGCTGGGTTAGATTTGGTATCGACATGTTTCCAGCAAGAGATATCTGTGTTGGACTGGATGCGGGCAACACGATTACGCACGAACGTCTTCCAACGGTGTGGAGCCAAGCGTATCCAAGCGAGGGCAACCTCAGAATCTGACCAAGCGTACGTGGCGTCGACAACGACCTCAGGTCGGAGGATATTTCCGATATACTCTAATAAGTTAGAAAGCGAAACAGCTGCGCAAAGTTCGAGCCTCGGCAATGTGATGGCCTTAAGCGGGGCCACCTTTGATTTGGCGCTGAGCATTCGGATTACTACACCGTTCTCGGTGACGATTCTAATATATACAACGGCTCCGTAGCCCTGCTCGCTCGCGTCACAAAATCCGTGAATCTCTCGTTTGACTACGTTATCTACTGCGATAGTACGAGGTATGCGAATGGAGGCTAGCGCGGGGAGCTCCGACTTGTATCTTTCCCATCTAGAACATATCTCCGAAGGAGGCCTGTCGTTCCACAATGACTTGAGAATCCAGAGTTGCTGTATCAATCGTTTAGCTGCGAACGTAAGCGGTGTCAAGAAACCAATGGATCAAAGATTCGAGCTAATTTAGAGAGAATGGTGCGTTTGGTGCAGTCTCTGTCCAACGGATTGACCTGAAAGCCAAAGCTGTCCGATTGAGAATACCAGCGAAGTCCGAGAACCTTAAGAAACTAATCTTCAGGTGACTCAAAGGATAGCAACGACTGGTTACAGAGTTCCGGATCGAGATCAGCCAAAACCGACGGATGGCTTTCTGAGTTCGAAGCCTGCAGTTCTAAGCAAGGCTTGTAGCTGCCGCTGAAGGTCACGGGCCTTCTTCTCTGACTCAACGCTTGCTACCACATCGTCGACATAGCACACTTCTCCAAGACAGCCGCGGCCAACAGGTAACTTACTTTGCCTTCAGCCGCTAACTTCAACAAGCAAGCAATCGCTAGGTACGGAGAGCATGTCAACCCAAAGGTGACGGTCAACAAGATGAAGTCCGAGATTGGGTCGTCGTCTGAGAAACGCTACACTATTCGTTGGTAGTTACACTGACAGAGTTCAACCAAGATTTGAAAGAACATCTGCTTGACGTTCGCGGTAAGCGCCACGGGACTGATCCGGAATCTCAACAATATCACAACTATATCTGGCTGTAACTTAGGACCGGATCGCAACATTTGATTCAGCGAGACGCCGTTCAGATCCTTAGCCGATGCGTCAAACACGACACGCAACTTAGTGGTTGTGCTATCTGATTTAAATACCCCATGATGGTAGAAAACAGGTAGAAAACAGGTCCGTCCACCGGGAACGGCTGCTTAATCAATTTCATATGGCCACTATCTAAATAATCCTGCATAAATTTACTATAGTTTATTTTAAACTCTGCATCTAATTTAAAGCGACGTTCAAGTGCGCGAAATCTGTTTAAAGCTACTTGTCGCGTGCCAACAAAGCAAGGGTTATCCTTCGCAAAGGGATATAACACTATAAAGCGACCAGATACATCGCAACGCGTGGTCTGCGCAAATAGTTCATCGCAACGTCTATCTTCCTGTGAATACGGTGAAGCTGTGGGGATCTCGTCTAATTGCCAAAATCGACTAAGAGATGCATCTAAAGAGTCGAGAGTTAGAAACGAATGTGTAGATTGGGATGCCTGCGTTGACACCGAGCCGACAAGAACCCAGCCAAAAATAGAGTTTAAGGCATTTGGTTCGCCTTTTTTTCCTACACAACGGCCATCTCGAAGTAAAGATGTAAAGATCTCTGCGCCAATCAAAATGTCGATGGAACCAGGTCGATGATACTGCGGATCAGCAAGCTTCAATCCCTCTAGATGTTTCCACGATATTACCCCGATCGATCTTCTGGCGGGTTCTCAGATGAGAACCTACCGGAGGATAAGGGAGATCGAATCGGGGGGGGGGGGGCATAGTCGTGCCCAGGGCGAGGGCTTTGCTGAAGCGCCGAGCCAAGGAGACCCTCCTCCGGGAGTGGAGTGCCATGCTCACACTCCCACAGCAAGCGGGGAGGAGGGTCCGTGAGGCAATCCAGCCATTCCTACGGGAATGGCTGGAACTCAGAAGGGGATGCGGACTGACGTTCCATGCGGCGCAGGTCTTCTCGGGACACGGTTGTTTCGGGCTGTGCCGCATCGGAAAGGAAAGCACCACGGGCTGCCACCACTGCCCGGAGGCGACGGACACGGCGCAGCACACGCTGGAGCATTGTCCGGCGTGGGAAGAGCAGCGTCGTGTTCTCCGGGCGGAGATAGGAGGGGACCTCTCCCTGCCGGCCATCGCCGAGGCGGTGGTCGGACCACAGGGAGAGGTCAAATGGTCGGCCTTTGTCTCCTTCTGCGGCAGCGTAATGTCGCGGAAGGAGGCAGCCGAAAGGATCAGGAGGGGGGAGGTAGACCCCCCTCCCGACAGCGACGGTGACGGCGGCGGCGGGGGTGGGCGACCACCGCCACCGCCGCCGCGACCAGCGCCGCCGCCCGACGCGTACGGACGCCCCCCGTGCCACGGCCCGAAACAGGGCGGGAAGCGCGGGGGGCGCAGGGAGGTCGTCGCCGCCGCTAACGCGGCGGCGCGCACTGCTGCGCCGTCGTCGCCCGTCTGAGGGCGACGGCGGCGGCGGGAGCGGCAGCAACGACGACAATGGGCCGCGGCTGCCGCCAAAACGGCGGCGCTGCGACCCCCGCGTCCTGTCCCCCTCGTCTGGGGGGGACAGCTGACGCTAGTGAGGGGACGGTCGGTGGCCGGCGAGGGTTTGCCTCGGTCGCTGCGGGCCTTACCGTTCGTTGGAGGCCCGCTCCCCCCGCTATTAGGCGCGGGGGGGAGCGCCGAGGCGGCTGCGGGCCCACGCATTTGGGCCCGCCACTCCCCGACCGGCAATCATCGCCCGTCCCCACCCGGGAGGTCAGCCCCCCCCCCCCCCACCACCCCCGCCCAAACGGGGGGAGCGGGGGGGCTCGGATACGAGAAAAAGCAGTCCTCCCCCCACTTAGGGGGGGGGGACGGATGGGGGTGTGGGCGCGCGAGCGGGGGCTCCCGCGCGCCCGCAACCAAGACCCCCCCCCCCCAATGTGACGGGTGGCGGGCCGGGGCGGGGATGCCCCCGGTCCGCTACAACAGAAGCGGCAGCCTCATAGGCTAGGGGGGGAGGATTAGCTCCCCCCCCAGGACAGGTGCCCTTACGGGCATGGCGCGGAGGGAATCCCGGAAGAATCATGGCGTTTCCTGGGGCTCCCTCACACCAAACGCGCCGAGAAGGATCCCCGCGGGGTTTTAGCCGGTAGGAATCCGGCACTCCCCCGTCCTCTCCCCCGAGGGCGGGGGGTCTTCCCCCTCTCCTCAACCGGAGGGGGCCCTGGGCCACATACCGGGCTTGCCCGGGAACCCAAGGTCGAAGATTTCCCCGCGTCAAAAAAAAAAAAAAAAAAAGATGTTTCCACGATCTTTGTTCAACTTGACTACTAGATAATTGGGCGAATATGCGTGGAAGAATCGTAGCCTCTATTGGAATGCGAGTATTGCTATTGCCTTGTGTTTGAATCACGAATGAGGTACTGCTTCGAGTGGCAGCCACCTAAAATCGTTCACCGCTAGAACTATGGTACGACGCTTGGTTCGTCCGAAACCACCCCTTCGCATGCAATTTTCCGAAATAAAGTTCAATTGACTAGCACTATCTAATAGGATGCGGACAGGGAAGGGATTCCCATGGATATCGAGAGCCTCCGCCTGCATCGTGGACAACAGCACAATCGAATTCGACCTTACAACGCTGCTCATCGTGACGAGGGACTCATCGTTCTGCTGTGGAGAACTCTTTCCGGCTTCTGACTCAGAGGAGGCTTCAACGGCCGCGGGGGTACTCTTCGAGCCTGAGCTCCGCTCAGAATGCAAGAGCGTGTGGTGCTTAGCCTTACACGACTGACACACCCACGTCGACGGGCAGTTGTTAACTCCGTGGCCTGATCGAAGGCAATTAAGACATAGATTCAGATCCTTAATCGTTGAATGTCTCTCCCGGGGAGTGGTGGGAGCGGGGAAAGGTGCTGCTCCTTGCATACTTGGCAAGCGTTTGTGTTAGTTATAAACGAAGACCCTGCCTTTGATTTCGAGTCGCGATCCTGCGATTTGGCTGACGGAACGGTCGCATCGACAGACGCAAAGGCCTTGCAATACCCAGAAACAAATTTTATAAGTTGCGGATATTTCGGAATTTCCGTATCACGCTGCTCTGCTTCGAATTTCTCTTTAAGCGATGGCGTGAGTTTTTCTAATAAGGTATTGAGCAAGATGAAATCCCAATACTCAGTAGAAAACTTCATTAGTTGCAAGGACCTAACGTTCTCGTTAAACGTATCTAACAACCGGCGTAGACCCGTCGCGGAATCCGTTTTCAGGGGCTTAGCTCTCACCAAGGAGTACCAATAATGGGTGGCAAGTTTCCTTTTATTTTGATATCTCTCGACAAGGAGCTGATAAGCTATCTCGTAATGTTCGGCCGAAAACTGCAAGTTTTTAACTGCATTTAGCGCTTCTCCCGATAATGAAGACAGTAAGTACTGATATTTCTCCATGTCTGAAAAATGTGAGTTGTCATGAATCGTGGAGTTGTAAAAGGCGAAGAAGGAAGGCCAAAGGGCGACATCACCAGAAAAATGCGGTAATGTAATCTTGGGTAGTTTTATTTTTGAAGACGAGTTAGATCCGGAGGTCTCAGCATTCGACCCGTTTGATCGCGAGGTGGGAGTGAGGGCGAGGTATTTGGCCTTTATGGCGGAAAGCAGTTGGTCGACCTCGATCCGAACTTTGTCCTCCTTATCCTGGTCGGCGCCCACGTCCTGAATTACCCTAAGATGGGAAGCTTCAAAGTCTTCCGCAATTTTTTAAACATCCGGATAGCGCGCGAGAAAGAGTAATCGGTTCTGACCACCAATCTCAGCTATTAAGGCCGCGGCGTAAATTTCTCTGATTCGGCGGGCGCACAAGTCGCGTTTCGGTTGCGCGTTCCTAGATGACATCGCGATATGATAGGCGAAGTATGAGCACACAAAAAAATAGGCAAGCAAAAACGAATCTCCGCAAATAAGTTTCAAGCACAATATAAGAGGAAATGTTAATTACAGGAAGATGGGTTGCAAAGGGTGTACAAAATAATAATAGTTATATCAATAATCAAAAATATATCAAATAGATTGGCACAGGTAACCGGTTACGACGAGAAATTCACTCAAGTATTTATTTCGTTACAATTATATCGAAGCTTCAGCAATAAGATACGTTGCGCGTGATGTTACGACACGAGCAGTATGTGTACGACACGAGCATTAATTACGACAACTTCTTTTAACTCGATTATAATTGCAATTATGATATCTAATAATCAACTTGAAAGATTACCAGAGTGCTAAGATATTTTATACCGGGAACCAGTGCCGATAAATAATATTTTCGATCGATGGCAAATATGTTTGCAAAAATTCCAACGATCGGAATAATATGTATTTCAAATTGCACCGAAAATAGACTCAGCAACAACGAGAATAAGTGTCGCGCTATTGTGGAGCAATAATTCAAGATCGGTTTTCCATTCAATGACAGCCGATGTATCGTTCAAAGTTTGGAAGACCATTTCTTCGTTCTGTATCGTACAAATGCAACGTTCAACGACAACATTAATTTGTCTGTTGGGCTCTAGAAAGTCTGTTTCTCGCACGCGATACAGCAATCGCAAAACTACATTATAATTTATTTGTTTACATTCTGGAAAACGTATGCACTCCTTCAAAATAATTAATAAAACAATTTTTAAAATTATTTCCAAACATGTTAGTATTACTTTTCTCATCAATTTCTCTTTTCCTATAATCGACATTTTATGCAGCACATCATACTTTGTACCGATTATGAGAATTAAATGTCATTTGTCCGCGGCACGCTGAATACTTTGCAGTTCGACATGTATCCTGTTTTCGTACAACAATTTAGGAAGTTAGTCTTCAGAATAGTGCAAAAAAAAATTAAATAAATAATAATTTGAAATATTTCTATCGAGTTGAGTAAAGTGTGGAAGAACCGTTTCGATATGCGACATCCCTGAGCGCGCGAAATTTATACAAGCTGATTGGTTAACTATAAACCTTTCCCGTTCAAATACTGTAGCAGCCTCGACATTTTGGCATTAGAATTTTTGCCTCCAAATAATTTCAGGAATCTGCCACTAACGGGTTATACGTGAGATCTGGTACAATACAATGTATACCCTGTATAGTACAATTATATACAGGGATAACCAAAAGTATGGAAACCCCTAAATATTTCGAAAACTACGCATTTTATTATAGAAAAAAATGTTTCAGACAAAAGTTATAGGGTTTCAAGTAACGCATTAAATAGTAATATTAGTGTGACTGCAAATAACTTTGTTAATGCCAGGTAAAAATAACTTTAAAATTTTTAAATGGTGTTCGAGAACGATCTCGACCGTTTATGTTATTTTCCCTCGTCGCGCGAGCGAACCTTCGGGGAGCTTGCTTTTCGCGTGATCGTCGCGTGGCCTATTGTTCGATTGCCTTGATGGGCGGTCCTTAAGTTGTTTTTCGGAAGACCAGCGACGATAGGGCGATCGCGCTCACCGTACGGAGCAGCGCGACGCGTATTTAGTCGGCGTTCTGAAATTGTCGTGGCAAGCTCGCTGTCTCCGCGAATATCGAAAATTTTGGTAATCGCGCGGTGCTTCTCCGGCGGGTATTACAAGCTAGTAATCACGCTGTATTAATTATCCGCGTGTGTTGCATTCGGTAATCACGCGGGATTTAATCGCCGTTTATTGCCCCTGCCGATAAACGAGCGGAGTCAAAAGTGAACAAGAGTTGGCGGATCGCGAACGCGACCGTTATCATTCGGTGACTGGAAGTGACCCTCCAGCGAAGAACTCATTCGGAGCAACCGACAGCTTACCCGCGAGTCAAGTGTGACTCCACGCCGCGAGTGACGTCACGCATTAAGGTGATTATTCGCTCGTATCTAGACGATATTCGTGCTAAACTGGTCGCGCTCACGCGAAAGAACTTTGTATTGAAATTAACTACCGTCGTTTGTGAAAATAAACAGTGTTGTTTGGCGAGTATCTGCCGAATTCTGAAATTCATCCTGTGATTGCCTACTCCGATCCTCTAGCGATTCGAATAATCGCGTCACACGCATTCCGGGCTCAGCGCTGGGCCGTTCCGGCGAATCGTCTGGCGAGTGAAATTGACAAAAATATAAAATTGTGACTTGCGCGCTTACACAAATGGAAACCTCTATTTTTTATTGCATATTCTTATCGCTTATCTCGTAAGCTTTTCAAAACACTATAATTAAGTATTTTTTTATTAAATATTTTTAAAGTTACGGAGCTTGAAAGCTATGATACCGCCGGCATCAGCGTTACCGAGAGATAAGATGTACCGCGTGGAGGTTGCACGGTCGGATTTACACTAGCAGAGTTGTAAATAACAATACTTTTGTGATTGAAGTTCTTAATTACTAATTATTTTACGTAACTTCAATTTAAATTAAGTTTAAGTACAAGTGTTTTTCGGAATTGTAATTAAAGTTGTTCAATTACAAATACATTTTGAAATTGTAATTAAACTCGAATTTTATTACAATTAAAAAAATGAAAAAAGTAATTATTATTTACATTTTCCTAAATTACAAATTTTACAACCTTGATTTACATTTTTTTTGTGTGTTTGAGCAATTTAGAGTAAATTCTGAAAGTGGTTTCCATTGACTTCTTGACAGTATGCCAATCTTTGATAGAACGCAGAAATAGCTCTACGATTTGATTCAGCGTGTATTAAGGCTGCTTCATCCCTTATTCGCTGTCTCAATTCTTGGATATTTTGAGGTTTTGTTTCGTAAACCTTACTCTTCAGATAGCCCCAAAAGTAATAATCAAGAGGAGTTAGATCTGGTGACCTAGGTGGCCAACTTTCCTCACCCTCATTTCGGTTCTTTCTTCCTATCCACCTTTGCGGGAAAACTTCATTTAAACTTCGATATGGCCCTGCACCAAAATGAGGCGGAGTTCCATCATGCTGAAACCATATTTGCTCAAAATTATTTGGAAAAATATTTCGTATGGCTGGAATTATTTCATCTACAAGTAATCTCTCGTACCTATGAGCACTGAGGTTTTCCTGCAAAAAATGCCCAATTCGGATTTTCATCTGACCAGAGACGAAAATTTTGATTATTAACCTCTCCCGTCAATGTAAAGGTTGCCTCGTCTGTGAAAACAATTTGATAACGAAAGTTGGGCGAGGCATCTATTAGGTCCATCATTCTTGCACAGAAGCGTATACTACGCTCATCATCTCCGTCATGCAATTTTTGAACGTATTGCAGTTTGTATGGATGTAATTTATTTTTTCTTAAAATTCTATGTACAGACATGGGTGCAATGTCGTGAGCTGCTCTATTAACAGATGTATGAGGATTTTCAATAAAAGTCTGCAGAACATCAAGTTGTTTGTCGTTATTAGTTGCAGATGATGGACTGCCAGACCTAAAGCGACTTTTTACACTACCAGTTTCTTGAAAACGTCGTACAGTTTTCAAAACAGTGGATTTATTAATTTGACGATTCGGATACGTGTTAAAAAATAATCGAACGACATCAGCAAACGATCGTTCATTATTACCCCATCCGCGCATCATTAGGATAGTGATTCTTTCACGCTCCGATAATTCGTTAGCCATTTTTAGCCAAACGTTTAATTTTTAATTTATTAATTTGCGAATAAAAAAACAAAAGTCCTCGGCAGAACCCGAGAGCGCTCTAGGACGCTATCACCCTACCCACGTGATTATGCGCGAGAAAAAAACACTGAACATCTTGGCGCTTGTGTTTTATACCCTCTCGGAGTGTCGATCCAGTGGGAGAGGATCAGCGCGAGGATGGGGGAGGGAGAGGGCGATTAGGCCATTGGAGGATCCCATTGGACTCTCCTTAATAGGGTCCAATGGGAGTCTCCAATGACCCAATCGCCTTTTCCCTCTCCCACCCCTCGCGCTGACCCTCTCCCACTCCCTCTTTCCCTATAGGATAGGAAGACCGAAGAAGGAACCAAAATGAGGGAAGAGAGCATTGGCCATAACTTTTTTCATTGTAATAAAATTCGAGTTTAATTATAATTTCAAAATGTATTTGTAATTGAACGACTTTAATTACAATTCTGAAAAACACTTGTACTTAAACTTAATTTAAATTGAAGTTGCGTAAAATAATTAGTAATTAAGAACTTCAATCACAAAAGTATTGTTATTTACAACTCTGCTAGTGTAAATCCGACCGTGCAACCTCCACGCGGTACATCTTGGGTAACGCTGATGCCGGCGGTATCGTAGCTTTCAAGCTCCTCAACTTGAAAAATACTTAATAAAAAAATAATTTATTATAGTGTTTTGAAAAGCTCTCGAGGTAAGCAATAAGAATATGCAATCAAAAATAGAGGTTTCCATTTAAAAATTTTAAAGTTATTTTTACCTGGCATTAACAAAGTTATTTGCAGTCACAATAATATTACTGTTTAATGCGTTACTTGAAACCCTACAACTTATGTCTGAAACATTTTTTTCTAAAATGCGTAGTTTTCGAAATATTTAGGGGTTTCCATACTTTTGGTAATGTATATGTATAACTATATTATATAATAAATATATGTATATATTTAACACATATTTATCACATCTCTTATTACAAGATCATGTTTATTTTTGTTTGTCACGTTTATTATTGCAGGATCTTGAAACCATATTAAAAAAATCTGAAGAAGGCCAATTTGTGTTGGGTGTATACAGAAACGAAGGCAGAATAAACAACGATTTAAGAAACAAGCTTGCAAAAATAATTGTCAGTAATGAGCTGTCACCTGATATAAACTACACTCTTAATAACAACAGAGTATCCTTCTTGAGCGAACATATAAAAAATTGTTTCCTACTGAAGAAAAGGTTTTTCAGTTTATGTATAATATAGTAAAAAAATTATATAACAATATAATTAAGTTATAGAATACTTGCTAATCTTTTGTTTCTAATTATTTTGTTAATTTCATTTTGCAGTGTCTGATATATAAAAAATATGCGTGTGGCCTTCGTGCGCGGCAGAAGTAAAACTTACGTAACACAAAACTCAATGTCAAAAATTATTTTGTTACATTTTTAAAAATTATATTCTATTTAATTTTATTCACTGCAATTACAAGTATTGCAATAAATGTAATAAAAATTGATTTGTGAATTAAAACCTGTATAATTCACAAATCAATTTTTATTTGTGAATTGCATCGGCTTTAAATAATAAAAATTAGATTTGTGAATTATACAGGCTTTAATTCACAAATAAATTTTTATTTGTGAATTGCATCGGCATTAAATAATTAAAATTTGGGTAAATATGCATATTAGGTCCAACCTCACCAATGACCTTGACCTTGACATATGTTGTCAAGGTCACCCTCTTGAGTGACCTTCAGAAGGTTTTAGCTGGCGGTCATTGTTTATTAAAAAGTTATAAACAAAAAGAGTTTGACAAATATAGCAGTTTTTTTGAGTATTGAAAGGCATAAACGACCTTGACCTTGACATATGTTGTCAAGGTCACCCTCCTGAGTGACCTTCAGAAGGTTTTAGCTGGCGGTCATTGTTTATTAAAAAATTATAAACAAAAAAAATATTAATTAGAATTTCTTCGCCAGTGATTAATAACCAAAAATAATATTTAATTGACCATGACTGGCACATTTATTGAAAATGTCGACACGACGTTTCGAACCAATTTCGGCTCCTTTTCAAGTGTATACATAAAATCTTACACAGACATTCGTTAGTCACACGTGTACCTGCAAGTCTGATCTAAGACTGAAAACAAAATTTGTCACTATAATAAAAAACGTAGACGAGATCGCAAACCAAAGAAATATGTCAAGACTTACATTCTGTGTGCGTTATAAAATAAAATCGATAATGTTCCCTATTAGTCGGTCGTATATTACGGTCATCTTCTCCGTGTCTTTTTGGAGGTTGATCGCCTGATTATGTTTTTTGATGAAAAACATCTCAGCAATCTCTCTCTTTTTAAAATGTTTTTCTTTGTGTAAGATCTTTGCCTCTTGCCAATTAAACACATGATTCAACTCAAGCCGATGTTTGCTTATTACTGAATGGTTACTAGCGTGCTTCTTAATATTAGTTTCATGCTCTTTAATGCGTGTTTCAAGATGTCTTTTCGTTTGTCCTATATATGTAGCATTGCAATCTAGACAATCAATCTTATAAACCAACTCAATCTGTTTCATATCCTCCAGTCTGTCTTTCCCCCTCCTAATAACGCGATTGAGCTTTTTAGGAACGATGTAAACGACATCAAAACCAAGGTTGCTGAGAATACTACGGATCTTTTCACTGTAGTCTTTAATATACGGAATAGTTAAAAAATTTCCCACAAAAAAATATTGTGGGAAAAATGATTTAAAGCAGTGAATTGTTGGTATATTGAAAGGAAAGTTATTTAAAGCAGAGAATAGAGAGTATGTGCTTCAACTTACAAAGCACATACTTGTAAGTTGAAGCACATACAAAGCACACACTTGTAGAGCGCACCACTAACCTATAGGTTAGTGACGCGCTTTACAAGTGTGTGCTTTGTATGTACTTTGTAAGTTGAAGCACATACTCTTTATTCTCTGCCTTAAATAACTTTCCTTTCAATATACCAACAATTCACTGCTTTAAATAATTTTCCCCACTAAATTTTTTTTGTTTATAACTTTTTAATAAACGATGACCGCCAGCTAAAACTTTCTGGAGGTCACTCAGAAGGGTGACCTTGACAACATATGTCAAAGTCAAGGTCGTTTATGCCTTTCAATGCTCAAAATAACTGCTATATTTTCAATTTTCTTTTTGTTAATACCTTTTTAACGAACGATGACCGCCGGCTAAAACCTTCTGAAGGTCACTCAGGAGGGTGACCTTGACAACATATGTCAAGGTCAAGGTCATCGGTGAGGTTGGACCTAATATGCATATTTACCAAAATTTGATTTGTGAATTATACAGGCTTTAATTCACAAATCAATTTTTATTTGTGAATTGCATCGGCTTTAATTTATAATTAAAATTTGATTTCTGAATTACATAGGCTTTAATTCAGATACTATAAACGAGATACTATCCTATTCCTCACAGCCAGGAAGTTTCACTTCTGTCGCGCGTGGAGGCCACACGCATATTTTTTTATTTGTGAATTACACAGTAGGCTGTAATTCACAAATCAATTTTTAATTTGTTTGTAAATTGCACCGGCTTTAATTTATAATTATTTTATTTGTGAATTATACAGGCTTTAATTCACAAATAAATTTTTACTTGTGAATTGCATCGGCTTTAATTTATAGTTAAAATTTGATTTGTTAATTACACAGGCTTTAATTCAGATACTATAAACGAGATACTATCCTGTTCCTCACAGCTAGGAAGTTTTACTTCTGCCGCGCGTAGAGGCCACACGCAAATTTCTTTGCATGTTATAATTAATAGAACACATTTTTGTGACGCTCGGATCTGACGGTCGGCCGTAACGCTCCCGCGCCGAATCACGCCCATGGAAGTTTTGAGTTTTCGTGACCGACTTTCATAACGCGAACGTGTAACGCGACGCACCAAATCACTCCCGTAGAAGTTTCGGCTTTTCGTGACGGACTTTCACAACGCGAACGCGTAACGCGACGCACCGAATTACTCCCGTAGAAGTTTCGACTTTTCGTGACGGGCTTCCATAACGCGAATGCGTAACGTGACGCACCGAATCACTCCCACAGAAGTTTCGACTTTTCGTGACGGACTTCCATAACGCAACGCGTAACGCGACGCACCGAATCACTCCCGTAGAAGTTTCGACTTTTCGTGACGGACTTCCATAACGCGAACGCGTAACGCGACGCACCGAATCACTTCCGTAGAAGTTTTAACTTTTCGTGACGGACTTCCGTAACGCTTCCGTTTCGAATCACGCCCATAGAAGTTTCACTTCAAAAATGAGAGAGATAAGTCGCAAGGTAAAGGAAAAATTTTAACAAGATACTACGCAACGCGAAGGAAACTTATCAAGGCAGGCTTGATCAATGTAAAGGCTTCGACTACTGAAAATAACAGTAAATTTCGTTTAAGTAAGTTTTAGTGTTGCCAGAGATTAATTTAATAATATTTATATTATCTGATAAGAAAATGTTTTCAAGTAAAAAATATCATTTTTATTTAACATTGCATTTGTCTATTTCTTTTTAGATGAGTTAAATGACGATGACATTGACGGATATGAAGAATATTTATTATGGTTAACAAATAATTCTAATCCATGGAACAAAGTTAGTGACTACTGGTCTTTTGACTTCTAAAAAACGACGTATAAATTCTGCATCAAGTAATCAATTTTGTCATGAATATATGGATCAGTTTCCAGCTTTCTCTGATCCATTAGGCTATCTGTTAGTGAGTACACATTACATTATTTTAATATAAAGAATACAAATCGTTATTTACTATTACAAATATATATTGTATTTTTTGTTTGTACGTATGTGTATGTATAATGTACGCGCACACGCGCATGCGTTGTACAGATACATAAATAATATATAATGTAATAACTTTGTTTTTTTTTAAATCTGGAATAAGATTTTGATATATTATATCCGGAATGCAATTTGAAACTTTATGTTGCTTGGCCAAAACTATCTGATTTTATATGTAACAAACTAAATGCCAAAGCCAAAAGTCGTTTGAATCATGTCTTTATACCAGGTAAGATATTTAATTATGTCTAATTTATTGATGTGATTATACCAATGAAATTGTGGCCGATTGCCACTATTTGTTCGGGCGTCGCGTGCCCTCCGCAGGATAGGAGACGCCGCAGCGTGTGTAGGAGCGTCGAGTGAGCTTGAGGCACTGTATATAATAAATAGAGAGTTTATTCTAATTTATCTATGTACAGTTGTTGTCGTGTCAGTGTGCTGAAGGTGGCCCTGAAAAGGGCCGTTTGGGCTCTTCTTGTGCGGTGGCCCTGAAAAGGGCCGATTGTTTCTTCGCGCTACTGCGCTATTCGCTCGCGCCAGATGATGGCGGGGAGCGTCTGTGTCCGCCGCCAGAGGCCGGACTTCCGCCAGGCAGGTGGTGTCCCGGGTGGCGTGAAGGACTGCTCAGGCTCCTCTGTCTGCGTGCCTTGTGACACGAGCGGTGGAGGCTCGTCTGCCTGTAGCTCCTGCGACGATGTGACCTCCCACTCCTGGTCGGTCTGCACCTCTCTCGAGTCGCGGCGAGGCTGGTGTTGTACGCCTCGATGAACTCTGGCCACAGAGGTGGTCTGCGTCCCCTGGTGAGTCCTTGCCACAGGTGATGGTGGCAGAGGTGTTAGCAGAGAGGGCCGCGTCTTCTCCGCTGGTGACAGCGGTAGCGGCGACAGGAGTGAAGGCACGTCCCAGGATAGCCGAGGTGAGGTGTAGCGTCGAACCCTCACGTCCCACGTGAGAATCACCTGCCGTGGAGGGCGCGTCCGTCGTACCGGCGAGAGGTCGAGCGGGATGAGCTGCCACGGTGTGCCTGGTCGATGGTGCAGGGGCCGCTGCGAAGATCTCGGTGGCGACAATAGGCGTGACGCAGCTCGTCTCGGCGGTGGTCGAAGCTTCTTCGGCGGCAAGACGACGGCAAGGTTACAAATGCAAAAACCCCTTCTTCTACTATCAGGCACTGAGCTTGGATAGCAGTCGAAAGCTGTCTAGGCCCTCGCCGCACGGCCTTATATATCCTTCGTGGTTGAATCTTGAATACGAGTAAATATGCCATCTGTTGGCGGCACTCTCGTTCAGATTCGCGGGCCGCACGTTGGGCCCACGCGCGTGGCGCGTGATCGGTGAGCGCGCGCGCGGCGCGCGTACCGCCGGGGCCGTTCCGCTGGCCCGGTGGTATGTGTACGGCCGGAGCCGTTACTCCGATTGCTCGGAAAATTGTGTGTGTGGTCGGAAGACCGCCACAGGACCCCCCTGGTTGAGGGTGAGCCCGGTTAGGCGAGGTTGAATCGTACCGGTGGCCTTGATGTCCTCCCGGCTCTGGTTTTTGTCTCTGCAGTTGGTTGGTCCTTCTGCTGTGTTTTGTTCTCGTCCTCCGAGGCTGCTTGGCTGTGGTCGTCCTCCTCCAAGGTGTAGGCCGGTTTGATTCGATCTATTGAGACATTAATAGTTCTACCATTAATTTTTAGCTTGAATGTTTTTTCGCCTCTGTTTACCACCTCGTATGGACCGTCATATGGAGGTTGTAAAGCTCCCGTTGGCGCATCATGCCTTAGGAATACTCTTGGAGTTGTTTGTATGTTCTTGAAAACAAATGTGGACCTCTGTCCATGGCGTTTGATTTTCGGACTTAGTTGATTCATGTTCTGTTTTAATCTTGTTACTAGGTCCTCTGTGTCTGATCTGCTTGTTGTCTCTTGAGTGTTTAGGAATTGTCCTGGTAGACGGATCGATTCTCCAAACACTAGTTCGGCTGGAGTTGCGTTTAGGTCCTCCTTCCAAGCTGCCCTGATGCCCATTAGTACCACTGGTAATACCTCGGTCCAGTGTGTGGTTTCGTGGCACTTTATAGCGGCTTTCATTTGTCGATGGAATCTCTCCACCATCCCGTTAGCTGCCGGGTGATATGCTGTAGTTCGGATGTGATTGGACCCAGTCAAGCGCGTTAGTCTTCGAAAGAGGTCTGCTTCAAACTGACGTCCTTGGTCTGTTGTTATCCGCGTTGGAGTGCCATATCTGGCTATCCACTCTTTGAATATGTGTTCAGCTATTGTTTCTGCTGTTATATCGGGCACGGGGATTGCTTCTGGCCAACGTGTGAATCGGTCGATGATGGTTAGGCAGTACCTATATTCCTTCGATGTTGGAAGTGGCCCCACCAGGTCGACGTGTATGTGTTCGAATCTCCTCGTCGGAGTTCTGAAGTCTCCAATTGGCGAGTTGTTGTGTCTGGTGATCTTGGATCTCTGACATTGGATGCATGCTTGTGCCCACTGCTTACAGTCCTTCTGAATCCCTGGCCACACGTAACGTTCTGCAATTATCCTGGCCGTTGCCTTGGTTCCTGGGTGTGACAAACCATGCAGGGATTGAAAGACCTGCTGTCTGTATGGCTTGGTCACAAAGGGTCTGGCTGTTGGCGTGGATGTGTCGCAGAGTATGGTTGTTCTGCTTCCCGGGATGGGAATCTCGGTGAGCTGTAGTGATTTGTTGCCTTCTTTCAGCTCTTTTGTTTCTGGTTCTTCCTTCTGTGATCTGGCCAGTGCTTCGAAGTCGATGGCCTGGTGTATTGCTTCCACCCTCGATAGTGCATCAGCTACGATGTTGTCTTTTCCTGACACATGCCGTATGTCCGTGGTAAATTGTGCGATATACTCGAGGTGTCGTGCCTGTCGTGGTGAGCTGCGCAGAGGATCCTGGTTGAGGGCGTAGGTCAAAGGCTTGTGGTCGGTGTATACCACGAAGTTCCTTCCTTTAAGCATGTGCCTGAAGTGCTTTATTGCCGTGTAAATTCCTAGGAGCTCTCGGTCGTACGGGCTGTACTTTGTCTGTGCGCGGTTGAGCTTCTTACTCAGGAATGCGAGTGGCTGCCAACCCTCGTTCGTCCTCTGTTGCATTACTGCTCCTATTGCCATGTCTGAGGCGTCTGTTGTTACTGCCAGTTCTGCTCTTGGGTCGGGGTGTGCCAGTATGGTTGCTCGCGATAGACTATCCTTGCGTTTAGGAAGGCCTTGTTTGTTTCCGCTGTCCACGGGACTGGTGTTTTGCCTTTCATCCGGGGCCCCTTGAGCATTTCGTTCAGCAGGGCTTGGTCTTTTGCCGCGCCTGGAATGAAACGGCGATAAAAGTTTATCGTGCCCAAGAATCGTCGAAGCTGCTTTATCGTTTGCGGTTTGGGAAATTTCCGGATTGCCTCTATCTTCTCTGGTAGAGGTGTGGTACCTTCGGCTGATACCAGGTATCCCAGAAATTTTACTTGTTTTACTCCGAATATGCATTTGGCAGGGTTGACTTTTATTCCGTACTGTTCTAATCTTTCGAACAGTTGACGGAGGTGGTCTTTGTGCTCCTCTTCTGAGTCGGATGCCACGATTATGTCGTCGATGTAGGCGTAACAGAAGTCGAGGCCCCTTAGTACCTCGTCTATGAACCTCTGGAACGTCTGTGCCGCGTTGCGAAGCCCAAATGGCATATATAGAAACTCGAATAAGCCAAAGGGTGTGGTGATTGCGGTCTTTGGTATGTCGTCTGGATTTACGGGGATTTGGTTGTATGCCCGTACGAGGTCCAATGTACTGAAGATCCTCTTTCCGTGAAAGGTTTGCGCGAAGTCTTCAATATGTGGTACTGGGTACCTGTCCGGAATTGTTCGAGCGTTTACTCCACGGTAGTCTCCGCAGGCTCGCCATGTACCGTTTCCTTTCGGTACCATGTGGAGTGGTGATGCCCACGGGCTCTTTGAAGGCCGTATTATTCCTTCTTGTAATAGAAGGTTGAACTCTGTTTTGGCGGCTTGGAGTCTGTCCGGAGCCAGCCTACGTGGACGACAGGCCTCTGGTTGGCCTTTTGTCGTTTTAATGTGGTGAGTGGTGCCGTGTTTCTCGAACTTGGCGTTGACGCTGGGGTTCACAATTCCTGGGTATCTAGCCAGGATATCGTGATACCCCGTTTCCATTTTCAATGTTTTTATCGATGTAAGTTGGCTTGTGCCAGTGGATCCGGGAGCCGCAAGTTTTGTCTGCCCGTCGATCAGCTTCTTGTTCCTGACATCAGGTAACAAGTGATAGTGTGACAAGAAGTCTGACCCAATTATCGGTACGGTTACGTCTGCGATGATGAATCGCCACGGGTGTGCTCTTCTCAACCCGAAATCCGGTTGCAGGGTGACGAATCCATATGTTTCTATTACGGACCCGTTTGCCGCAAAAAGTTGGTAGGCTCCTGCTTTCCTTTCCCCCTGAGTGTTGCTGTAGGGAAATACGCTGACATCTGATCCGGTATCTACGAGGTACTTCTTCTGGGTCGTACGGTCTGTGACGTACAGGCGGCGGGATCCGGGGTTGTTGTCATTGGCCGCCCTCAATGACTGCCCTCTTTGTTTTCCGCCTTGTATGTACATGGTTGCGTACATTTTCGTGCCTCTGCCCCGAAACGACGGTGGTAGAAACACACTCCGTCTCGGTGGGGTGTCTTGCTGCGTTGGCGACCTTGGCTGCGGCTTCTCGAACGGCTTCTGCCTCGTGCGCGGTCTTGTTGGATGGATTTGACCATCTTTGCTACTTGCAGAGTGAGTGCTGCGACTTGTTTGCTCAGCGCGTCCACTCGTGTTTCGGCTGCGTCTGTGGTTGTGCTTGCAGGCGCTGGCGCGGTTGTTGCCAGGACGAGTGCCTTACTGTTGACCTCGTGTATTCGGTCAGCCTGGTCCGCCACATCTTCCAGTCTGTCTTCCATCCTAGTAGCCAAGATAGCCTGTGTTTGCGGGGGTAGTCGCCCTAACCAGAGCGTTCTTAAGAGCTCTTTAGAGACGGTGGTCCCAGCTAGTGTCGACAGATGCCGGAGAAATTGCGATGGCTTCCTGTCTCCTAGCTCCTCGTGCTCTAGTAGCTGCCTGATCCGTTGGCCCTGCCAGTCGGTGAGCCTCTGGATCAACGCTTTCTTGATCGCCTCGTATTTATACTCTGCCGGGGGATGCGTGATGACGTCCTTTATTTCCTTAGCCTGTTTCGGCTCTATCCGCGAGAGGATGTACGCGTATTTGGCGTCGTCATCTCTGATGTCGCTTAGGGCAAATTGGCCCTCTAGCTGTGCGAACCAAAGCTCAGGCTCCTCCGGCCAGAAGGGAGGGAGTCGGATCGCCATCTTCTTCGCGGTGATTTCCTCCATCTCCTTGTATTCCTCGTCGCTCTCGATCTCGACGGTGTTGTGCAGGCTTTGCTTTTGACATATGTCTTCCTTTCCCACGTCGGGGTCACCAATTTGTGGCCGATTGCCACTATTTGTTCGGGCGTCGCGTGCCCTCCGCAGGGTAAGAGACGCCGCAGCGTGTGTAGGAGCGTCGAGTGAGCTTGAGGCACTGTATATAATAAATAGAGAGTTTATTCTAATTTATCTATGTACAGTTGTTGTCGTGTCAGTGTGCTGAAGGTGGCCCTGAAAAGGGCCGTTTGGGCTCTTCTTGTGCGGTGGCCCTGAAAAGGGCCGATTGTTTCTTCGCGCTACTGCGCTATTCGCTCGCGCCAGATGATGGCGGGGAGCGTCTGTGTCCGCCGCCAGAGGCCGGACTTCCGCCAGGCAGGTGGTGTCCCGGGTGGCGTGAAGGACTGCTCAGGCTCCTCTGTCTGCGTGCCTTGTGACACGAGCGGTGGAGGCTCGTCTGCCTGTAGCTCCTGCGACGATGTGACCTCCCACTCCTGGTCGGTCTGCACCTCTCTCGAGTCGCGGCGAGGCTGGTGTTGTACGCCTCGATGAACTCTGGCCACAGAGGTGGTCTGCGTCCCCTGGTGAGTCCTTGCCACAGGTGATGGTGGCAGAGGTGTTAGCAGAGAGGGCCGCGTCTTCTCCGCTGGTGACAGCGGTAGCGGCGACAGGAGTGAAGGCACGTCCCAGGATAGCCGAGGTGAGGTGTAGCGTCGAACCCTCACGTCCCACGTGAGAATCACCTGCCGTGGAGGGCGCGTCCGTCGTACCGGCGAGAGGTCGAGCGGGATGAGCTGCCACGGTGTGCCTGGTCGATGGTGCAGGGGCCGCTGCGAAGATCTCGGTGGCGGCAATAGGCGTGACGCAGCTCGTCTCGGCGGTGGTCGAAGCTTCTTCGGCGGCAAGACGACGGCAAGGTTACAAATGCAAAAACCCCTTCTTCTACTATCAGGCACTGAGCTTGGATAGCAGTCGAAAGCTGTCTAGGCCCTCGCCGCACGGCCTTATATATCCTTCGTGGTTGAATCTTGAATACGAGTAAATATGCCATCTGTTGGCGGCACTCTCGTTCAGATTCGCGGGCCGCACGTTGGGCCCACGCGCGTGGCGCGTGATCGGTGAGCGCACGCGCGGCGCGCGTACCGCCGGGGCCGTTCCGCTGGCCCGGTGGTATGTGTACGGCCGGAGCCGTTACTCCGATTGCTCGGAAAATTGTGTGTGTGGTCGGAAGACCGCCACAAAATGATTATATCAATTTATTCTCTATATTTTTAACACATCTATTCTTATTTCAACAGATGGTATCAAAGCTGCAACTCTCTCTTTGATGCCTTATTTGTTTCCTGTGATTACAGTAAAAAAAGGAAAACCAAAAGATTGGAGACCTTCTAGAGAAGAATGTGAAGAAGCCTTTCTTCTACATGTGAAGGTGAATTAAATTGACTTTCACTTTTATCTCTTTATTTTCTATATACGTTATCTTTTTAATGATAAAAAATAAATATTTATATTATTAAAATGAAACTACTTTACTTACTTATATTATATTGTATTCTATTGTACTCTACTTACTTTTATTATATTATTATTGATAATATTTTTATTTCTGTTAGACAATTGCAGATTTGAGAACAAAATTAGAAGAACGAACAAATAAACAACAGTCATTTGGTTTGTCTTCGCAACCCATCGCAGTGATAGTTGGTCCATCTTTTGACGAAATCAGTCAGTGCTTTGTTTCAATCAATCAATTCAGGTATGAGGTAGAGTCACCATTGAAAGCCGTGGACTTCGTTTTCAAGTCATGTAATGCTCTAAACTTTATATATCCTCCTGAAGTAGGACAGCTCTTCATGTTTCCACAGACAGCTATATATAATATTAAAACTGTGTGGGATAAGCAAAAAAAACTCTCAACTTACTACTAGTGTTCTTGCTGCAATTCAAGAATACAAATCACTTTAATTATAATTAAATAGAACTCATAATTAAGTGTTTTGATAGCATCATGCCTACATGCTTTTTATGTAAAGAGACAGAAACCTCTGTCAACGGTCTGTTAATACATTTTAGCATAATACATTATGCTAATTCATTTACAGTTTTTAAATGTGGTGAAACTGGATGCCATCGAAAATGGTCATCGTGGAATTCTTTGCGAAAACATTTACTTGGCTCTTGTCATAATTTTCCTGCTTGGTCTTTTTTAAACAAACCTCTTCTTAAGCATATTAAATTGAATAAAAAACAAAATTGTAATGAACTTGTTGACGAAAGTATAACGACTAACTCTGATGTGTCATTAAAAGAAATTTCTGTTAATAAACAATTAACTCTTACCGAATTTATCTTATAACAGATCACAGTAATGTTTTTGTTGCAAAATTATACAATAAACCTTCAATCCCACGAAATCATATTTAGTCTATTATTGAAGACAGTACATTTCTCATAAATAGTCATGTTTCTATTTTGAAAGAAAAAGTTGTTTCAGCTTTAAGTACTGTATTTGATTGTCTAGAAAATCCATTTGATCATCTCATAACTGAGTATCAACGCTTAGCATATTTTAAATTGTTTGGTAATTATTATAGCTCCTGTTCAGTATCTTATAGGCAAAAGAAGAGTAGGGGAGACCGGGGCGAAGACGTCGTCGGGGTGGAATCGTCAAATCAAATATCTCGAAACATGTATATTTTGCGAACTCGCCATTAACATTGTAAACGCTGCTTATAGTACCCATGTGACCGCCGGAGTTTTGGGAGGTTACCTGCCGTGTTATGATTTTTACGAGGGCAAACGTGTTTTCGGAAAGTGAAAGTAAAATTTTCTGCGCGTGGAAAATTTGTAATATCTACAATAATATTTGCTCTCCAAATCTCGAGGTACGTGATTCTAAAGAGCAATGCATGCTGAACACGAATCCAGTAAAGTTTTTTCATTATCATTGATGTCTAATATTTCGTGAGCGACCAAACTTGAAACTTGTGTTGGGGCGAAGTGGTCACCAAGCCATAGGGGTGGATTTTTATAATATTGGCAAATTTTCTAATTTTATTATATTTTTCAGTCTTTTCTACCCCTATTTCATATATAATTCTTTAATATTTGGTTGATTAGTTCTTGAGTTATAGAATTCGTACACACACACAAAAACACAAAATAATGAAACATTTTAACACTTTAATTAATAAATGTTTACATTTTTCTATTAACAAATAATTAATAAAATGTATCCTATCAGTTTTCATAATCGGAGTTATATGTATTTATGGAGTGACGACTCTGCCCCGGCATTTTTGACATTTCAATTTTTCCACCTTTGTCGTCTTTACTCTATACCGGTTAAACAAAGCGACGTAAACCAAAATTTATAAATTTTGTAGCTAAGGGTTCACTCTTTAGAACGGTATACCACATTTAACTAAAATTATTTATTTTGTTGTTAAAAGTCGGCACCGAAAAAGAAACTGTCTACCTCGCCACGGTCTCCCCTACGTAAAATACTGGATCATTTATTGCTGAAAAAATTAAAGACCTTTATGGTTATTTCATACCTTTGAGACAAGTATTACAGAAATACAGTATTACTGCTACAATGTATTATATTAATTCACTTAAAGAATCGGAAAGTATAAAGAATTTTATTCAATCTAAACTTTGGTATCAAAAGAAAAAAAGTTTTGGAAATAATGCTATTGTCCTACCACTTTTTGTTTATTACGATGATTGGCAAACAAATAATCTATTAGGATCTCATTGTGCTTCTCTTGGAGGAGTATATTGTTATGTACCCTGTTTGCCACCTGAATGTGTATCTCGTTTAGAGAATTTTTTCTTAGCCCTTTTGTTTCAGTCTCAGGATCGCAAAGAATTTGGAAATAAACAAATATTTGCACCTTTAATTGAAGAACTTAATTTTTTAGAATAGAACAGAATGGAATAACAATTACTGTAAATGGTGATATTTATAAATTCTACAATACTTTGTATTAGGTTTGCTATTTGGCGACAATTTAGGAATCCATGCCATGTGTGGATTTATTTAGAGTTTTCGAGCTAACTATGCATGTAGATTTTGTAAATTACATCGTACTATTTATCAAACTATCATCCTTGAAGATGAATCTGTTCTAAGAACACGTATATCTTATGCAATTGATGTAGCTTTAAATAACAGTTCAGTTACTGCAATTACAGAAGAATGTGTCTTCAATGCAGTCAATTCATTTCATGTAATAGACAATGCTTATGTTGACATTATGCATGATGTTATAGAAGGTATTGCTCACTATGATATGATACCAATAATAAGTCATTTTATTGAAATAGGTGATTTTAATTTGTCTAATCTTAATTACAGCGTGCAAATGTTTGATTATGGCCCTATTGCGCAAAATAAACCACCTTCTATTGCTAATGATTTTGCAGCAAAAACCAAACTTAAAATGACAGCATCAGAGATGTTAATCTCTGTTAATCTTTTGTAGACTTTTTGGAATAATTATTGGGCATTGTGTAAAATCATATAATGACGAACTTTGGAAATTGTATTTGCTATTAAAAGAAATTATTGAAACAAGAAGGAATATATTTAATTCCGACAACAATTGGCCAATCAATACATAAAAAACTTCACAACGTTTCAACCCAGGGTTCGGGTCCTTATCAAGTGATCTAACAAAACAAAATTAAAGCAAGGCGTCAATAACATCGTCACGGTTTAAAATAAAATGGTGTAACAGAAAATGAATTTTCTGTAGTCAGTACAGATTTAAAGAGCGGAAACAAAACTTAGATTACCTGATGGAGAAAAGAGAACCATCCCTAACACATTCTCAATCTACCGCAAATGAGATTTTGACCGAAACATCATACATGAAGAGGCTAGAAATTAATAGCACGAAAATAAGTATGACGTCAAAGCAAAACGAATTAAAAAGGGAGAACTTATTTACAAGGAGAATGTCCAACGATGGCACCAATTCATAATTGCGTAACACGCTAGCAAAACTTGCAGTAATTACATTAATAAGATTGACAATTTACAAAGCAACAAAACGAATCATGTTCACGCGATGGAAAGTAGGAACAGACTACATAGACCGTTATATTTTAAAAGAGTTCAATAACTGCAAAAAATTTTTACGAAGCATTTAAGATATTTTTGTCACTAAAGCTGATAAGGGCCAAATCACTGTCATTATGGATAAAATTGATTATAACAACCGAAAATGATTGACCTCCTTAATGATAAATCAACTTATATAAAATTAGATAAAATATGAGTAGTCGGCCTGACTGGCAGTAATTTTACGACGTTTCGACCCGTACTTTGGGTCCTTAGTTGATGTTATATTAAAAATTTATATTGCGAAAAAATATTACCTCAGCCAGGGTTTGAACCTGGAACCTCCCGTATACCGTGCGGGTGTCGTGCCAATTCGACCACTGAGGCTATGGTAATATTTCTTCGCAATAACACATATAAGATGGAGCACCGATTTCTTCGGTCGACGGTGTGTATAACGTCTTTTCGATATGAACATTGAAAAAACCGTGAGCCAACTTGCTTTGTCGGTTTCACACAGTACTTTTCGGATCAATCGTTGAGACATCATTGAACCATCCTTCCGTTGGAACACCATTACTAGGCCAGGTGTATCAAATTCAATAAGATAATTATTCGCCAGTGATAAATTAATAAAATATGAGTAGTCGGCCTGACTGGCAGTAATTTTACGACGTTTCGACCCCCGCACGACACCCGCACGGTATACGGGAGGTTCCAGGTTCAAACCCTGGCTGGGGTAATATTTTTTCGCAATATAAATTTTTAATATAACCAACTAAGGACCCAAAGTACGGGTCGAAACGTCGTAAAATTACTGCCAGTCAGGCCGACTACTCATATTTTATTAATTTATCACTGGCGAATAATTATCTTATTGAATAAAATTAGATGTTAATCCCATCAAGCAATTAACTACCAAGCTCAATAAACCAGTTAAAGGATGGCACGTTAATAATATTATAGATGATTCTACCCACGATCGTTTAATGTGCACTAATGGTAATCTTCCACGTTGTTACGGACTGCCAAAAGTCCATAAAGTGGGTTCCCCTTTGCGTATTATTGTTTCGGCCGTAGGGAGCCCACTATATAATATAGCATGTTACTTACATTCGATCTTAGAAGAGTCTCTACACAAACCTAAATCATATATTAAGGACAGCTGGTCGTTTGCTAAAATCATTAAAAACGAAACGATTAATACTGACCAGGTCCTTGTTTCCTTTGACGTCACTTCACTTTTTACTAATATTCCGAAATAATTAGTATTAAAGGGAATCAAAAAACGGTGGCACATTATTTCTCCGCACACAAAATTCTCTCTATCTCAGTTTCTATACGCGGTTGATTTGATATTGAGCTCTACAAGTTTTTCCTTTAATGGACAATTTTATGAACAGATTTTTGGTAGTCCAATGGGTTCTCCATTTTCTCCAAAAGCTTCCGACATTGTAATGGAGGATTTGGAGACTTATTGCCTAAGTGTACTCGATTTCGAAATTCAGTTTTTCCGTCGGTATGTAGACGATATCTTTGCCATAATACCTAGGGCAAGGTTAAATGACGTACTTGCTTTGTTCAATGGCTATCACCCACGACTTAAATTCACTTATGAACTCGAAAGTAACAATTCTCTCCCGTTTCTTGACACTGTGGTCATTAGGGATGGAAACCGGTTGATCACGAATTGGTATAGAAAACCCACGTTCTCTGGCCGATACATTAACTACTTTTCTAGCCACCCACTAAAATATAAGGTCAACACGATTACGAGCCTTCTCGATCGAGCCATTTTATTGTCGGATGAAAGTTTCCATAAATCTAATATTAATATAGTCAAAAAGATACTCTTAAACAATTCTTTCCCCATCGATCTTATTAACAAACACATTAATATTAGAATTAAACAACTTCGTCATAAACGCAATTTTGATAGCACTCCCATTAATTTATTTGATCCACGTAGATGCGTCGTACTACCATATGTTAAAGTTCTTGGTGAGGATATACGTCTCACACTTAATAATATCGGCCTTGATACTGTTCACACCATTCCTAAAAGATTAGACGTTATCATAAGGAGAGGAAAGGACCGTCTTGATAAAGATCTTTCTACTGAATTAGTCTACAGAATTAATTTTGATAATTGCAGTGCGTCTTACATTGGACAAACGAAACGTCACTTAAAAACGCGCATTGCGGAGCATGTTAATGACATAAAGAAAGACGATTGTAAGCGTTCCGTTGTCAGCAAGCATCGCGCGTCTTACGGTCATAACTTTAAATGGTCTGAGGTGGAGATACTGCATCGTGAAAAGCACACCAAAAAAAAAGAGAAATTGCTGAAATGTTGCTAATAAAAAAATTTTCGGATACCATTAATCCCCAAAAAGACACTGATAAATTAAATCCGATTTACGATAACGTCATCTCGAACATATAACTGTTTCCTGCTGCGGTGTTTACTCGGACAACCTTCGATTGTTCTTTCTAATTTTCAAACTTTTGTGAGACCGTCAGTCTGTTCCTACTTTCCATCGCGTGAACATGATTCGTTTTGTTGCTTTGTAAATTGTCAATCTTATTAATGTAATTACTGCAAGTTTTGCTAGCGTGTTACGCAATTATGAATTGGTGCCATCGTTGGACATTCTCCTTGTATATAAGTACTCTCTTTTTAATTCGTTTTGCTTTGACGTCATACTTATTTTCGTGCTATTAATTTCTAGCCTTTTCATGTATGATGTTTTGGTCAAAATCTTATTTGCGGTAGATTGAAAATGTGTTAGCGATGGTTCTCTTTTCTCCATCAGGTAATCTAAGTTTTGTTGCCGCTCTTTAAATCTGTACTGACTACAGGAAATTCATTTTCTGTTACACCATTTTATTTTAAACCGTGACGATGTTATTGACGCCTTGCTTTAATTTTGTTTTGTTAGATCACTTGATAAGGACCCGAACCCTGGGTTGAAACGTGAAGTTTTTTATGTATTGATTGGCCAATTGTTGTCGGAATTAAATATATTCCTTTTTGTGTTAAGTATTATTGGCGTAACAAACATTTACTTTTTGGAAATTATTGAAGTTCTGCACAGCAGATCAGTGTCAGAGGAATCTGTTTCTGCATTTAAAATATTAGTTTTGGAACATCCATAATCAGTACATGAAATGTACGAACCAACATTTAAAACCAAAACGTTACAATCTTATTCACTATGCGCGTGTCCCTTGTGGGGTTGCTGGTCCTCCATCGGGCGCCTCCCCAGGTGGCGGATCGGGGAATGCTCGCCGGCTTGCCGGAGGGTACCGGGGAAATAAAATACCCGGGGTGGACCAAAACCAGCAACAAATACAGGCAATGGACAAAACAGAAACGGAAATTATTACCCCAGGTGGCAGCCCAGGTATTATCCTGGAAAATCCACCCTCTAAAGAGGCAGGCCTCATGGATTCTGGGGGAGGCCAACCATTGTTTGTAGACGACTCTTCTAAGGAAAGCTTAATGATAAATCCAAGATCATCTTTAATGGAGGCTCCATCGTTACAAGAAGTACAGACTAAAAAGTTGCCAAATAATATTCAGATGGATCCACAACTAGTTAATTACTATGTTGAATGGCAAAATGAAGTTAAGGCAAGAAAAGAACTTGAACGAACTATTTCTAGCTTACAACTGTGTATACTAGATCTACAAAAGAAAATTACAATTCAAAATTTAGGGAAAATGCAGACACCTAATGAAGTAAGTGAAGAACCGGAGTACTGCACAGATGAAGAAGAACTCGTAAGAGAAACGGACTGGATCCTAAAGAAAAATAGAAGACCAACTAAAAAAAGGAAAGCACAGAGCAGCCCCAAAACAAATACTGAAGAATGCATCAGGAATGTAAGAACTCCAAAGCATACTGAGATAGCAAACTCCATAAGGAAAAATTATATCGCAAAGAAACATGTCCCACCGCCCATAATTGCTTCTGGAGTGGAGCAGTTCGGAGATCTCAAGAAATTAATCCAACATGTAACTAAGGAAGAGTGTAAATATACATCTCATAATAACAATGTCTGGAAAATAAATGTACCAGATAGTGAAACTTATAGAGCAATAACTGAAGAATTATCCAGAAGTAAGATACAATGGCACACATATGAAGATAAAACCACAAGATCTATTAAAGTAATGGCCAAAGGTTTGCATCCATCATGTGAAGAAAATGAAATAATCTTAGATCTGACCAACAAGGGCTTCAATATTCTACAAGCAAAAAATATTATCAAAAAAGAAACAATCACCAACAAACAAGGAGAACAATTCTCGCAGAAAAGAGGCTTACAACTTTTTATGCTTACGTTTCACAACGAAGAAAACATCGAAAAAATTTACACCATTAAATCTATAATTGGAATAGGTGTTAAAATAGAGCCATTGAGAAAAAATAATAATATAATTCCGCAATGTAAGCGCTGCCAGGCATTCGGACATACGCAAAGTTATTGCAGAAGGGATTTTGCTTGTGTAAAATGCGCGGGTAAACATCCCACTGATAAATGCACTCTGAGAAGAGATCAAAAACCAAAGTGTGTAAATTGCCGAGGTGAGCATGTAGCATGTTATAGAGGATGCCCAATTGCTAAAGAACAGCAGGAAAGGAGAAATAAAAACCTAAACACCAGGCGTCAAGGACTTAGCAAGTCACCTCCTGTGGATAGAAATAACAACCAAAACACAGATACAGATAAATCAAATGTTGAGCCTAAACAAATAAGCCTCAACAAATCTTACGCCCAAATTGTTACGAATAGAAGGAGAGAAGAAAACGAACTGAGTAAAGATATCTCAGCACTTATCCTTGAGCGACTGGATGAACAGGATAAGATTATTAAAACACTAATAGAAAAAATAGACGCATTAGATAAAAACAACAAAAAATTCACAGAGTTGAAAGCTAAGAAAAAATGAATCGCACACTACGTATTGTTATATGGAATGCTAACGGACTGCTGCAACACATCTCAGAATTAGAAGTGTTTCTGAGAAATGAAAAAGTAGATATTTGCCTTATTTCCGAGACTCATTTCACAAAACAATCTTATGTCAGGATTAGAGGCTACTCCTGCTACCATACTCCACATCCAGCGGATAAAGCAAGAGGAGGATCGGCAGTATTAATAAGAGACAATATCCAGCATTATGAGGAACAAAAAATCGAAAGTGAAATAATGCAAGTTACAACAGTTCAAATAAAGGCAAAAAATAGAGAACTTAAAATTTCAGCAATATATTGTCCACCTAGACATAAACTAACGGATAACGAGTATATTAATCTCTTTAGAAATCTAGGAAATCACTTCATTGTGGGGGGGACTTTAATGCAAAGCATACACATTGGGGATCTAGACTGATAACAACTAAAGGAAGAGAACTATTTAAAGCTGGTAAAAGATATAAATGTAGTTTCCTGTCTACTGGAACACCAACATACTGGCCAACTGACCCGGACAAATTACCAGACCTGATTGATTTCTTCATAACCAAAGGAATAACTTCCAAATTCTTCCACATAGAAAACAAAGATGATTTGTCATCCGATCATTCCCCTGTGATTCTAACTCTAAGCGAAAACATAATTCAAGAAGAAGGTTTACCAAAACTTACTAACAAAAGAACAGACTGGAATAAATTTAGAGAAGAACTTTCGCATTACATCTGCCTTCAAGCACCTCTTGAAACCATAGAGCAAATCGACAGAGAAGCTGAACAATTTATCGCGGATATACAACAGGCGGCCGAAGCAAATACTCCGCTTCCAAGAGGAAAAAACAAATACGAAATTAGCTGTCCAGTGGAACTAAGAGAGCTTATCTTAGAAAAAAGACGTGCACGAAGAATATCCGAATGAAGATGGGGCTCATTCACCACCTCGTCGCATCTCGCCTCGTTTTTTCCCCCTCTGGGTCCAAGTGAGACCCGAGTCGCCGGTGGTCGGTCGATCGCTCTCGGTCCAGAAGCAAACAGCTTTCGTGGCAACCGCGAAGCGCCACGAAGAGAACCGGTTAGAGACGACAAGCGGCGGCGGCAGCGGCCACGAGGAAATTGCAAGCTTACCGAGTAATGATGTTACCACCAACGCAAACCTAATTACAGGCCCAGACATTGCCAATCGGCCTGGTCCCGTCGCCCGTCGTCGTTTAGAGGGTTCCAGTATCGCGGCTCGGCGACCCGTTTTGGTAATTTGCAGGTAAATCGAGGTGCGGGAGACACGTGAGCGGTGAAAAGCGGTGTTTCGAGGAAATTTGGCATCAAATTTTTAACAGTGATTTAATTTTTGCAAGAGAGTAATTGCTTCATTGTAAGCAAGTCAGCTTCGGTCTCGCGCAAAAGTGTAAAGCTGGCGTATCATTGCGCAGAGAGAATTAATTAATTATTAGAGTACCATAATTTCATTTCTTTGAGTTTTATAGTTCTGGATAAAATAAACACAAAGTTTTAGCCATTAAAGCAAGATATTGCTTGCAAGATAAAAATCATCAAATAACTGCGTTTTTTTCGTTAAATACGATTGTATAAAAAACGCGCAGTTGAGCGCGTATGCGAACAATGAGGTTTTATCTCGCAATTTTCCGCATTATTGTAGCTTCTCAAAAAAAAAGTGCGCTAAAAACCATCGAGTACGCATCTCTTCTCGCACTCGCGAACAGGTCAGCTTTGGTCTCGCGCAAAAAGCCTGCGTTCGCGGTCGTTTCGTCGCGTATCAGCGGTCGTAAATTATCCGGTTGGCTATAAAGTGGCCGAAAACGAGAAAAAAACGACGATTCCCCACCGCAGCGCCGTTCTCTCGGATAAGGCCAATCGTCGATCTTCCTCTCCCGACTTTCCGCCTGGCAGATATTTCGGACAACGTCCGTCTCACCGCGAATCACAATGTCAGGGAAAGAGACACTGACCTTTCCACGCTATGATAGCGCGCGCCGTTTTACGCAACGCGTAGCGTAGCGCGTAAGTCAGTTAGTCGGTCTCCGCTGACAAGCGGCAGAGAGGCATAAACATCGTTTATCTTGTCTTTAATGCTTACAAGTCACCTTGCCGAATTTCAAACACTCATACCGAATTTCATTGCGTTGTTTCCTGTACATAAATTAAAAGCGTATGCGAGGCAACGGCTTGCTGACACGTGTGTGCGTAAAATAAAAATTCTTATCTTGGAACATTTGGAGACAACTAACATCCTCATTAACTGTTAATGGAATTGTAACGACCCCTAAGTGCTCCAAATGCTCACAAGATAAGATAACAGTTTCAAATGTGTTTTTTAGGAATAGAAAATGTTTCCACGTGCTTATCCTTTGGTCTAATCTAAAAATAGCGCTTTGTCAAAATTTTTACGCGTGGAAGCTTCCACGAGTAACAAATATGACGTTAATGATGCATTCGCCGAGATAGGCATCCAATTAAAATGAAATTTTAATAGGCCTCTGGAAAACATGCTTTCGCTGTCTACGTGATTCTCTGTGGAAAAACATAAGATCGCACGTTCTCCTAGAGCGAAGAACAATAAGTGCGTTTCGTTTTCAGATGCACGGTTGTGCGAGGGATATATATCTGCGCATACACATGTGAAACTGATTTCGTAGCAGCCGCGCGTTACGCCTTTATCGGGTTCTCGTATGCGCCGCGTGCGAAAATCGAGACGGCCATCGGAGTTGATGCAGACGCTCATGCATTATACATCCCCATGTTAATTGCATAACACGCGCGCGCGCTCTCTCTCTCTCTCTCTCTCTCTCGCGATAATGACGGGAATAAATGATATTTACAGCGGCGCGGCGTCGGCGGACGCGCGATTTTATCGCACGCGGCAGCTTTCGCATAACTGACCTACGTCCATTTTGCCGGTGCTTGGCCATGGTCATGCCGATGTACGCGCGCGCAACGACGATGGTAACACAGAATTCCGCCCTTTCCGCTGGAAATCGCTGGAAAGGGATGACAGCGGATGGGAGGGACAGAACGACACATCGACCTGTCTGTCTATCGTTCCTCGGTGCGCGACAATCTTGGTCGTCAGGGTCCGGTATAACTCACAGGAAATTGAATGGACGGACGGACGGACCGCTTGAAAGTACTTCGAGAACTGTGGAGGGCTTCTCTCTCCCTCTTTCATTAGCTTTCCAAGTGTCAACTTCAATAAATCGAAGCAAAGTCCGTATTCCCAAAGCGACTGTACTATCAAAATATGTAGGTATAATAATAAAAAATTTTATATCCGGTTAATCCTGTAAAAAGCAGTGTTCGCAGATTTTTCTAATTTTTATTAATGCATGGCAAAACATATTCAGGTTTCTCCCGCTATCCGAAAGTAGAACGCGTTTCCTATGAAACCTTTCGTAAGCCGAAATGGCATACCTAAAGCGAAGAAGCAATTACCATGAAAAAATTTTTTTTCGTAAAAGCAAAAATTCTCTTCGGATTTCTTTCGGTTAGCAGGTACTAGTGTAGGTCTTTCGTAAAAGCGAAATGACGCGGTAAAGCAAACTTTCGAAAAGCGGGAGATACCTGTAATTGTTGATACATACAAGATAAATATAATTATAGAAATATTTCTTTATACGTATCAAAAAAAAAAAAAAAGAAACATAATAGATAATACCATCATTCTTCCGTACTTGTAAAGACTTATTCGTACTTTAATTATCAGTTTAATTTAACGATTTTCTTTGTCGGTAAATTTAATAAAATTTTCAATGCTACATCGCGTTCATGTCAAGAAGAGTCTGCCGGAATAGAAGGCATCGACTACGACGGCATTCGAGCAGTACAACGGCCTCAAACAAGACGTTTCGCCGTGCCATATATAATTAGACTTCAACCGGTAATCGTCTCGAGGCTTTACATAATGTATTAGCGCCGCTCGATGTGTCCGTCCGGCGCGGCCGCGTACGTGCGAGTTAGCGAATTAACGTGACTCAAGCTGCATAAACGCTTGAAAAAGTGGCGAACACTCGGCGAAAATAGTCACACGTGCGATCGGCGCCGTATGGCTTGGTATGTACCCTCACGTGCATGAGAAAGCTGTTGGAATCCGTGAAGTCACGGACGCGCGAGATGAATGAAGTGCAGTTCACCGTCCAATGTAGATACATTGGCAGGTGACACACTTTGCACGTACGATGTAACGCGCCGCAGCGCGCATAATACTACGCAAAACATTATTTTGATATCACCATTCGCATAATCATCCGGCCATAAATAACTCTCGGCTACAATAATCCTCCGTAATTTTAAACTGATTAATATATATAATGTGCGCGTTTTTTTTCGATTATAAGCTTTAAAATATAAGTTGAATAAATGTTACAAATGCAAAGGACTTATCATATTATATCTACCATCTTTCTTTCTTTAAGACGGGCGGCAGTGTGGTCTAGTGGTAGAGCGCCAGACTCGCAATCCGGGAATCCGGGTTCGAGTCCACTTGAGTACACTGGAATTTATTTCCAGAAACTGCGCCCTCCATGCGAGAAAAATTCTCAAATGGGAAAACTGGGCTCCGTCTTTCGGAAGAGACGTTAAACCGTTGGTCCAAACACTATCCTATATAAGTCTCTAATCTCGGTCCGTCTGTCTGTCTGCGAACTACTCATTCATTAATGGACTAAATTTTAAAAAGTGGTGTATATGAAATAGGGGTAGAATTTCCCGGGATGACGACGATGGGGTTAGATTTTTGTTTTACCGATTACCTTGAAAGCGGCGCCAAAATTTTACTAATTTTACGGGGATTGTGACGCAATGGGTTTAATTTTTTTTAAGAGGAAGCTTTCTCTATCTATATAATTACCTAATACCGATTTTCTTAAAACCGGTGCCAAAATTTTTCTAATTTTTCGGGGATTGCAACGATAAATTTAATTTTTTTTTAGAAGAAAACTTTTTTTTCGAGAAAAAAAAATTTTTTTTACGGTAACGTTCAATTTAATATGAATCTATATCATTACCTAATCTGTGTCTGTCTGTTCGCAAACTACTCATTCATTAATTGACCGATTTTCTTGCATCAGGTGCTAAAATTTTTCTAATTTCTCGGAGATAGTTACCATGGGGTTTGATTTTTTGTTTTACCGATTTTCTTGAAATTGAAGCCAAAATTTTTTTAATTTTTCGGTGATTATGACGATGGGTTTATTTTTTTGGGGGGATAGCTACCATGGGGTACGATTTTTTGTTTTACCGATTTTCTTGAGTGGTGCCAAAATTTTGCTAATTTTACGGGGATTGCGACGATGGGTTTAATTTTTTTAAGAGAAAGCTTTCTGTATCTATATAATTACCTAATACCGATTTTCTTTAATAAGTACCTGACGTCTGTATATATGTCTGTATGTTTGTTTGACCGCGAACTACTTATTCATTAATGGACCGAATTTTAAAGTGGTGTATATGAAATAGGGGTAGAATTTCCCGGGGAGTGACATAAAGTGTATAATTTTTCGTTACCGATCTTTTTGGAAGCTGGTTCCGAAATTTTTCCAATTTTTCCGGAAATAATTGACCGAATCTTAATTTTGCTAAATTAAAAGAATTTTGGTACCGGTTTCAAGAAAATCGGTTTAAGAAAAATTAAACCCATCGACGCCATCTCCGAAAAATTAGAAAATTTTTGGGACCGGTTTCAAGAAAATAGGTCCATTAATAAATGAGAAATTTTACGCCCGCGTAGCGCGGGCCTAGAAGCTATAGTATGGCAATATCCACCATGCCAGGGTGCTGTGGGCTAACCACTCGCACATCTGAATTTAAAGCGATTACTGAAACCTCCTTGGAGGCCCTAATGCTCCGCGAGGAGTGAAAGGATCTATACATACATACATTCTTTCTTTAAGAGTTTTGTTCAACATATTATTGACCTGAGGCGTATCAGCTCATCTTTTCCCTGAACATTATTGACGAGTTTACTCGTGTTTAAAGAGGCATATATCTACAGCTGAAATCATCGTTCGCAGTTGTTAGTCCTTAAAATTGATGAAGTTTTCATTATAAGATTTGTGACTTGCAATTTTTGCTAGCAGAGAATAGGTAACTGAGCATTCTTATGAATGCAGTCCCAAACCTGATCTTTTTCTTGCAGTTTTCAAAAGAGTTTTCTTTCCTTCCACAAAGAGATCCATCTTGCCGATTATCAAGTAAAATAAAAGATTATATCCTAAAGAAAATCATATTCATAGAACTAAGTAAGAAAAATGGTCATCGGAAAATGTAAAGCCTGTTCACCTTACTGATTATCAGGTAAAATAAAGAAACACATTCTAAAAAAAATAATATTCGTAGGACTAAAAAAAATATTGTCATCGAAAAATGTATTTTGGAGTTTTCAAGAGTCCCCCACCCCCTCCTTCCACAAGATCCATCTTGCCGATTATCAGGTAAAGTAAAGGAATACATTCTAGAGAAAATTATATTTACAGGAAAATTATCATCAGAAAATGTAGTTTGCTCTTGAAAAGGAAATCACGTTGAAAATGAAATACGTTATATTTGTAATAATTATTGTGTTCCCCTCTATGAAAAATAATGAGCCACAAGCGTTAGTTTATGTATAAAACGACTGGTTAACAATGTATTAAAATGTATTAAAATGTAGGGCCTCCTTATACTGTTGAAGATTAATTTGAGTACGTATCGCTAATTATTTTTCTTTAAATCACATAACGACGTATCTTTTCATTATTCTGTCTATTAAGCTTAAGAGTTACAGTGTTTTCGGCGCTACAATCTGTGAACAATTATCGTTCCGTCGAGTAGCAGTGGTACAAGAAGGTAAATCTTTCCCTCGCCCTTATCCCAGCATCAGAAAGAAATCCATATACGCGAGCACGTTGAAATTCGAAACTCATTCCGGGCCTGGATCCTTTTCGTGCTACTTCGTCCTTCCTCCCTTTCTCAGTGACAATAGATCGCGGGACTTGGTCCAATATATATATATATCGCTGACCCTTGACACCCTCCCTCCGCCTTCCTGAACGGGCGAACAAAATCACCCTCGGGCGGAAGATGACTGATTGGCAGTCCCTCCGGATCGAATGCGACTTTCGTTACCCCGCTTCTCCTCGGAAAGCTGCCCTTTCATCTCGCGACCCTTCGCCTTTCCCCGCGCACGTTTAATGCGTGAGTGCAGGGGAAGGCAAACGCGACATATAGGTTTTCATTTGAAAGAGAGGTTGTATAGTGCCACAATAAAATCTTGTGGTAAAATCTCTCAACCTCTGTACAGAATGTCTCGATGTCACTGGCACTTAATTTAATGACAGCCTCTTTGCACGATAGCTTCTACTGGCTTCTACTTTCTTTATCCTTCGACATTCCTCGATGCAGACAAATTTCTACCGTGTAACTTTAGTATTTAGAATTTTCCGTAGTTTCCCGGAAGCGGGCTCTTTTATCGGTGACATTAAAAAACGCTACGAAAGCGTAAATTCAAAATAAAAGTTGAGGACTTGACATAAAAGCGGTAGTATCAACAATGGAAACGTTTTATGAAAGGTTCTAAATACGTTTCTAAATACGTAATTATATGTGAAAAGTACAAGAAAGATATATTTTGTGTTCCTTTCATTCCTTTCAAATATTAAAGGTATATCAATTTAAAATATTTTTTATATTTCTTTTGGATCGCTAATATATTTTAGTCACTCATTTCACATTTTTTATGCAAAATCTCTTCATTTTACATAGATATTATTCCTATAAAGAAATCACGAAGAATCGGCGAATACGAAGCAAATTCTCGTGCGACACGCTTGAGGAGAATCGCACGGAGCCGTCGGTGGTGGAAGAAAGAGATAGTAACTCGGAAGACACGGGAGACTCACTTTCGGCGAATAACCGTTACGTCGATCGCATAGCGTTTCGCACGTAACACACGTGTACATATGCACACCCACGCGTACACGTATATCGTACAAACGACGAAAAGCAGTAGGTGTATACGCGGGGTGTCCCACAAAAGCGTTTTCCTCAAATTAGAAATACAAAAAGTACACTATCTAGATTCTAGAGTCAATAGCTTTACAATTAAAAATGAAAGAAATCAAATTAAATAAAAAAGCACTATTTAAAAGCATTGTAAATATTAAAATAAATCACTTTTAATCTATAAAACTACGCACTAATAACCGCATTGTACTCTCATAGCCCTTCAATTACCAAGTTGGTTCATTATCGAGAGTCGAAGTTATTTTTTCTTTTTATTTTAATTTAAAGCATCTTATCTTTGATAGTTTAATTTTTATATAGTTTGATGATTTAAGGGGGGATCCTCATGTAGACGGTCTAAAAAATCAATTTTTTGGAAATAGTCTTAATCGATTGCTAAACTATTCAAGAATATCCCCTGAAAATTTCAAGTCGATATCTAAAGTATTTACGAAGTTACAGCTTGTAGACGAGCCGGGCGAGCCGCACCCTGTATTACCTTCAAAAACTTTAAACGCGTTTTTCTCGAAACCACGTTTTTTAAATTGGCGGGCACGATAACTCAAAAACTATTTGACCAATCAAATTGGCTCTGTACGTACACATAGTTTATTAAATTTACTAGTCGGTGAACCTCTAAAATTAATAAAATAATTAATTTAAACAATTTTTATTGAATTAATAAAGTTCACATTTGTGAGTGAAAATTGCATTTTTTTGTTTAAAGTGCCGCCATTTTGTCAATTTTCAACTTTTTTGCATTTTTTTAGGTTCATCGACAAACTATGTTTATAAACAATAAGAAATATTTTTATTTTTTTGTTTCAGACGAGTAAAGAAGGAGCTAGAATGCCCGCAGTTTAAAACCGACGCTTTTTCTTACGCCCTATAAACACATTATATTATTTTTTTTTTAAAGTAAAAAAAATATTTTTACGTACTTAAATGTTCAAATAAAATAGCCCAAAACTTATCAAAGCGATTTATTAAATAGTTTCTTTTAAAAAAATTCCCGAAAATCCCTTTATTTTCAGTCTTCTACATGAGGATCCCCCCTTAAGTTAATTTTAGATAAACTTCATAAAATTCTAATTCTTATTTTTTTGTTACTGACCGTGTTATTTTATGAATGTTATCACATGTCGTTATTTCGGACCACGTTTAGAAGAATATACACCTAATACAGAAATTCGATAATCGCGTTTAATCAATAGATTATGCGCAACAGACGCAAGACAGAGAAAAAGAAAAAGAGAAGAAGAGAGAGTGAAAGAAAAAGAGAAAGATGCGAGAATGAGCCTTCGAAATGGACATACTTGCAGATCACCGTGTACATCCGAGGTCGCTGTACATCGCGAGAGGCTTATGAACTCTCAAAGTATACGCGGGCCTATAACCTGTTACAACGGATGGAGACACGTTTCTTAGAAGAGGTCTACGTGCCCACGCGATTTCGCGTCTTCTCTCACGGGTGTCTCTCCACGGGTGCATAAGGTTTCGAGCCGAGGCGTTTACAAAACAACCTGCGACCCGTTTACAAAACAACTGTACAATTCCAATCCGATTTACAAAATTGATTCAAATAGTTCAACTTTAATTCAACCTAATTAAAACAAGATCTCAATCCGCGGCTAAATTTGCCGCTAATCAAATTTGAGTCGCCGCAATTTCGGAAAATTTTATTCGCCACGTTACGGAGCGATAGAGCGTAAAGTTGCAGACGCCCCGGGGAGTTGCACTTTTGGGACTTCCTGTTCTCCCAGCGACTACATATCCGCGCGCCGCGCCGCTTCCAATTTTCATCGCGGAATTCGGATTCACCCCTGTTGAGCTGGCCCCCCCACCTTGCAGAAATTAAAAATCAAGTAGCGCAAAATTACGAGCTATTTATGAGCTTTCACATCCTGCAAATTAAAATTTTTGAGCTCGTCACGCTAAATAGGAATTTAATATTTTTTGTGGGGGGGCTGAGTCAACGTTGACTCAGCCCCCCCACCTTTTAAAAATGGACATATCGAATCGATCTTTACGGCAAAATTAGGAGCTATTTATAAGCTTTCAAAGTAGTATAGTTTCGATTTTTGAGCTCACCCCCTTAATCCCCAAACAACCCCTTATTTGATGCAACTCAAGAGAAGAATGTTGAGAAGAGTAAAAATACGTCGTATTGCGAATGTAGCGTATAAAATCAAAAGATAAGCTCTTAAAATACGTTTATCTCGAATATCGAGTTACAACCCCTTCGCGAGAAAACCACCCCACATCTCCACGGCACAAGAGAGAACTATACTTAAAACGATAGAAATTAATTATTTGGCGACTAAATATTGTTTACTGATTTATGAGCTTGCAAAATACGTGCATTTTGAATATCGAGCTCCAACCCCTTTGCAAGAAAACCACCCCATATCTACCCGGTACAAGAGAGAACTACTTAAAACGATAGAAATTAATTATTTGGCAACTAAATATTGTTTACTTATTTATGAGCTCGCAAAATACGTGCATTTCGAATATCGACCTTTAACCCCCTTGCAAGAAAACCACCCCACATTTACCCGGTACAAGAAAGAACTACTTAAAACGATAGAAATTAATTATTTGGCGATTAAATATTGTTTACTGATTTATGAGCTCGCAAAATACGTGCATTTCGAATATCGAGCTCCAACCCCTTTGCAAGAAAACCACCCCACATCTACCCGGCACAAGAGAGAACTATATTTAAAACGATAGAAATTAATTATTTTGCAACCAAATATTGTTTATTAATTTATCAGTTCTTAAAATATGTGTAATCTTATTGTTGAATTATAACTTCTTTTTCAAGAATACTATTATATACCTGCTATCCGGAAAAAATGTACTTTATTATACTTAATTATACTTATAAAATATTAATTTATATTTTGCCTAAATTAATCTTTTAATAGCCCAAAGTATGCAATTTAATAATTTTTTTTATATCTTGTAAACTATAAATTTAAAGAAAGTTAAATTACGATAATTTTTAGTTTATATTTTGATGAGTCTATTAGTATACATATATTCTTTTTATAAATTGCTTTTTTTATAAATCTATATCAATACGTAATATGTGAAATAGGTATAAAAGGCTGCTGCAGATATTTGATCTTAAATTCTATTACAACATTTAATAATTTTCTTACACCTATTCGAAAGGATATGAAGGAATTGATGGAATTAATAACAATTCTTACTGTCTAATTTTATTCAAAAATATAAATTTATCTATTATATTATTATTGCATGTAATTTGGATTTTTATATAAAACAAAATTGCCTTTTTTTTATAAAAAAATAGTACATTAGAGGAAAATATATTTTAAATACATTCTGTTTATTACAACTAGTTATAGTATAGCTTATTTAAATAACATTACTTAACATAAATAGTTACATAATATTATGTAATGCTTCATAGTATATAATATTAAATGGTATATAATAATAACTGTATATTTCCGTTGAAATTTGATGATACAGTAATTTCTGTCTCCTTTAAATCGTCATACTGTATCCAGGAATTATCTCTTCTTTGGCAAATAGCGGTAAAGTGTCCTATTGTTTTTGGGTCAGAATTGCGTGTTCCAGAAGATCTTAGATTAACCACTCCTCTTAAGTGGTACGGTTGAGACATAAAACTACATTTTAGAGTAGTTGGTATGTCAGAAAGTCGTATGGTTTTATTCACATTTTCGATGTCATATAATTCAAATATTATAAAATCCCCTGTAAGATAAAAAATCATTCTTATGTTAGTAAAATATAAAATATAATAAAATACATATAGATGGAACAATTTAACAAAAAAAGAATATTTTTTTAATACTCATTATAAGCACTTTTTACTATTTCTATCCATTTTAACCCTCCGTCGACCACGTCTACTAACAATAAGTATTATATATATTGCAATACTATAAAGAAATATATTTAATAAAATAAAAGTTGATATTTATTATACCTGCTTGGGGTGGAGCAGTTGTTTCAACACCAATACAATTTTTTCTGCAACATTTACTAGCGCCGCCCAAAAGAAAATGTTCTTCAACCATGTTGCTAAATTGTTCTTCTATGAGAAATGCATGTTGGATTTGCAATGTTGGAAAATATTTCTTTCGTGGAGGACAGTTTTCATCACACGAAGATGTTTCTTCCAGACTTGGCGTTGTTAAAAATAATTTTGTGCATAAATATGCAACAGTAACTTCACAATTAATAAAGCCGCAATTGTGAGATCCTAATTCAACCGGAAAAATATCTTGCAAAATTTTGGCACGATTATAATACGTATTTCTTGAAATTCCTTTTGTTGATGTATCTAACACCATTTGGAAAAATAAATCTTTTTGTGCTATGAAACTACACTTATTTGCAAATGCTTTGCTATCGTAAACTGCTGCTAAAAATAATTGAAATACGCTATCAAAAGCGCAAGTATTCGCCAGCGTTAGTTTTCTTCCTTTTATATTCACAGCCTTTAGTTTTAAGCAATTACCATTGCTTAAAATGGGAACTTTCGACAGTTTGTCATGTAATATAAATTCATTTTTATTGAAATTTTTGTGTAAATATCGCGATTTCGATTTTGGTGCCGCTAATCCACGCCAATTCTCTACATCGTTAAGACTTGACATCTTACTTGTGATACGAGGTGACATACGTTGACAAGATCTACAAATGCGATTTTGTCCAAATCCTTCGTCTTCTTCTTCAATAGCTTTTGAACAGGCATCTAATGCGTGAACATTTTTTTTACATATGTGGCATTTGTGAGCACCAGACGGAAGATCATTATTCTTGCAAGCGGGACATTCTTTAATTTGTGGATTGTCATATGTGATTGTTGTATTAGATTGTATATTAATATTAGTACTTATAATCTCATTGTCGATGTTTTGCGATGTATTTAATATTTCGATTTGTGGCTCATTGTCAGTATTTTTTTCCAACCTAACGCTATTTGCTAAATTAAGACGCCCTTTGAGATATTCAACATGTTTTATAATAAATAAATCTGCCCTCATTGGTAATTTAATATTTGAAAGTAATTGCGTTTTTGTAATACCAAATTCAGCTTCAACAGCTGCACTGGATGCAGGTACTCTTCCGTATCCGAATTTATCTCGATACACAGCTGACCAAAGAGGAAACCATTTTATGTCTTTTAATAATTTTATCTCTAATTGAGGAAGATAATGAGCATTTTCTCTGTCGCCGTTGCTATTCAAATTTTTATGAACACGTTTACTAATATTATTTGCCCATTTTTGCCATCGATTCACTACGTTTGTATCGTCATTTACATCTAACTCTTTATCTTCAAGCTCACCATTAGTTGCGGCATAATCTTCTGCATTTTTTAATGTATCGCTCGTCAATAAACATTTTAACTTCTGTTTATGAATTTCGCAGCATGTGGGTGTTCCATCGGGATTATTTCCTTCCGTTTCATTAACCGCAATAGTTAAAATAGAAAATAATATATTTTCCGCTTCTTCAATATTACGAGCTAATATTAATTGGCTAATACTTGCCAGATAAAATGTTTTTACGCGTAAACGTGTAATTTTTAAAAAATTTGCGTATTTTTTAATAAAGTGGGCAACGTCTATACGTATGTAACAAGAAGGTATTTCTCTATCTTTCCATATGTTATCGGCATAATCATCAATGTTATTATAATTAGTGAATGCTTGAACGACAGCAGTAAGCAAGGCTGTCGATGCATCACAAGTTACCTCTCGCGGAAAAGGAGCACCACTTTGAATCCATTGTATTAACCACATCCAAATCGCTATTGTGGTATGCGATTCACTTAACATTTGCGTAACCGGATATTTTACTTTACATGAATTAACCACGCAAGTATAAAGAAATATATGTTTTGATCGCGATTTATCGTGATAAATTATTTTCTTAATAATGCTACCAGTAGCATCAATAGCTATAGAGGCGGGCTCCGTAAATGTATACTGTCTGTAAGTATCAAGTTGATATTTTAACCAATATATTGTATAAAAAGGATCCAGTCCTATGTTGTGAATAATATTTGTTAATACAGTTCGTTTTGCTATAGCCAACGATATAATTGGATTTTTATCAAAAATTTGTGAATCTATATATTCGTGTACTGCACTACGGAGAGCTTGTTGTTTATACAAATGAGGAGGTTCACAATCGCCCGGTGACATTATTTTTGCAGCTGTTTTAGTTCTATAAATCATAGCGGTTTTATTTTCTTTATATAATTGTTCACCTATTTCAAGACGTGTCGGATTTCGTAAATATTTTTTACTGCAATTTCCTGATCCTTTTGTTATCGTACATTTAATTATAATAGATTCACTATCTGTAATATTTTCCGCAATTCCATTTATAGTGCTACCGCAATTACACTTTCCGCATATTTTTAAAGTATTATTGAAAATCTTATTTCTTTTAAATTGATATCCACATTGCAATTTACATGCTTCCCATAATTTTGTTGTAATTGCATCTTGCCATTTTCCTGCTTTTAATACTTGGTATTGTCTAAAAGCTAACTTGGATTTTTTCTTCTCCGTTCTTGCATATTGTTTCGTCTCTATAAGATTGTCAAATTCATTTCTATTAAATACGACATTTATTTTACTATGTCCCGATTCTTCATCTGATGAAGGCAAAGTTGATCTTGATGAATTGGCAATGCTAGCATCCAAAGAACTAGTTTTCGAAAGATCTTTATTTATTTCCGATTCTAATCCGATTGTATTATCAAGCAAGATGCTTTTGATATTAAAACGATTATTTACAACGAGAGTATATAGAGCATGCGGTTCAATTTGTTCTATTTTTTTTTGAAATAGTTATCCATATCTCGTTGTGCTTGGATATAATTTTACCTTGGCTTGTTACAATTTCTTGCGCATAGCAGAGAAGAGTACGCTTAATGACTTTTTCGTTCAACACACGCGGTCTTCCTCGTCAAAGTGCCATATCGTAATGAACAAATTTTCACTTTTACTTTTCACTTTTACTCGTTCTTTTTAGCGAAACGGACTTGCAGGACTAAACTACAACGTAAGCTCTCTTGATAGACTGATGACCGAAACTATGGAAATCCTTCTTATATAGAAATAGATCAAAAGATATTAGCGATGCCGCGTGTTTTCGAGAAGGTTCGCGGCGTGGCTTTATAGCATTTGATCTAATACGCGCCGCAAACCGACTTCAATCATTTAAAAGTAACCGAAATATGTGTAATCGGTATATCGGATCTCCACAAAAGTACGGTATTCTCTCAAGCGGTAGTTTTTATATTGTTTATTGTAAGCAGAGATTCAAGCCGCCCCCTCCCCCGTTAATTTCTGTCACAGCGCGGCTTTAGATGCCGCGAGTCACGGCGTCCTCTCCCTCCCCCAATTATGCGGACAAAGTCGTCTATCGCGTAACGACTGTCTGCATCTAAAGCCGCGCCGTGACAGAAATTAACGGGGGAGGGGGCGGCTTGAATCTCTGCTTACAATAAACAATATAAAAACTACCGCTTGAGAGAATACCGTACTTTTGTGGAGATCCGATATACCGATTACACATATTTCGGTTACTTTTAAATGATTGAAGTCGGTTTGCGGCGCGTATTAGATCAAATGCTATAAAGCCACGCCGCGAACCTTCTCGAAAACACGCGGCATCGCTAATATCTTTTGATCTATTTCTATATAAGAAGGATTTCCATAGTTTCGGTCATCAGTCTATCAAGAGAGCTTACGTTGTAGTTTAGTCCTGCAAGTCCGTTTCGCTAAAAGAACGAGTAAAGTGAAAAGTAAAAGTGAAAATTTGTTTATTACGATATGGCACTTTGACGAGGAAGACCGCGTGTGTTGAACGAAAAAGTCATTAAGCGTACTCTTCTCTGCTATGCGCAAGAAATTGTAACAAGCCAAGGTAAAATTATATCCAAGCACAACGAGATATGGATAACTATTTCAAAAAAAAATAGAACAAATTGAACCGCATGCTCTATATACTCTCGTTGTAAATAATCGTTTTAATATCAAAAGCATCTTGCTTGATAATACAATCGGATTAGAATCGGAAATAAATAAAGATCTTTCGAAAACTAGTTCTTTGGATGCTAGCATTGCCAATTCATCAAGATCAACTTTGCCTTCATCAGATGAAGAATCGGGACATAGTAAAATAAATGTCGTATTTAATAGAAATGAATTTGACAATCTTATAGAGACGAAACAATATGCAAGAACGGAGAAGAAAAAATCCAAGTTAGCTTTTAGACAATACCAAGTATTAAAAGCAGGAAAATGGCAAGATGCAATTACAACAAAATTATGGGAAGCATGTAAATTGCAATGTGGATATCAATTTAAAAGAAATAAGATTTTCAATAATACTTTAAAAATATGCGGAAAGTGTAATTGCGGTAGCACTATAAATGGAATTGCGGAAAATATTACAGATAGTGAATCTATTATAATTAAATGTACGATAACAAAAGGATCAGGAAATTGCAGTAAAAAATATTTACGAAATCCGACACGTCTTGAAATAGGTGAACAATTATATAAAGAAAATAAAACCGCTATGATTTATAGAACTAAAACAGCTGCAAAAATAATGTCACCGGGCGATTGTGAACCTCCTCATTTGTATAAACAACAAGCTCTCCGTAGTGCAGTACACGAATATATAGATTCACAAATTTTTGATAAAAATCCAATTATATCGTTGGCTATAGCAAAACGAACTGTATTAACAAATATTATTCACAACATAGGACTGGATCCTTTTTATACAATATATTGGTTAAAATATCAACTTGATACTTACAGACAGTATACATTTACGGAGCCCGCCTCTATAGCTATTGATGCTACTGGTAGCATTATTAAGAAAATAATTTATCACGATAAATCGCGATCAAAACATATATTTCTTTATACTTGCGTGGTTAATTCATGTAAAGTAAAATATCCGGTTACGCAAATGTTAAGTGAATCGCATACCACAATAGCGATTTGGATGTGGTTAATACAATGGATTCAAAGTGGTGCTCCTTTTCCGCGAGAGGTAACTTGTGATGCATCGACAGCCTTGCTTACTGCTGTCGTTCAAGCATTCACTAATTATAATAACATTGATGATTATGCCGATAACATATGGAAAGATAGAGAAATACCTTCTTGTTACATACGTATAGACGTTGCCCACTTTATTAAAAAATACGCAAATTTTTTAAAAATTACACGTTTACGCGTAAAAACATTTTATCTGGCAAGTATTAGCCAATTAATATTAGCTCGTAATATTGAAGAAGCGGAAAATATATTATTTTCTATTTTAACTATTGCGGTTAATGAAACGGAAGGAAATAATCCCGATGGAACACCCACATGCTGCGAAATTCATAAACAGAAGTTAAAATGTTTATTGACGAGCGATACATTAAAAAATGCAGAAGATTATGCCGCAACTAATGGTGAGCTTGAAGATAAAGAGTTAGATGTAAATGACGATACAAACGTAGTGAATCGATGGCAAAAATGGGCAAATAATATTAGTAAACGTGTTCATAAAAATTTGAATAGCAACGGCGACAGAGAAAATGCTCATTATCTTCCTCAATTAGAGATAAAATTATTAAAAGACATAAAATGGTTTCCTCTTTGGTCAGCTGTGTATCGAGATAAATTCGGATACGGAAGAGTACCTGCATCCAGTGCAGCTGTTGAAGCTGAATTTGGTATTACAAAAACGCAATTACTTTCAAATATTAAATTACCAATGAGGGCAGATTTATTTATTATAAAACATGTTGAATATCTCAAAGGGCGTCTTAATTTAGCAAATAGCGTTAGGTTGGAAAAAAATACTGACAATGAGCCACAAATCGAAATATTAAATACATCGCAAAACATCGACAATGAGATTATAAGTACTAATATTAATATACAATCTAATACAACAATCACATATGACAATCCACAAATTAAAGAATGTCCCGCTTGCAAGAATAATGATCTTCCGTCTGGTGCTCACAAATGCCACATATGTAAAAAAAATGTTCACGCATTAGATGCCTGTTCAAAAGCTATTGAAGAAGAAGACGAAGGATTTGGACAAAATCGCATTTGTAGATCTTGTCAACGTATGTCACCTCGTATCACAAGTAAGATGTCAAGTCTTAACGATGTAGAGAATTGGCGTGGATTAGCGGCACCAAAATCGAAATCGCGATATTTACACAAAAATTTCAATAAAAATGAATTTATATTACATGACAAACTGTCGAAAGTTCCCATTTTAAGCAATGGTAATTGCTTAAAACTAAAGGCTGTGAATATAAAAGGAAGAAAACTAACGCTGGCGAATACTTGCGCTTTTGATAGCGTATTTCAATTATTTTTAGCAGCAGTTTACGATAGCAAAGCATTTGCAAATAAGTGTAGTTTCATAGCACAAAAAGATTTATTTTTCCAAATGGTGTTAGATACATCAACAAAAGGAATTTCAAGAAATACGTATTATAATCGTGCCAAAATTTTGCAAGATATTTTTCCGGTTGAATTAGGATCTCACAATTGCGGCTTTATTAATTGTGAAGTTACTGTTGCATATTTATGCACAAAATTATTTTTAACAACGCCAAGTCTGGAAGAAACATCTTCGTGTGATGAAAACTGTCCTCCACGAAAGAAATATTTTCCAACATTGCAAATCCAACATGCATTTCTCATAGAAGAACAATTTAGCAACATGGTTGAAGAACATTTTCTTTGGGCGGCGCTAGTAAATGTTGCAGAAAAAATTGTATTGGTGTTGAAACAACTGCTCCACCCCAAGCAGGTATAATAAATATCAACTTTTATTTATTAAATATATTTCTTTATAGTATTGCAATATATATAATACTTATTGTTAGTAGACGTGGTCGACGGAGGGTTAAAATGGATAGAAATAGTAAAAAGTGCTTATAATGAGTATTAAAAAAATATTCTTTTTTTGTTAAATTGTTCCATCTTTTCTACCTTTATTTCATATATATTAGGTGTACAAATAAGTCTCCGCCGTTTTACAATAGATGGCCCCACCAGGAGGTTATGGTTGAAATTGTCGGATGTAAAGTGTTATATCGTAAGGTTGGACATCTGGCAACACCATAAACTTGACATAGTATCAGACTGTATCGGCATCACATAATTCTTTTCGTGCGAAAATGTCGAATTTTGAGCCGAATAAGCGTCATTTGCGGGAACTTTTGATTTATTTCTTTAATTTGAAGAAATCTGCAGCTGAGGCGCATCGATTGCTTGTAGAAGCATATAATGAGGCTGCTTTAAGTGAGAGAAGTTGTCGTGAGTGGTTTCAAAAGTTTAAGAACGGTGATTTTGACGTCGAGGACAAAGAACGTAGCGGAAGGCCGAAAGTGTACGAAGACACGGAATTGGAAGCATATTGGAGGAAGATTCGTGCCAAACGAATTTAGTGGCTAGCGATGGACAATACTTTGATTGAAACATAAGGTACCGTTTCTTTCACAATAAATGCCCAATTTTTGATAAAAAACGGCGGAAACTTATTTGTACTCCTAATATTTTATATTTTACTAACATAAGAATGATTTTTTATCTTACAGGGGATTTTATAATATTTGAATTATATGACATCGAAAATGTGAATAAAACCATACGACTTTCTGACATACCAACTACTCTAAAATGTAGTTTTATGTCTCAACCGTACCACTTAAGAGGAGTGGTTAATCTAAGATCTTCTGGAACACGCAATTCTGACCCAAAAACAATAGGACACTTTACCGCTATTTGCCAAAGAAGAGATAATTCCTGGATACAGTATGACGATTTAAAGGAGACAGAAATTACTGTATCATCAAATTTCAACGGAAATATACAGTTATTATTATATACCATTTAATATTATATACTATGAAGCATTACATAATATTATGTAACTATTTATGTTAAGTAATGTTATTTAAATAAGCTATACTATAACTAGTTGTAATAAACAGAATGTATTTAAAATATATTTTCCTCTAATGTACTATTTTTTTATAAAAAAAGGCAATTTTGTTTTATATAAAAATCCAAATTACATGCAATAATAATATAATAGATAAATTTATATTTTTGAATAAAATTAGACAGTAAGAATTGTTATTAATTCCATCAATTCCTTCATATCCTTTCGAATAGGTGTAAGAAAATTATTAAATGTTGTAATAGAATTTAAGATCAAATATCTGCAGCAGCCTTTTATACCTATTTCACATATTACGTATTGATATAGATTTATAAAAAAAGCAATTTATAAAAAGAATATATGTATACTAATAGACTCATCAAAATATAAACTAAAAATTATCGTAATTTAACTTTCTTTAAATTTATAGTTTACAAGATATAAAAAAAATTATTAAATTGCATACTTTGGGCTATTAAAAGATTAATTTAGGCAAAATATAAATTAATATTTTATAAGTATAATTAAGTATAATAAAGTACATTTTTTCCGGATAGCAGGTATATAATAGTATTCTTGAAAAAGAAGTTATAATTCAACAATAAGATTACACATATTTTAAGAACTGATAAATTAATAAACAATATTTGGTTGCAAAATAATTAATTTCTATCGTTTTAAATATAGTTCTCTCTTGTGCCGGGTAGATGTGGGGTGGTTTTCTTGCAAAGGGGTTGGAGCTCGATATTCGAAATGCACGTATTTTGCGAGCTCATAAATCAGTAAACAATATTTAATCGCCAAATAATTAATTTCTATCGTTTTAAGTAGTTCTTTCTTGTACCGGGTAAATGTGGGGTGGTTTTCTTGCAAGGGGGTTAAAGGTCGATATTCGAAATGCACGTATTTTGCGAGCTCATAAATAAGTAAACAATATTTAGTTGCCAAATAATTAATTTCTATCGTTTTAAGTAGTTCTCTCTTGTACCGGGTAGATATGGGGTGGTTTTCTTGCAAAGGGGTTGGAGCTCGATATTCAAAATGCACGTATTTTGCAAGCTCATAAATCAGTAAACAATATTTAGTCGCCAAATAATTAATTTCTATCGTTTTAAGTATAGTTCTCTCTTGTGCCGTGGAGATGTGGGGTGGTTTTCTCGCGAAGGGGTTGTAACTCGATATTCGAGATAAACGTATTTTAAGAGCTTATCTTTTGATTTTATACGCTACATTCGCAATACGACGTATTTTTACTCTTCTCAACATTCTTCTCTTGAGTTGCATCAAATAAGGGGTTGTTTGGGGATTAAGGGGGTGAGCTCAAAAATCGAAACTATACTACTTTGAAAGCTTATAAATAGCTCCTAATTTTGCCGTAAAGATCGATTCGATATGTCCATTTTTAAAAGGTGGGGGGGCTGAGTCAACGTTGACTCAGCCCCCCCACAAAAAATATTAAATTCCTATTTAGCGTGACGAGCTCAAAAATTTTAATTTGCAGGATGTGAAAGCTCATAAATAGCTCGTAATTTTGCGCTACTTGATTTTTAATTTCTGCAAGGTGGGGGGGCCAGCTCAACAGGGGTTTCGGATTCGGATGACGATCGCGGACTATATCGCGGAGCCTCGTGTCGGAATTCGCGTGGGTGGAGTTTCCGTAGTTTCGCGAGCGAGCTGAGCGGGAGACCATCGCGTGATTGGACGTCATTAAGATCCGATTTGAATATCCTTGGAAAGGGGGTGAGAGAGACGGGTAGGCGGGCGAGGAGGCGGGGCTGTCGAAATGACCTCGAAAAGCTCCTCGTTTAAGCGTTTAATCGCCGTGCCTATTATCGACTCTTCTTTTTCCTTCGTTTATCCACTTTATCGGTCCCTTTCCGCCGCGTCCCACCTTCGTCTCAGAAAGCATCGATATTTATTTATCTCCCAATGTTTTTCTGCGCAGAAATCAGATTGGCGAATTGGCTAAGCTTACGCGAACAAATTTTCCAGTTATTTGTCAGACACTGATTACTCCCAGAGAGAGTTATTAATCAATTCCACTCGCGCGTTTTTATCCGCGCGGTATTCATAAAGAACCGAATGGCAAATCGAAGAGAAATTACAGCCATCGTGTAAGTTTATATCAAGAGAATGTTTTACGTGTGTGTTATGAAAGTATTAGATTGCGTTGCACAAGATCTTTTATAAAGGAATTTTTACAGCAACCTACCCGAGTGTATTAGATACGTAATTACGTAATAATATTTATATGCACGCACTGTGAAATGTCTGATTGTGAGGTTAATTTGGCCTCCTCGTGTTCTCTTCAACTTGAAAAATTGCGGATTGCTGCAGTCGTCGAGGCGTTGCACGCGTCGCACTTGGCGGTCGTCGTGTTTACACGAGGTTCAACGAAGCAAGCGTAACGAATCTTCATGGCAAATGTTATGTTTGCCGCGGTGTGACAGTCGTGCCGTTGTCACGAGATAAAGTGAAGTTTTCGCAAAGACCGTAATCGCGACAATTCAGATGGGGGATGGTCCCGCGATAGGGCTCGCAAATTATCGCACGAACAGTTACTGCTCCATAAAACGCGATCTCGATACTTTGGGACGCAAGTCGTAAATATTGCACGAACGCCGGACGCGCGCGCGCGCGCGCGGGGGGCACGGCACGCTCGAAGAGGGAAAAGATTGCTAGCATTAACTCACCGCGCGCGCGAACACGCGTGTGTATAAGGTAATAATATCGAAAAAGCCGAGAAAGTTGTACAATCGTTGCACAGACGTGCTGCAGACGTGCGAAAATGTGTGCGAGAGCCATGCAAATGGAAAAACATGACGAACGGAGAATGCAGGATTGGAAGAATTTAAAAACTCTGAAAGAGAAATCTAAATAAATTTTCTGAAATAATTCGTTGGTCGTAATTGAATATTGCACATTCGTGATTCCTTGTTACGTTGAATTGCATTTATACACGATGCTTTTGATAGCTGATTATTACAAAATGTCTATATTTATTGCAAATAATAAATGCTAATTACATATTTGTCAAGTGCTGATTAATGGCACAAACACGTAAAGATGAACAACGCGATATTGACTATAAATACCATAAATATTTATATCACATGAATCTTTCTCATACATTCTAAATATATCTCGTGTGTATCGCACATTGGATGCGGCAAGCGATCGCGATTTGCACACTCGATTTCGTGCAAAAAAGCAACATGTGTGACAGAGGTATTTTAAGAATATACATATACGTGCGGCACGATTAAAGCATTCATCGCATTAATTATACTTCGATCATTATGTATCCACGTTATTTATAAACCAGCTGTGTTTTTTCGCGCTATTCGATACGATATAACAATCTTTTATGGTGTAAAACGTAAAAAGAGAGAAGGGAGAAAATACGCAAGTGCGTGTCAAGAAAAAAAAAAAGAATTCTACCCTTTCATCGAGGTTGAGGTAGAAGTTATTCTCACTTTCCCCCGGGGGAAAAGAAGAATAACTTCGTTCGCTTGAAAATTGACCTGGCTGTCTCGGAGGTTCCCTCGAGCCTTCATGAAACATACTGTCCATAATTAATGCCACGCGAACGTGTAATGCAGTGGTGCGTTTACCGAAGTGAAATTACCCCTATCGTTGCATAGTAAAATTTTGCGGTTTGGAAAAGCATCCCTTTACTTCGATCGGTACGCAATATCGTGAAGCGTTTGACTGAATATGAAGTTGATCGAAAAAATGAGATTTTTCCTTGTTAGATTAATTAGAAATCGTGTACCTACACAAAAATTATTTCAGTTTTGCTCGCTTTATTAGTCATAAGTAGGTATACATCCGGTGGGCGTTGAATAAAGTAACGCGAAATGGCAACAAACCAGATTCTACAGTGATAAAAGTAAACTCAATCAACTCAGCAACCACTTGAAGAAACGTATACAAGAAATTAAAAATAAGTCGATAAATAAATTTCTTAGCAATCTGACTGCGGACAAGTGTACTGAATACTCATTGTGGAAAGCAACTAAAAATATTAAAAGACCCAAGCTACAAAATCCACCTCTTAAAATCTCAAATGGCAAATGGGCCAGAAACCCTAAACAAAAAGCTGACCTATTTGCAGAACACCTAGCGGAAGTTTTTACACCACTCCCTAGAAATTCAAATAATGAAAATACAACTTATGTCAAAAAAGTTGATGATGAGGAAATATCCTTTGTCACACTTAAGGAACTCAAAAATATGATTAAATCTAACCTTAGTGCGAAGAAAGCACCAGGATATGACCTTATCACTGGGCAGATTTTGAAAGAACTCCCAGAAGAAGCATTTCTTAAGCTACAATATCTAATTAATGCATGTCTTAAGCTAAAACATGTCCCTTGGCATTGGAAGATTGCAGAAGTGATCGTTATTCCAAAACCAGGAAAACCTCCCACTGAAGCAACATCCTATAGACCGATATCTTTACTACCCATCATATCTAAAATCTTTGAGAAATTGCTCTTAAAAAGATTAATGCCAATTATAATAGAGAGGAAATTCATCCCGTCCCATCAGTTTGGCTTTAGAAATAAACACTCTACAATAGAACAGGTACATCGTATTACAAACACGATAGAAAAGGCCCTGGAAAAGAAAGAGATCTGTACGGCTGTCTTCCTTGATGTTGCACAAGCGTTTGACAAGGTGTGGCACAAGGGTCTGAAATTTAAATTGCACAGAGATTTACCAACTCAATACTTTGAGATTCTTAAATCCTATATAACTGATCGCCACTTCAGAGTACGCTATGACAATGCATACTCTGAATTAAAAGAAATCACAGCAGGGGTGCCACAGGGAAGTGTCCTTGGACCTATACTGTATCTATTATACACCCGAGATATACCACGTGATGAGAACACAATGCTGGCTACCTTTGCTGACGACACCGCACTTCTAGCAGTTGATAAAAATGCTGACCAAGCCACAAGCAAATTGCAATGCGCGTTAGACAAAATAAGTGAGTGGACGAAACGTTGGCGTATTAAACTAAACGAGACAAAATCGGTCCACATAAACTTTACCAATAGGAAAATAAACACTGCTCCCATTTCGATCAATGGGAAAATCGTACCGTACAGCAATACGGCCAAGTACCTGGGAATGACCTTGGACACAAGACTGAAGTGGAAGGAACACGTTAAGAAAAAAAAGGAGGAACTCAATATTCAATATAGAAAACTATACTGGCTCCTTGGACGCAACTCGGAACTTTCAACGCAGAATAAATTATTAATTTACAAACAAATACTTAAACCAGTATGGGCGTACGGCGCGCAATTGTGGGGCTGCACAAAGATGACAAACATAAAAATGATCCAAACCTTTCAGAATAAGGTCCTACGAGGAATAGTGAATGCACCATGGTATATACGAAATAGTGATTTGCATCATGATTTACATATTAATATGGTCATTGATGAAATAAAGAAAAATGCAACTAAACATAGTCAACGTCTTCAAGACCATGTAAATATTGAAATGGAAATAGTACGTAATGCTACACATGATCCGCGACGACTCAAAAGGACTAAACCGTATGAGTTGGTTTAAACATTGAGATGATGGAGAAGCTTTATGACTCTCCTTTACACGTGTACTATAAGACAGACAAATCATTAGACGATCTAGGTTAGATTGGTTGTGATTAATTAATATTGTTTAAAAAAAAAAAAAAAAACTATGCGCGTGTCATGATGCTATCTGGATCACTTATCTCATTATCTGTGATCAGACGAGAGTTTTCATAAAAATCTTAAGAAAATTTCTAATGTTGTAATGTCAAGAAAAAATATTGCTCTTTCCATTGCTACTCTGCATCAGCTTTCGTTTTGTTATAAACTTATGGCTCAGGAAAGTATTATTCCAAACATTCAGGTGAGGTCAGGAAAGAACATTAATATTAGTAAGCATGATTGCTTTCATCTTTTTGCACCGTCGTTGCCAAATAATACACGGAAAAAACAGTATCGTTGATTCACACGTAAATCTGGTTGTGCCAACAAGATTCAATAGTAAAATACGGAACAACCAGTTATGTGTTAGCTGCAGCCACAGAGCAATTGTTGAGTGACTTTGTTGCAGCAGTAACGATACCTGGTTGCTTCAACCAAACTATTTTCTTGATATTTCTTGATACTTCAAGTACAAATATTGTTATAGCAACTACACCATTTGGTTGGCTTAGATAATATGTCTTGATGTAGTATAAAAGTAAATCCCTATCACACCTTAATGGTTATTGTAAATACGTACATAAATTTAGTCGTAGTCACTTTTACCGTTGGTTGGTCCACACAGATTGTATTGATGTAGTATAAGACCAATGGTTGCTATAGCTCGTCAGCCATTGTAAATGCTACCATAAATATAGTTGTAGATACTATAAATTTCCAGTTATCAGAAGCAGATGTTTTGATACTATTTCTAACAATAAAAATTCAGGAAATCGAAAATTCCAAAAAATCTGAAACTTTGCAGATTTGTAGTACATATACATATATGTACTATACAATTCTGCAGTTTCTGATTTTTTGAAATTTTCGACTTTCCGAATTTCCCTTGTGAATAATGAAATTATGGAATATGTAAACATTTAAAGGTAGAGGAAATACATATGTAAAAATAATTTGGATAAACCAATTTTTGGTAAAATATGAACGAATCAGAAATTCCGATTAAAATTATAAAAATTCTGTTTAAATTTACCAAAAATCTTGATAACTTAAGACTGAATTCTGATAACTTTAATTGGATTTTTTGAATCGTTTATATTTTACTAAAAATGGAGTAATCAAACCAAATTTTTTGTTTATGTTAGGTATATTGTGGTATTTATTTTTGTTGGTGAGTTAACACTAAACTATACATATACAAAATAACAATTTTCATTATTATCATCTTTATTGTTACAATTAAATCTTATTATTATGACAAAATATAAAATAAAAAACTAATGAAATATAAAATATATGCTAAAAGTTTTTAGTTAAATCTATATTTATAGATATATATTTAGTTAATAATCTATAATAATCAAACTAAAAATGTTCATCTGCAAATATATTTCAAAAATATATTTGGTAATCAAAGAAACAAAAAATTACACTTTGTCAGTTAAATACTTTCAGAAAAACAACTGATGAAAATATCTTACAACTTATGTCGCATTATTGCAAACATACAACCACTGCCCATCCGAACATGAATGACAGGAAAGGGAGATATCAGATTTTTTAGACACACAAATGTCAAGTTTGTAGTTAATTCCACTTCATAAGCATGGAAGTGTGAATCGAAGCCAAAAGTTACCATGACTCGACAAAGAAGACCTATTTCTCCTTCATCACTTTGAAATACTTTTTCAACCAAACCAAATACAGGGAGATTGTCATTTTCTTCACAAAATTGCATTACTACGCAAGTCCAGAAGCTGTAAGTAATACCACAAACTTTTACCCAACTCAGCAAGAGACAAGGCCCATTGAAATTTGCGGGAACTGAATGTGAGAATAGAAAGAAATCTTCACTGGAAGAAATATGATCTAAACATTCCTCACTGCCGTTATCTTCGCAAAGTGTAAGTCCCCTTTTTGACATAAAGCGATACGACAAACCTAACTGCTCCTTGATACACAAAGTTTTCGTAATATTTTTCCTAGATGTAGTACAGTTAGCCTCTTTCTTTTTATCTTTGTGCTTGCCTTCAAATCGAATTGAAGAAAGATTTATAAGCGGCCCAGATTGTTCAAGAACTGTGCCGTAATGAATAAGGTTATGCCCCTTTGGCTTCACCTTCTCATTCGGAAAAAGCTCCTTAAATAACTTAAAATGTTCAATGACAAGTGTTCTTAACTGATTGGCATAACCCTTTTGTAACTTTCGGCACATAACAATATCCATAATTTTACGCATAAGCAAGTATAATTTCTAAACATTATTTTTTACAGGGATAAGATCTCCCACAAGCACAGAGAATATGAGAATAAAAGTTGACATTTCACTGCCTGACATTTTCAATGACATATTTTGTATTTCTTTTCGGGTCAAGTTCGGTGGTTTGTTTGAAAAGGCATTACGTTGAGAATCAAAACTATTAAGCCTTGAATTCAAAACATTCAACGACAAACGGTTTTCTACAGGTGAAAGCACATAAATGAAGTGATGCAATATAAGCTCCATCAAGAAAGCAAACCACCCTTCTGGGCCATCATGTAACCAATCCACAGAAAAGTTTGACTCAGTGCTGAAATACCGAACCTCATTCCAAACTGACTTTTCTTTGATACCAGTTACATTAGTATCTTCTAAAAGCACATCAGCAAGATAAGTGTCGAGCCGAAGTCTACTTTCTTCGAAATTATATTGAGCGATTTCTTTGTGTGTTTTGCAAAGCCGGCAATAGTATGCAGCATTGAAGCTTTCTACAAAGCCAAGAATTGAATTTAAGCCCAGGTTGTCACCCATCACTAATCCTAGTGCAAAGTAAACTTGTTCAGATCCAGTTTCTGTGTTAACAAGAATTCCCTCAGATTGTAGAAAATTCAATTCATCTATAACTTTATGAAATATTTTATGATTTTAGAAAACAACTCTATCGGATGAGTGAAAAAGACTAGCCATAAAAATATTTTCAAACAAGGAATTTACTTGAGGAGGAAAACATGCAATAGAATAATAAAGTGCTCCTAATTTCTGAATACCAGCATGTGAGCCTAACGCGTTATTAACTTCAAAATCATCAAAGTAGAGAAATAAAGGAATTACAAATTTGCCACTAAAATATTTTTCAACTTTATTTCTTCACAACTGACCCTGAATAAAATTCTCCAATATCTCTGTCTCCTTCTCAAGTTCACGCATGTAATCTTTGACTGAAAAGAGAACACCTGGCAAGCTGAACAATTTTTGAAGGGTTGTTGTCATAGGTATAAATTGTGCGTGGACAGAAACAATTTCTTTCACCATGACCCCATGAATTATTTTATCATCAATCCTGTCACCGATTATATAATCATGAATTGGGATTAAATGCCCAGATTCTTTAAGTGCTTTGAATCTACGACATTCTGTTGAAAAGTTAGAAAAAGACCCGAGAAAAGAATCAAGTAAACATCCAAGTTCATCCATAGCATTATTTTCTATCCCTTTATGTCTCAGCTTCTCGTTAATCACTGGCTTTATAATACCCAAAAATTCAGCAAAGAGTTCTTTTACATCTATCATCAATTCTTGTACGAAACTACGAGGAAGTTGATGATTGGCATAGAGTTTCGACAAAAAGCGCAATATGAAATCATTTACATTTTTTGAAATATTACTCGAACGTTCCATACACTGATCATTACACTGATTAGACTCCGCAGAATCTTCCCTATTGTCAATATCCATATCATCCCTTGATCTTTCATTGTGCTGAATAAGAGGGGAACTCTCAAAAGAACTACAAATATGGAAACTGTGATAAGACACAAGATGTCTCCGAAATAAGTGCCAATTACAAAATACTCGAAAACATTTCTCCTCGTGACATCTAAATTTATCATATTTTTCCGTCTTATGCACTATAAATAAGTGCAGCTACAATGCACGTATATTACTGAATTGATTCTTACACTCTGGGCACACAGGCATGGTGTATACTTAATCGTATTTAAGTACTTAGTCACATTTTAACAGTGCAATCAAACGTTTTCACTTCAGGGGTTGTTTCCACACTACTTTTCCACTGATGTTCAATTCTATAAAGAGCTTTTTCAATTACGACCTACAGACGTTCACTTTGAATGGGATAATTACAATGAAGGGCGTGGTAAGCTTTAAATGCTACTTCAATTGCACTTACTGGAGATTCCACTTTAAAAGGCCGATCATCCAAAATTACGTAGCTAGAGGTAATATTTTTCAGATCTTCACCCACTATTACTGGGAATAATTGAAGCTCATTGTCAGTTCCTTTTGTTTGTACAGTTTTTTTCATGCCCTTGAGCTGCTTCTCCAGGTCACCAATCACCTTAAAGTAATAAAAAGCTAGAGTGCTGTTAATAGAAAAAAATTTACTTTCAATAAAAATTTAAGTCTTAGTAACCATACCTTTAAGTGCACGAGATATCCTTCTTGAATTTCTGCTTTTGAGGCACGCCAAGGCCTGGTTAAAGAATGCTTGGAATGCTTGCTGTTCAATTATCCTAAACTTTTTTCTGTGGTGCCAGTTAAGATTCCTCTTCGGAATCTTAACTGGCACCACAGAAAAAAGTTTAGGATAATTGAACAGCAAGGCAGCCTCGCAATCTATGGACAAATACGAACATTTTTAAGAATCCAATATCAGAATTAGGGAGAGACACGTAGAAACTTTAAGAAAAACTCTAAGAAAAAAATTACTTTCTCACCGAGACTTTCCTCTCGTACACCAATATTAATCAGCTCACGCTCAACTTTAGCTGAAAATTGTGACCAGTGAGTTAACATACGATTTTCTGCTCCTTGAAAGAGGACTTGAAAGTCATATTCAAGCTGTTGGAAAAATAAAAATAAAATGTAAATAAAAATAACCAAACCCGGAACCTCCCGCATTCCGTTCGGGCGTCGTAACCAATTCGACTACCAGGGCATGTGGTAATATTCATCGCAATAACACATATTAAGACGACTTCTAAACAATAATAAGATGGAACACCGAAATTCTAGTCAAAGGTGTGGGTATAAAAATAACTCCTTGAGAGAAAACAATGCACATTTTGTAATATGGCCATAAAAAAAAGAACACACACCAAAAGATATCCTCCTGGCTGTTTAAGAACGGGATATTTGTTAATATAGTCAGCCACTTTTAAGTCTTTATTTCCTTGGTCACGTAACTGACTCAGTCTAAAGAAACTTGTATATTCCAAGCATTCTTTAACTTCCTCCCATGGCTCAAGCTAAACTTTCAAAAATTCTAAGCTCTTTTCCAATCTAAGATCTTCTAATAAAAAGAAATTGTCATTTAAGTAGCATTACTTCATTTAATCGACATTAACTGTTAATCAATTTCACATTCGTCACCTGCTTCAGGAAGTCTAGGGATAGATGCTACAATGTGCAGTCCTGAAGATGACGATTGAGAGGGTCGACCCAAAATTAGTGTTTCTTAGATTAACTTTCCTAAGTTCTTTATTTAGGTTTGTATAGGCATCGTACAACTTGCCAGAAGAAGAATGCCCTTTCCCTCGTTTAGTCGATGGAATGTAATATGTTTCCTGCATAGGAGCCAATGTCAGAAATATAAATAAAAGTAACATATTTATAAAGTAAACGTCTGCACTTACAACAAATTCTCCAGGAAAACATTCAACAATCCACTCTGCTAATTGCATAAATCTGTTGCCACTAATCCTAAAACAACCTGATTTCCCGAAGCGCGGAACTAGCTCGCGGCTGGTCAGAGTCGAGAAAAGGCGCGGAGGAAGACACGAGAGACGGCGTGCTTTACAATCGAGTATTTATTCTCACAGATTAATTATGCTTTTATTACAATTAGTTATTACATAAGGCGGCTGCCTTAGAAACGCTTTTATGATCGCAGATCTATCGCGAGATTACAAGGGGTCGGCCCGAGTTTACAAGATGCGTTTTAGGCGCTTGCGAGGCGGTGCGTGTTACTATGCGATCGGCCCGCGGCGTTAGCTGACGGGACGATACGTGGCGCGATCGATGGGCGCGTTCGGTGGCCCGCGTGGGGCGGCGCGAAAGTGAAAGTACGCCGGTATGTTGCGTGCGTACGTAGGCGGAGCCGAATTTCGTGACGTTTCGCGGAAAAATAACGCGTGGTGTAATGGCGCGAGGCGTGTACGGCACGCGGTGCTGTCAACCGAAATGCGATGTAATGGCACGAGGCGTGTGCGGCGCGAGGATTTATCAAAAGAGGATGACAGGAAGTAAGCGTGTAATCGGGAACACCCGTTAGGGAAGAGTACTCTCTTCCACGGTACACGTTGAAGGCTGACGGCAACCGGGGACGCCCGGCAGGACAGAGCACGCTCTGTACGTTGCACGTCGAGGAAAAGACCACGGTCGGGGACGCCCGACGTACTGAGAACTCTCCGTACGGGTCGTGGTCTTTCGCGTGAGCTGGAAGGCCGTGTCGGTTACCGAGAACTCTCGGACGAGACGAGTACTCTCAACCTCGCCGGCACGACCCGGGCTTAGGAAGCGGTGTCGACGTATGGGAACTCCCAAATAGAGACCGAGTACTCTCGACCTCGTCGGCACGGCTGGTGGCTGGAAAGCAGGATTGGGACCGGGAGTCGTGAGCAGCGGACAGGTCGGAACGGCTTGCTGTCTCACGACGGAGTCTCTCATTTCGACGAAATCGTCGCAGTTTTATACCCCCTCGGTTCGCTATCCCGGTAGCGGGGGTATCGTCGACGCGGAGGCGCATGTGGCGGGGATGCCGGGCCGGAGCGGTAGGGGCGGCGAGCGCTCCGTCGACGCAAACGCGCTCGGCGATGTTCGTGCGATATCGGAAATCGTTCGGTCGCTCCGAGACGATTCCGGCGGCAAGTGAGCCGACTTTATTACGTTTAAAAAATGTGTGGGGGCATTCCGCCCCCTTTCTTCGACCGGCGGGTGATCGGCCGGGCGACTCGGCTGCTAGTCGGCCGGAACGATGCATTATTTGGGGGTGCATCGTTACAATCCTATAATAACAGCAGGTAATATGTCGAATGTTATATATAAATAATAATAAAGAAAGAAATAATAAAGAAAGACCTATTATTTTATGTAGAATTAAAGAAAAATTCAGATTTATGCAGTATGTTAGACTTTTCTCAGCACATTACACACTGAGTTTTAATTTACTTTATTATGATCCTGAAAATAAATTTGTAATGGAAATTAAACACTATTAGTACTCACGTTTTATTAGTGTCTGAACCATACTTTGCTTGTATGATCAATTCAGCTAATTTACATCGTGTATTGTTGTCTAAAGTAGACTGCTTATACAGCTCAAGTATAGCTTTTCCAAAGGCTGCTTTTTGGAGACTGTCGTAAATGTACTGGAAATAAAAACATATTCTAGTAGTTAATGAGTATCACATTATGTAGGCAAATATTTAAAAAGTAAATTAAGAATTTACATTTGTCGAGGGATCCTGATCTTTTGGCACTGCTGGATCATTTAGCACTGCTGAATCATTGGGTTGCGTTTCCTCCAAACGCAGCCTTTTCCCGATACTTGTCTCTATCCCTACTATCTGGATAGTATCATGTGACGTTAATGAGACTGATTCTAATAGTTCTGAAAATTGACTTGTTGAATTGGAAGGTAAAACCTGCACCGATGTATCGCTTCCTATTATGCCTATAACTTGTTCTTCTTTATTCGCATTTTCCTTAAATGTAAAAAAGTTCACAGTTAAACTTTGTAAGTATATAACAAAAAAAGATTTTCTTATCTCAAGTGGTCATTATTTACTGAATTTCTGTCGTAGAATCGCTTCGTACAAACCTCAAGAATGGATTTTATCCCTTTTCTCAGTTTTAACTGATCGCTCACATTACTGATAATCGATGGAATTGTATCAGGATACTCATGAAACAACTGTAGAGTTTCATAATCAATCTGTTTCTCTGTAATATTATAAACCGAGTTCACATATTTCACAATCTTCAGACATTCAAAATTTGTTACCAATTATTCTTATTAGAATACGGACTTGGTTAGTGGATGCGTGTGTGAGTGGATGCGGATTGTGAGCGTTGCGTGGGTTATTGCGAGCGACTGCGTTCACGGATAGATTCGGAGTGTAGGATAGAAGGAGAGGGGAGGGAAACGGCGGAGGAGGCGACAGAAGTGGAGGGAAGTAGGGAGACGAAAGGGGTGAGAATTAATTAAAGGGGTAAAGAGACGATTAAGTGAGAGGTTAGAATAGAGGGACGAGGGGAAGGGCTAGGGATAAATAGGGGATTTCGTACGTTTTACATGCGATATAGGGCATAGAGTATAGACGACATAGGTTTAGAGTGGGGTGATAGGTAAGCGATTGCGAATAAGGCCGAGTCCGCACGTAAAGCGGCGGGCCCGGGTGTATTGTCGGGCGATAAGATAGGAAACGTAAGGCAGTATAGATACAGCGACGTCATTGGAGAAGATCTACACCATGCAGAAGGACGAGGAAAAAGGGAGAGGAGGACCGAGGAAAGACCAATTGGAGGAAAGAGAGAGATCAAATTCTATCAGCATAATGGAGTTTTCGTATGATAAGAGAAAGAGGGAAGAAATGGAGAGACAGTCAGCAGCGATATTCAAAAGGAGTAATAAGGTGGAAAGAGCACCACTGGGAGAGAAGGAAATGAGAGAAAAGGGAGGAGAAACGGAGGAGGATGAAAGGAAAAGGAGTGAAGAAGGAGTTATGATAGCATTATTGAGAGAATTAAAAGAAGGGATGGCAAGTACAAGGAACGAGATACGGGAATTAAAGGAAAGCTGGAAGGCTAAGGAGGAAAGAATGGAGAAGAAGATAGAGGAATTAGAAGAAAGAGTAAAAGAACTAGAAAGACAAGGAACCGGAGAAAAAGGAAGGTTAGAGGAAAAAATAGAGGAAATAACGGAGAAAGTGAAGGAACGGATAAGTAGGCAAGGAGGCAAGGGGGAGTCGACGGGCGAGGTAGGAGAAGAAGTGAGAAGGTTGAAAAGAATAATGGACGAGAGAGAGAAGAAGGAGAGAAGGAATAACATAACCATAAGAGGATTGAGGAATGGGAAGAACAGCCTGAAGGAGGAGGCTAAAGAATTTCTGGAAAAGGAATTTGGAACCAAAGAAAATGTAAAAGGTGTTCAAGTGGTAGGCAGGGAAGGAAGGGAAGTAGTAGTAGTAGAGATGGAAGATTGGGAGGGAAAGGAAACAATAATGAAACGGAAGAGTAAATTGTTTGGGGGAAACATATTCATTGATCATGACCTGACGAGAGAAGAGGGAGATGTACAAAGGAAATTAAAAGATCGGGCAAGAAAGGAACGAGTGGAAGGAAAGAAGGTAAAGGTAGGATATAGAAAAATGCACATAGAGAATGAGATGTATGTATGGAGCGAGGATACAGAGGAAATAAGGAAAAGGGAGAATTTTCAAAAATCGGCCGAGAGAAAGGTATAGATGTGCGAGGAACAGAGGGAGGCAAAAGGAAGAGGAGGAGGAGAGGAAAAGGAAACAGAGAAGCAAGTGCAGAACTAAGGATGATTTTCTGGAATGTGGCAGGGCTGAAGAAGAAGGACAGAGAATTCTGGGAATACATAGAAGGATTTGACATTATAGGACTATGCGAAACGTGGGTAGAAGAAAAGGAATGGGAGAAGATGAAAAGAAATATGTCAAAGAAGTTTGTGTGGAAATGTCAATACGCGATTAGAGAGAAATGTAAAGGTAGGGCGAAGGGAGGTATAATAACAGGCATAAGGAAGGAGATAGAGGAGATAGATATTAAGGAAGCGGTTGTAAACGGAATGCAGGAGAGGAGGCTGAGGGTAGAGGGGGAAATATGGAGAATAATAACGGTATACAATGGGGGGAAAATGAGAACATTACGAAGAGAATTAGAGGAAATGGTAGAGAAAAGGGAGGAGGAAATTCTATATATAGGGGGAGATTTTAATGCAAGAATAGGGGGGGAGGGTAAGAATTACGAGGGGGACAACGACGGGGAAAGACGGAGAAGTTCCAAAGACGAGGTAATAAACACGGAAGGAAAGGAATTTTTAGAGATGCTGGAGGAGAGGGGTTGGGAGGTAGGGAATGGTAATATGAGAGGCGACGAGAAAGCAGAATGGACGTATTCCAGAGGGAGAGGAACATCGGTGGTGGACTACATGGTGGTGAATCGTGAGGCGTGGGATAAGGTGATCAAGCTAACAATTGGACAAAGGGTGGAGTCGGACCACCAGCCCTTGGAGGTAGAAATAAGGGGAGGAGTGGAAAGGTTGGAGGAGGAGACGCAAAAGAAGACAAAGGAAATGATACAGTGGGACGAAGAGAGTATTAAGAAGTACAAGGAGAAAGCGGAAGAGGTAGAGGTGGAGGGAGAAGAGGTGGAGGACGTCTGGGAAAACCTGAAGAAGGCAGTAGAGAAAAGTATGGTAAGGAAAAGGATTACGATAAGGAGGAAGAAAATAGGAGAAAAGGATTGGTGGGACGAGGAGTGCAAGAGAAAGAAGAGGGGGTTGAAGAGGACATACAAAAGATGGAGAATGGGAAACGAAGGAAAGGAGGAATATGTGAGATTAAGAAGAGAATTTAGGGAGATGTGCAGAAGGAAGGAGGAAAAAAGACTAGAGAAATATGAGGAAGAAGTGAGGAGCGCAAAAACAGAAGAGCAAATATGGAAGATAATTAACAAGGAAAGGAAGAAAAGAATACCCATTGAGGAAGATATAAAGATGGAGGAATGGGAGAAACATTTTATGCAGCTGTTGGGAGGAAGTAAAGAGGACAGGAGAGAGGAGGTGGAAAAAAGAAGCAAGGAACTGGGGATTCAGGATCAAGAAATTGAAGAACAGATCAATAACTTAAAGAGGAGAAAGGCGGCAGGAGTAGATGGGATAGCAGGAGAGGCATGGAAGTTCAGCGACGGGCGGTTAAAGGGAAAGCTGAAGGAAATCCTGAAAAAGGTGTGGAGAGGTGAAGGCTTCCCGGAAGAATGGAGAGTGGGGCTAATAGCCCCAATTTTCAAGAAAGGTGACCCGAAAAGTGTGGAAAACTACAGGGGAGTCTCCCTGTTATGTACTGCGTATAAGATATACGCAGGAATATTAGCAGAGAGGCTAAGGAAGGAGGTAGAAGAGAAGAAAATTCTGCCGGAAACCCAAGCAGGTTTTAGAAAGGGCAGAGGGACAATGGACAACGTATATGTGTTACAGCACGTGGTCAAGAGAGAACTGAAGAAGAAAGGAGGAAAAGTATATGGGTTCTTTGTGGACCTAAGGGCGGCCTTCGACAGGGTGGATAGAAAGATCTTATGGGAAGCAATGGAGAAAAGAGGAATAAGAAGAGGGATAATTGAAAGGATCAAGGAAATTTATGAAGGGACGAAGAATGCAGTTAAAGTGAGCGGAAAAGTCTCTAGCTGGTTCTGGACGGAGAAAGGAGTAAGACAGGGGTGCCCTCTGAGTCCGTTACTGTTCTCGATATTGATCGCAGATGTGGAGGAGGAGTTGAGGACAGGGCAGGCGGGCGGCATGAGGGTTGGAGCAGAAAGGATATGGACGCTAGCGTATGCAGATGATCTGGTGCTGCTGGCAAAAAGTGTGGATGGAATGATGGAGATGATAAGGAGACTGGAGAGATATCTAAGAAGGAAAAAACTGCAGTTGAACACGGAGAAGTCCAAGATTATGTGCTTTAGAAGAGGAGGAGGCAGAGGAAAGGAGGTGGGATGGGAATGGGAAGGAAAGAGACTGGAGGAAGTCAAGGAATACAAGTACTTGGGATACGAGCTGAGGAGGAATGGAAGCGACGACGGACAGATCAAGAGTGCAAAGAGGAAGGCAAATATAGTGATGAGGCAGGTATGGGGGTTGGGGGAGCGTAGGTTCAGGGATGACTTTAGGAGAAGGATGATATTATTTAAATATTTAGTACTTGGGGTTATAATGTATGGGGCAGAGATCTGGGGATGGAGAGAAAGAGAAGAATTAGAAAGAATACATAAAAAGTATGTAAAGTGGACCCTTAGCCTCGACTCCTGTACGCCGGACTATATAGTTTATAAGGAAACAGGGAGAGTAAAGCTAAGTACAATTGCGGGAAACAGAACAGTAAGGTTCGAGGAAAAGGCTATGAAGGTGGGGGAAAGAAAATTGGTAGTAAATTGCGTGAAGGAAAAAGAGAGAGGGAGACAAAAGGGCATGGTGGGGGAGGAGAGAGAAATGTTTTATAGGCAAAACGGATTTAGTTCGGAGGGTATAAAACTACTGAGGGATGGAGAGGCGGATATAGGGCAAGTAATAGGGCAGAGAGAGAGAGAGGAGAGAGAGAGAGAGAGAGACTAGGGCAATGGATAGTAAAATAAGAAGCACGAGATACAACGAGAGATATAAGGACATAATGGTGCAGGAAGGACCGAGATATTTGAGAGAAAAAGGGCACAAAGGGAGCCAGAAGTTGATTGCGAGATGGAGATGTGGAAACGAAGAGGAAAGAAACAGATTCTGGGCGGAGGCGGGAAGAAGAAAATGCCAGATCTGCGAAGAAGAGGAAGGAACGATGGAGCACATACTGACACATGTAGATGGAGAACGCAAGATTAGAGTGAGGGATTTGTTAGGAGAGGAAGGAAAGATAGCGAATGTAAAATGCATGAGAGAATTGGGAAAAATGAGAGAGAATAGGAAAAGGGAGAAGAGAGTGGATGAAGAAGTGAATGTTTAAGTAGCGAAATTGTAAAACAAGTCCCGGATTTTAGGCTGGAAGGCCGAACCGAATAAAGTATATTATTATTATTATTAGAATACAGTTTACAGTTGAAAAGTTTAAAGAAAAAAAATGAAGGGAGAAGTCAAACGCATACGACAACTTTATGTGACACTTATGATACCCGGTAAAAATTTTTCTATATAAAAACATAAATATATATAATTATATATCAAATATGTCAATACATGTTTTTTTTTTGTATAATCTCTGTTTGTATATACAAGAAAAATCATAAAAAGGAAAATTTAAAAATAATTAAAAAGATTATTTTTGCATTGCATTTTTTATAAAAAGTAAAGTTTAAGGTAATGAGAAAAAATTGGCTCAACTTCCGAATAGCCCCTACCTCCGAATTTGATGAAACTTGCAGCAATTGTTGACCATTAGAGGACACGTTCATACCATAAAGGATTTTATACGGAAACAAATAGAAACAGAGAAATTGGCGTCAAAAATTTAAAACTTTTATTCTAATTTATAGACAATCTAGTGGTTGAATTTTTATGAAACTTGAGTAATCGGCCCCCCCCCTTGCACCCCCCCCCACCCCGCGCGTGTGTGTGTGTGTGTGTTTGTACCACTATGTGGCTGCGATATATTCATCATCGAAAGTCAAGTGAGGTAAATGTGCAGAATAGTGGCCTCCTCACCGATTTCGTTGATTAGGCTTAATGGACGCGTTTTTGCACAAAACGACCGAATCTGTCAGAAAAAAGTGTCGCTCTGCCCCGCGAAGCGAGATATTAACAGTTAAAGTTGACGACTATCAGGTTATGAGACCTGTCGTACCGACAAGATGTAGCGACTTTATACAGGTTAGTGACGCGCTTTAAAAGTATATCACTGTTTAAAGCGCGTCACTAACCTATATACGACTATTCATAAATATGTATTTTCCATATACCAACTGTTCTCTGCTTTAACAAATTATTTGAAAATAACTACTGTATTTGTCAAACTTTATTTGTTAATGACTTTTTAATAAGTAGCGACAGCCGATTAAGTTATAAGGAAAAGTTACTCAGAATCGTGTCCTTGACAACATATGTCAAGGTCAAAGTAATCCGAGCTGTGTTAGTTATTCTGTATAATTACCAATTTTTTATTTTGCTTTTGAATTTTTGGTCTAGGTTTTGGTTTCTCTTTGCCGCTCCTACGTTTATACAGGGTGGTCCTGAAATGGTTGAGTAAAATCAGGGAGTGGATTGGGCTCGGCAAAAGGATGAAAAAAGTTCCCATAAACGTTAGTCCAAAAACGCATCCCGCAGGAGTTACGACTCATTTAATTATTGATACCTGATACAGAAGAATGGAAGGCCATGAAAGGAAAAAACTTTATTTTTATTTACAGGAGTTGTTGAAAATCTCCACCGTTAACTTAAAACACACGCTTCCATCCGTCCAACCATTGACTGTCCACGCTCAAAGATTTCTGGCGTATTTCTTATAATTTCGCAGCTGTTGATAATGCGATCTCGTAATTCCTCTACATTATTGATTGGAGTTACATAAGAACTTTTTAGAACATGAACTAACAGCTCTACTGGATGACGTTCCGCTACTTATACGTAATGAAATGTACTTCATGCATGATGGAGCGCCCGCGCATTTCAGCGTAATTGCCAGAGAATACCTAAATGCACGATATCCTGATCGGTGGATTGGTCGAGGTGGACCAATTCCATGGCCTCCGCGTTCCCCGGACTGCAACCCTCTAGATTTCTTCCTATGGGGGCACCTAAAGACTCTGGTTTATGTAACTCCAATCAATAATGTAGAGGAATTACAAGATCGCATTATCAACAGCTGTGAAATTATAAGAAATACGCCAGGAATCTTTGAGCGTGTTAGACAGTCAATGGTTAGACGGATGGAAGCGTGTGTTTTAGTTAACGGTGGACATTTTCAACAACTCCTGTAAATAAAAATAAGGTTTTTTCCTTTCATGGCCTTTTATTCTTCTGTATCAGGTATCAATAATTAAATGAGTCGTAACTCCTGCGGGATGCGTTTTTGGACTAACGTTTATGGGAACTTTTTTCATCCTTTTGACGAGCCAAATCCACTCCCTGATTTTACTCAACTATTTCAGGACCACCCTGTATGTATGTTTATATGTACTGTCTGTAGATACATATTAATATGTAATCAGTAATCATTAATTAGTAATTAGTAAATCATACAATTTACCAATTGTATTTTTTTAATTTCTCCGTTCTTATTTGTTTCCGTATAAAATCCTTTATGGTGTGGGCGTGTTCTTTAATGCTCTACAATTGCTGCAAGTTTTATTAAATTTGGAGGTAGGGGCTATTCGAAAGTCTTAGCAAAAATTTTCCTATATATAATCATATATAAATGTAATAGTTGTTGTACATGATTATACCGGGTGTCCCATTTTAACTTAGACAGCTGAATAACATGAAAAATTGCAATGTAATCAAAAAATGTTTTAGACAAAAGTTGTTGGGCGTTGAGGGGCTGACCCTTCTATGACCTTGAACATGTCCCCGACCTTCAATTTCAAGGTCATTTGAAGGTCAACTTTCGTTTTTTGAATTTAATTCCCTATTTTCGACCTCGGATTTGGAAAGAGCGCGAAATTTTACGTCCAGATGAGCTTTCGCGTTAGGGGTCAAAGTAAACTCTACAAGTCATTTCAAGGTCAAATTTCTGTTTGGGGCAATAAGCTGGTAAATCCGTGTTTTTCAAAACCATGCCTCAGACAGAAGTTATTGGGTATCGAAGTGCTGACCCTTCCATGACCTTGAACATGTCCTTGACCTTCATTTTCAAGGTCATTTGAAAGTCAACTTTCGTTTTTGGATAAAATCCCCTATTTTCGACCACGGATTCTGAAAGAGCGCGAAATTTTACGTCCAGATGAGCTTTCGCGTTAGGGGTCAAAGTAAACTCTACAATTCATTTCAAAGTTCAATTTCTGTTTGGGGCAGAAAGCTTGTAAATCATAATATTGCTCCTCGGTACAAAGACTACCATACATCAGTGACCATGTCCAATGATATAATATACATATACTTTTATTGTGGATGGAATGGGCACTAAAGGACAACGTAATGCATCCAGTGAAGAAGTGCAAACCTTGCCACTAGGTACAAGTCAACACAGAGTCAAACATTTATTGATAAGGAGACCCCCTCTCCGCGATGCTTACACGTGCATATTTTCATGAAACTTGTAAGCATCCCCGGAGCCGACGACGTGGACGTAGGGGGTCTCCCGGCTCCATTTCTTTGGCCCTAAAAAGGGCCGATTTGTGGTTGTGTTGCTCTGCAAAGAGGAAGCCAATTAAGATCATGTAGTAACCCAGCCAGTTAAGGCAAGATCGTGTAGTGGAAGGGGTCCGCGGAGCCTTTGACCAGCGTGGACGTGTTTCGCGTGAGCTCCGTTAAGTTTTCTGAGACCAAGATTAAAATACGTTCTTTCTTTTGAAAGTTATATATGTGTCGATTCGCGCTAAGATTCTGCGTCGAACAATATATAAATCTTCCTTCGATTGTTAGTAATATACTTTTTATTAACATTTTTCGGATCAATGTGACACGTGTGCGTGAGTTCGTGAATTGCCTCGTGGCACATGACTATTATTGTTAATATATGGATAATCCGACTTATATCCGTGTAAGACGCCTTAAAATATTAATTTATGAGTCCACTGCTCCTGTGCTGTACAATCTGTTTGTGATATTTCGCAATATTATCGCCAAAAAATATATAAATAATCTTGTGCTACCATACGAAGAATAGGCGTTGCCCCTCCGGAGCATGTAACATTTTTGGATCCGCCTGGTCATTTATTGGCCTCGACTGATGCAATAATATGGACCTCACTTAATAATTATGACCTTAATAAATCGAGCAATCAACATTTGGTGAGTCGATTACATGTTGGGGAGATATATTTTTCATATTTTTCATGTGCAAGTCTATCATGCCTCACATAACGGCTCGATTACCCGTGTCATGGCCGCTGACGTGGCAATTGTGTATCGGGAAGATGAACCCGGATCCCACGCGAAGTTTAGGCAAATGTCTAACTTTTCTTGCACCGGTGCGCGCTTGTGTCTTGCCACGATGGCTTCGATTAACTTTACAATGGCTATATGTCATCCGCGACGTATTCGTGCGCGAGTATAGACAACGTATATAACGTGCATATGCATTTATGTCTGCATCCGCATTTGTGGGTTTATTTACTGCGTCTGGAGAACATTAATTAGTTCAGTCACACATAAGTGCTATATTCGGGTAATTTAGTGTATCGTCGAGAAGCCTCCCGTCTCTTTGTGCTCCGTCAGACGGATTTTATAACCTATAAATTGTTCTCGCCCCGTTGATCGTGTGCGATAATCTGTTCTTCCGTGATACACGGACATTATTAATTGCTCGGTTATTTAATGCCGGGAGCTCCTCGTTAAAAGAAATTCTTTTACTATAGGCGATATCATATACATTCACAAGGTATACTCAGTCTTACTGCGGATTATTCTATGTACTACATCACAGATTGTATCTTAGAATATAGTCTTAATTTATTAATTAATCTCGTGTGTTATTACTGTAGCATCAATGAATTATGCTTTGACTTCACGCGTCCCTGCGAATGAATCTTTATTCTGCGTGCGACTTGCGATTTGCCATAGTGAGGAAATATGTGATTATACTTTGTCAGTCCTGTGTGCATTTTGTTTGTGTGAAGTATTTGTTATGGTCTCTGTGTATACCTTATATTATATATTGCAGAACATGCACTCATAATTGGTCTATGATTATGTATTAATATTAGTATCATAACTTCTGAAGATTTTTCCAGCCTGCTGGCTATTACGTGCACAACGTTCATGTTGCTGATCTATACCAGGCTTTGCCCTGTACGCTGATAAATAAATGGATGAATTAAACGTTTTCCTGTAAAGAATTATTTATTCTCATGATGAGTCTTTTACCCATAATTACTCATTGTTCTGTTACAGCTGTATGTGTTACTGAACAACATAACCTCAACATGGCCCACCTGTCAAGGTACGGACACTATAACTTTTTTCGGCTATATTGACTATTTAAATTGGACTAAATTATAGGCTGCTGTATGTTTGGCATCTTGTCATTACATAACTTAACTGTTTTTGCAATCGGATGAATAATTATGGTACAAACAACATTTATTAAAACTCATATCTTATTACTACAGGATATATCTATTGAGTGTTATTCCCTGAACATATTATTGCAATATAGAACTCGAATCACTAATTACAGCATATAAGCGGTCTTGTGGCCATATAAAGTGGCCATTTTTACAATCAGATAAATATTTATTGCACGAACAACGATTCTTAAAACTCAGATCTTAATACTGCAGGGTGTATCCATCAGATAGCACTTTTTGACCATATTGTCTACCCAGAACGACTTATATTAATTAATCAGTTGTGATTGGGACTGCAATATATTGTTACGCTCGCCGGGCGTTAGCCACTCTCTCTCTCTCTCTCACACTCACTCGCGGCGCGCACTCCGGCACTCGCGCAATAAATAGGCTCGTTATTATAAAAGGGAACTTGTTTAATCTCAGAATTCGTAATATACAGAGCTCGGGAAAACACGTCCGAACGTGACGGAAACCCAGAGCGAAATGTTAATCAATACATGTAAATAACAACGCCGTCGTCAAGGACGATTCGCAACTTTTACTACGGGCGACCCGCGTGAGCGCACGGCACGGGCGTACAGCACGGGTGTAACACTACCCCCCCTCTTCCAAGATTGTCGCCCCGACAATCCGGGAGGGTAGTTTCTCGCGGTTTCAGCTTCTCTTCCGTGAGCTCCAGGGCACCGAATGCTTGTTCTCCTCGAGCTGCTGCCCAGAGTTACCGAACTCCATCTCTTTTTTTGGTCCCCGGTAGCCGCACAACAATCCAAAGAACCTCTTCGGGAGAGAGCTGGCCAGACTCCCCCCCCCCCTCCGACGGTCTCAGGACGTCCACGAAGCTCCGCTTTCCCGGTGTAGTCTCCTCCGCCGCCGGCCTCCCACGTCGTCGTTCCGCCAAATCTTCGGACAAGGGGGGGGAAACTTCCCATGGACCCTGCGCCCCGCAGGGCTCCCCAAGTCCCCGCCTGGCATCTGCCCTATGGCCCACGGGAAAACCATGGGTCAAAAACCGTGGGCAGGCGGTCTCCTAACAACAGAGAACTTGCTCCCGAAGAAGTCTTCGGCCGTTGTTCTGCCACGGTATCCCGCGTTTCCTCAAGGATCACCGCCTTCCTCGGACTCCGTTCCACTAAGCAAAAACGAATAAAACACAACAGAAACCAAAAACATTTGAACAATAAAATACGGTTACAACACCTCTCATATTAAATTACAACACTTCGCACATTGTCTCATAACTCTTTATTAAACACGCATTACAATACAAGTAGCGCTACCCATTTCTCTTTTTACGAACTCTGACCTATGCTGCTCAATTTCCTTTCTGAAAAGGCTGAAATGAATCGCGCACACGAGATCTTGTTTCGTACCGCGAAAAGACACTGGATAAGCGAGACGCGACAATCTTTCGAATTCCGTTCCGAAGGAGGCCAAATCCTCTGCGTAACTTTGCCTCCGATTCGTAAAAAGAGAGTAATAATTTTGCGTTAAATTCCCATCCCCGAAACGTAACTCTAACTTCACTTTAAGCTCCGCGAAATTTGCGTTCTCTAAATTTCCGACTGATTCCAAAATCGTTCGCGTCTTTCCCCGTAACCTCGCAGCTAACGCGACGGACCTTGTTGCATCGTCCCACCGATACGCCCGCGCGATAAGCAGAAACGCGACAATGAGAAATTGGGAAAGAAATTCCCGCAACGGAACCGAACAATCATCATACATGTCGGGCTTCAACTTGAAGACAAATTCGGATTGCGGACAACTTCCGCACGTCATCTCCGCGTTCGCGCTCCTGGCACCCGAATAAACGTCGAGATCACTCCCGGAATTCGCTCCCGTGCCTCTCTCAACCCGACGCGTGACATTTTCACTCGCGCCGCCCGCAATCGCTCCTCTCCCGGTCGGCCGCATGCCGCTCTCACTCGCGCTGCCCGCGTACGCGCCCCCCCCCCCCGCACGCGGCCCGCGCCCTCTCACCGTTCGCGCTTTGTACACTCGCGGACGCGCTTTCCTCACACGCGCGTACGACATTCGCACTCGCGACGGCCGCAGCCGCGCGCCCCTCGCGTGTGTCCCGCGCTCCCGCGCCACCCACGGCCCACGTTTCCGCATCCCCGGACGCGTTATTATTAAAGGGACTTAGCTGCGGTATGTCTCCGGAGTTCGTCCCACGGAGTCGTCGGAGTTCCTCCTCCTGACGGCGGATCGTCGCCGCATACTCCTCCTCCCTCCGGGCTTGCTCCACTCGAAGGAGTCGCACCTCCTGAATAACGGCCTGGAGCGTCTCCGTGAGCGTGGTCATCGCAGGCGCTTCGGAGCCATCGCGGTGAGGCGTCTCCAGCCGGAGCCTTTTCCTCGTAGCCATGTAGCTGTCCTCGAGCGTCGTCTGTGCTCGGGAATAATCCGAGAGATCGTTGTAGATCCCGGACGAGCCCCCAAAATGTTACGCTCGCCGGGCGTTAGCCACTCTCTCTCTCTCTCTCTCTCACACTCACTCGCGGCGCGCACTCCGGCACTCGCGCAATAAATAGGCTCGTTATTATAAAAGGGAACTTGTTTAATCTCAGAATTCGTAATATACAGAGCTCGGGAAAACACGTCCGAACGTGACGGAAACCCAGAGCGAAATGTTAATCAATACATGTAAATAACAACGCCGTCGTCAAGGACGATTCGCAACTTCTACTACGGGCGACCCGCGTGAGCGCACGGCACGGGCGTACAGCACGGGTGTAACAATATGTTGTTTATGACTTAATGTTTATGTGTTTTATGTTTCTTGTTTTCGTGAATATACGGCGAGATTCGATCCGCACACTCAATGTGTTCATTTATTATGTTTATGATTTGAATTTGATAGGCTGTAGAATTAATAGTATTTCTTATATATATACTTTGGATAGGGATACATTGAGAGGTGCTCTTAATATATTTTAATTGCAGGATGTGGAGGATTGATGAAATGAACAATTCACAACAAATACATATAATTCTATGTATATATATTACATCTGTGCACGAATCTCTCCGACTAAATGTTCTTCATGTACATATTATTATATATTTTGCACCTCTTTAATCCTGATTCCACTACGGTAAGTGTCCGAGTGATATTGATATTTAAAATCGATTGTTTATTGTTACCACGTTTAGGTTAGGTTGTTGCGCGCGAGCGATTTTTATAAACTAGGATGAGGTAACTTGAGATGGGCGATCCATCTTCGTATAGGGAACTTTCTGCCTTTGGGCCGATCCGCATGTACATATATGGGTTTTATGATTGATTCTGTTATCAGATGACTTCATAATAATAAACTTTATGAACAAACATACTAGAAACCGAGTAACGATAACTTTACTATAGATTGTCTTGCCGGAATTAGGTAACATTTCTCACTATTATTTTTTGCAAAATAATAATTATGAGACACAAATATACTTTAAAATTGTTCTGATATAATTGGTGAAATTTTTAAAAAATAATTTTAATTTTAATTTCGATCTTAATAAGTAATTAAACCTAATTTCCGGCAACGTTATATTGGAGAAACGTATCTGTGATCGACCAACGACAGACTTCCCTGAATCATACTTGTAGAAATTCGAAATAATTTTTTCTAGCTTTTGGTTAACGCTATAGGGAATAAATATGTTAGGAATCGTCAGCCGACAATCTTGTTCCAGGTTAAATTAGTTAAACTATGAATCATTGACAGTGAAAAATTTAATCTCGATTGTTATTTTTTGAATTTCCATACTCGGAATTGTCGGTTGATGATCTCATGATCTCATTTAGGATCAATTAAATTAAATGTAATGTTTTTTGTGGATTAGACTTCGGTGTCATATTTTTACTGTACATTGCCTGACTTGTATATATATATTTAATAAATAAAAAAAAAAAAAGAGAGAAAACAAAAAAAAACAAATCTTTACACTTGCCAGGCAATCGATTTGAATCCATTGATTCTTTCATAATATAATTCTTTATGAGTAATGTGCGAAAGATATACTTAGCAGTACGGGTTCTTAATTGAGCACACTCAGAACAGTCTCGCGTATCGCTCGCTCCTGCGCGGGGCTAATATCTCTTCAATTACAACATCTTGATTATAAATGTGCCCTTGGACAAGGCGCATTTTTTGCGGGCTGTCCTAGGGTGCACCTTGGGCGGGGTGCACCTGAACTTGTTGTCGTCCTAAGGGGAGGGACACCCCTGAAATAATAAAGCCAAACAATGGATAGCACAACTGATAAGGACAAGAGTTTACTGTCTCGTCCCCAGGGGCCGGCGCGGGGGGAGTGCGGTTCCAGCGACCCCCGTGTCGATGGGCTTGGCCCTAAGAAGCCAAGTTCAGAATCCAGCGATGGGCTGAACAAAGAAGAAGAATCACTACCTCCGGCGTTGCCCACGGGCGTCGGTGGTAAAAAGGATACCGTGGAAGACAAATCTGAATGGACGGAGGACGAATATGATCGGGGTGTGAAGCTGGCCAAGAGAATAATTAAAAACATGGATCGAGGAACATCCGTAGAAAAAGATCCATTGACTCCTGTAAAGAATGTAGGTATAGACGAGAACGCATCTCCCACGTTTAGTTTCGCCGGAAGGCTTGTCTCTGATTCTGAGGAATCCACACAATTGACTGCAGATGCGGATTTCCAACAACAGACTGAGCAAATCATTGATGATGTTATCATGATTGAAGATGACGAGGAAATGCCTCCTCCACCTACCCCTTTTGGCAGGGAGAAGAGGAAAGAGCGCCTCTCACCAAATTCTCAAAATCCTAAGGATACTTCTCCTATCGTGAGGCCTATTAAAAGAAGGTACACCACCTCTGATAACGAGACCTATACTCCAGTCTCGACACATGGTAAACATGAACTTAGTATTCATTCGATTTCCGCTAACAAGCTGCGCACATATGATACCGAGCAACTAACAAATTACGCTGCTGAATGTCTGGAGAAAATGGAATCCATACGCTCCAGGAGTAGAAACATAAAGGGTAACTTCACTGGCTATCTGAGAGACGGCATAACCAATATTTCGGAGGTAATTTATATATATCGCGAACGCTTGAATGCTACTGGGGATATTATAGACTTAGAATTACAAAACAGGAATCTTACTGCCCAATTACGAAAGATTACTCGTGATCATGAAATTCAGAGGAAGGAGCAAGCTGAGTTACACAAAGAAAATGAGGAACTTCGTAGAGATCTTGGATTACTTCGCGAGGAGATCAGGAACCTGAAGAGTGCTTCAAAACATCCAGATTTCTCTTCGAAGACATCTTCTACTGAGACCGCCTCAGGAAGTAGGAATTCAGAAGCCCGACGATAAACAAGGGCCTAATACAGGAGATGGAATGAAACATTTAGATTATCCTCCCCTTCCACAAAGGGAACCTAGAATCAGGGTTACATCTAATGAAATATTGCTGGATAAGATCACAAAAATCCGGAGATATCCTATAAGCGAGCTTGGATCTGAAACGGATGTGACTGATGAACCCACTCCAACTTTGAAAATCCGGAAGAAAATCTCTTCTAATAAGAATGAAAAGTCTGATGCTGGGACTAAATTCACCCCGACTCGAGTGATGGATTTGGAAGAGGACGTGGGTCCTGCTCGCGCGCTTGAGCAGATGAACAGGCAGATAGTTCAACTGGTCGCTAACATGGAGGAACTACGTTCTAAATTCGGTAACCAATCCGAGGACCCTTCGAATAATTCAACTAACAAACTTAAGAAGAGGAATAAAAGAGCTTCCTTTACCACTGAGACATCGGGCGTCTCTGACGGAGAAACCCTTGGCCCGTCGGTTCCTGCACCATCTTCCGTGGATATCAGACAGAATCGGCGCACATCGACTAATCGGAATGACAGGCCTGAAGTTATAGGTGGTGGATCCCGCTCGAATATCCGACAGCGCAGACCTCCGAAAACTGCAGCGGTCTCAATCATGAGCCTGAATACGGACATTACCTACGCCGATATATTAAAGAAGGCTCGGGATGAGATCAGTCTTGATACTCTCGGCATTGAGGGATCTAAGATTATACATGGTATCAATGGCGGGGTCATCATAGAGATCCCCGGTGTGGATGGAGTCACGAAGGCTGACACGCTCGCTAAAAAACTTAAGGAGGTCTTAGATAATAACACTGTACGCATTACTCGCCCAACTACAATGGGTGAAATGCGAATATGGAACTTGGACGATACCATTTCTTTAACCGAAATAACAAACGAGATATCCGTCGTGGGAGACTGCGACGAATGTCTCATTAAACCTGGAAATATTCGCAAGATGAATAACGGGCTCAACTCAGTTTGGGTTAAGTGCCCTTTATCTGCGGCGGTGAAGGTTTCCACCACGGGTAAATTCAAGATCGGATGGACTGTTGCACGGGTCGAGCTGCTTGAGGCCAGACCCGTGCAATGCTTCAAATGCTGGCGCTTCGGGCACGTTCGTACTACGTGTAACTTCCCTGAGGACAGGACCGGCGCCTGTTTCAGATGTGGCGAGCGTGGACATCAGATTGGCACCTGCGTGGCGAACCCTTGCTGCGTTATTTGCAAAGGCGTGGGAAGACCCAGCGACCATCGGCTGGGCTCATTGAGCGGATGTCTTAACAGAGAGCTAACATATAAGCAGCGGAGGGACGTGACGGCTGATGGACGGAAATTAACACAAAATGACCCTGTGCCTTCAAATGAATCTTAATAGAAACAAGGAGGCTCAGGACCTCCTTGTGCATCACTCGAGGGAGATGGGGGCTGCTGTTTGCGCAGTCTCCGAACCTGCCCGAACGTGCAGTTCCTACCAAGTATGGTTTCACAGCCATGATCACCTTGCGGCTGTTTACATTAATCATAGGGTCACGACATACCCTGCTGTGTTGGAGGCCCAGGGCAGGCATTCCGTTTTGGTGAAGCTGGGCGAAATACACATTCTATCGTGTTATATCTCCCCAAACGTTGATCTTTCCGACTACTCGGATTTTCTGGAGGAACTCTCTAATATCTGCTCCAGCGTTGCGCATAACAATAGGATCCTGGTTTGCGGGGATTTTAATGCCCACGCACGTTCATGGGGATCAAGTGCTACTAGCGTCAAGGGAAAGGCACTTGAGGAACTGGCATCTCAGTTCGATTGGCGCCTCTTAAATCAGGGTAGACACCCTACCTTTTCGAGTCACCAGGGGACTTCTATAATCGATTTAACCTGGACTTCCCCAGATTTACTCGGCAGAATTCGAGACTGGACTGTTCGTAGCGACATGGAGTCCATGTCCGATCACTTCTATATATCCTTTAAAATCACGAATTTATCAACCCGACGTCCATCGCTGCCATCTCCTCGTCGATGGAACTTTAGAAACATGGATATCGGACTATACCAGGAGGCCATCGAGTGGAGGTGTGCGGTGACCCCTAATGACGTGGATTATTTGATTGGCGTTAAACCGGACCGCTGGATACATTTCTGCATATATGATGCATGTCAAGCGGCAGTTCCCCGCCTACGCGCCCCTAGGTCGGACAGCGCTTATTGGTGGAATACACAGATCGCACAATTGAGAATCGAGGCTATCGCCGCGAGAAGAAGATGGACCCGTGGTAGAGGTAGAGATGCGCCGGAGGTGTTGGAAGCTAAGAGAGTCGCCTATGTCTCTGCGAGTCACAATCTAAAATATGAAATCCGAAGAGCCAAGTCTACTGCCTGGCGGGAATTATTGACTACTCTGAATGAAGATCCTTGGGGTCTTCCCTACAAACTAGTACTGAATAAGCTGCGAAAACCTACTCCGGGGCTCAGTACTACTTTAGAGCCGGAAATATTGAGTCGTCTGTTGGATGATTTGTTTCCACCTGGCCGGGAATTGTCCCGGGTGGACTTGGGTGACTGCGAGAAAGAGAGAACTCCCGTTACCCCAGAAGAGGTTAGTGAAGTGATAGCCGCTAAAAAGACCAGTAGCACGGCGCCTGGCCCCGATGGCTTTAAAGCAACCGCTTTGAAGAAGTTACCGCCTTGCATGATACACCGCTTAACATCAAGCTTCAATATATATATGCAAACTGGAGTCTTTCCACCGAGTTGGAAACTGGCAGAACTAGTGCTCATCCCTAAGGGAGATGCCCCACCACCTGGCGAGGTGCCTAAGGCACGACCCATCTGTCTTCTCAACGAGACTGGCAAGGTTTTCGAGCGCGTTATCGCTGATTGTCTGGCCACTTACCTGGAAGAGAATCCTAGATATGACCTGTCTCCCAATCAATTCGGATTTCGCAAAAGGCGTTCGACTACCGACGCCCTCTTTCTGGTGAAGAATATCATCACCGAGGCTCGTGCGGACGGGAGAGTGGTGCTTGCTTTATCCTTAGACATAAAAAACGCGTTTAATTCGATTAAACACTCGGGAATTAGAACTGCTCTCAGAAACAAACGCGTTCCACGTTATCTTAGGCGTATCATCGAAGACTACCTAAGAAATAGGAAGATTCGATATGTCTCATCGGATGGCGTTTGTCGTACCAGGTACGTTAACAGGGGGGTCCCGCAAGGGTCGGTGTTGGGCCCCCCACTCTGGAACCTTGGTTTTGACCGGGTGTTGCGCACCATGCTCCCCGGAGATTCTCATATGGTCTGCTACGCTGACGATACTCTTCTTCTCGTTGTCGAAGATGATTTTGACTCGGTCTGTGAGCTCGCGTCGGAGTGCCTTGATAGACTACCCACACAGCACAGGGAGATTCTGAGAACGATCTGAGAATATCGCAAAAGTATATTGCGATATTCTGAGAACAATCGCATTACGTACTGCGATTGACGCAGTACATTCTACGAACGTTTGAATGTCCAAGGTACCATCTCCCATAGAATTTCGCAGGAACGTCTATAGTTTGAGGGCAGTTTCAGGAAATAATGAAAACGGGAGGGTTTCAGTCGATCACTTATACACGCACACATACGCAGCCAGGCGCACGCGCTTACATATAAGGCCTGTTCTTTTCAGCTAAACTGCTGCACTAGTTCAGAGTTTATCTTTTTCCTTCCAACGTGGCGTAAAAAAGATAAACTCTGAATTAGTGCAGCAGTTCAGCTAAAAAGAACAGGCCTATAGATTAGATTATGTTATTAATTTCATAATTTTTCTTAATTATAAATTGATGTTTTTATTAATATAATTAATATATATATAATGTGTATTATATATGTATGTGTAGCATTTGTATCATAACATGTATCAATTTCTCTCAAGCGCGGGTATCTCGCGCATCTCCCTGCCTCCTTGTTTTACAGCGCGTATATCACCGATCAACTACCGTGCTCGTGAAGAGCCGCGAGTGATAACAACAAAGAGCGATAACACAAATGTACACATAATATGAAGTCGTTATGTTATTCGTTTGCCGCTGCAGTTCGGAGTCTAATCCGTGCGTGACGGCACGTGAAACGGCGATGTCTCATTCCCCTCCTGAGACGCCCGAGACACAAATGTTTATCACGTCCCGCCACGTCACCTCTTGAGTTTGATTCACTAGTGTCGACTAGGTCTCGCCGTCGCAGCCTCAAACTGATTGCGATCCATCGCCTCCGCGGCGTCCTGCTCGGCTTCGCCGTCGGCGAGCGATGCTTCCGACTGCGCGGAGCTGGGAGCCTTCAACAGCAGAGAATCTTGTATTCGCAACAATATAGAACTATACCTTTATTGCTACCGCCATCCTCACTTAAAACCAACAAGCAGAAACATTAGTATAAAATAAGCCGGTCTGAGCCGGTCTACGAGAAGCGCATTCTTAGAAGTCAAAACATGCACCGCGGTATCTTATAAAATCAAAATTAACAGATTTTATTACAGATTAATGTCACATTTTATATTAAAAAAATGTCGTAATTTTCACAAAGAAGAAACTATGTAAGTTGCAACATAAAAAAAGTAGAGAATAAACTTCTGAACATGACGTACTTTAAAAGTTAATTTAAGTGAACCGAAGGTAATCGGTTATCGATCAAGGATGTTAAAAAATGTTACACTCACCACAAGGCTTAAGAACGAGGTGGAAGAGTAGATCGGAGAGGGATATTTATATCGATCACCTTATTGTCATCGTTGATCACCTATGAATTGAAACATATGCAAGATAGAAATGTATCGATTCTAGTTTTGTCGACTGGAAAATTATGCTCAATTTTAAGAAACGCTCCCCTACCTTCGCTCTGAAAATCTTTTCCATCGTAGTGAACATCTCGATTAATTTGCAACTTTGAACGCCTTCGAACCATTCATTGCAGTGCTCCTGCGCTTCGCGCAGTAAAACGTCTAGACTCTAGATTATTGTACGTCTTTTCAATCGCTGTTTAGAATAAACAATATATTTTTTGCGTTAACGCGCGGCTCTTTCTGTTGCACGACTCTTTCAAAATGAGCAATCGCATACCAGTGTTAAAGTGGTAACTGAAAATTCGCTGTATGATACCACTGCTGAAAAGTAATAAAAAATTACATGACATATAAAAGAACACTTTTAAGTTTGGAAAAAAGTTAAAAAAGTTAAAGTTTATGTGTTGAATAAAACATACCTGTCACGTAAATCTTCTCCAACGTAGAGTGCTCAACAGCAGTAGATAAGGAACCCAACCAGCAACTGATCAAAATAATACCACTTTGGAACTTATAGTAGCGTTGACTTATTTTAACAAAACGTCGAAATGCACCTCAGGGACTTGGTACTTGCGATTGTGAAGACTGAAAGCAGTTTACGTATTATTGTTAATGTTATAATTAATACAGATCATTACAGATAATGTTATAAGACAGATGATTCTTTTATTCATTTAATTATTAGATATATTAAAAAGTGATACAGATATGAATTAATTGTACTACAATTACAAGTATAAAAATGCAATTTATAAGTGTTTAAAAATATAATTAAATTTGTATTTATTAAAAAGTGCAGGCAACGATAAATAAAAAAAGAATTGTGTTAAATTACAACTCGTCAAACTAATCTGCTGACGATTTAGAGGTTACCCTACGTTGCGAAAACTGTATATCAAATAGATTTAATAATAAAATGTTTCAATTATTATATCTTCACATCTTTTGGCATTGAATACCTTTGCTATGCGGCTTTGCAACCAAGGATAACCTCAAAATTTCCATCTGAATAGTTTTTCGAGTTGTATAAAATATTGCAAAATATCACGTAATTTATATACAAAAATTGTTTCGCTAACTTTATTAAATATTTCATAATATGTTAGGGAAGAAAAAGGACTACCTTTGATATCAATATCACGCTTTATATTCTTCGTGCATTGCATCGTCGACATGTCACTCAGAGGGCTACCGGAAAAAGATCGAAACAGGAATAACGTATGCAGATAGCGCTGATATACGTACCGTTTTCATATCTTGAGTATAATCGAAGATTATACGCGTGCGGAAGACACGATAGTACGATACCATTTCAGTACTTCGAGTACAACCTGAAATTATACGCGCGCGGTAGAAAGGCGTACGTATCGTTTCCGTACCTTGAGTCAAACCTGAGATCGTACGCGCGCGAAAGAAAATCGTATGATACTGTATAAGATATTATAGCGTTGATCTCAGTATGTTACGGATGATCACAGTACAATGAGTATAACAATGGGATGATACGTATGATATCATGTGCTGTGTGGGTAATGATAAATATCCGTGATCTCGGCCTGACGGTGTCTTGGCCTAAGACGGAGGCAGTATTTTTTGGACATTGCCCACGAAACTCTTACTTCGCATATGAGGGACATAGGGTTAAAATATCCTACAGTATGAAATACCTCGGTGTTCATATTGACAAAAGATGGGCTTTCAATATTCATGTCCAGAATGTCGCGTCCAAGATATCTAGGGTTAATCGTGCCTTGTGCGGGATTCTTCCGAATCTGAGAGGCCCTGTTGAAAATAAACGTCGCCTGTACTATTCCGTAGTCACCTCCATTGCCTTGTACGCCGCCCCTGTTTGGAGCGAGGAATTTATGGCCTCAGAAAATAAACAGAGACAGATGCGCCGCGCACTCCGACTTTCCGCACTGAGGACAACTATGGCATACCGCACTCTCATATGAGGCGGCCACTCTTCTGGCTCGCGTTTCGCCTCTGCACTTTGTGACGTGGCAGCTCCGCTGCGCGTTGCAGCGTCCCCGCCGCCGCCACGGGGCGCGGAATTGCACTCGGGGGCGAGCCGGAAGAGCGGCGCGAAATCTCCAGGGGGCCTCTTCGTTAATTGATAGCGTATTAATTATTTTTTTTTGTTTTTATTATTTTCTTGTAATCGCGGCACCTCGCCGGAATCCACCGGCGAAAACATCTTCGGCAGCGACCTTGCGGGCACCATGGTGAAGGAACAGGGCGAGGGGCGAAGGATGCCCCAGAAGTTAGCAGTGCGGAGACGAGGGATCGTCGCGGGCCACGCACGGGGGAGAGCGGAGCGGGACTTTGACCGCGTAATTCCGGCGTGTACACGAGAGCAGCCCCGGCGCTTTGGAGGCGAGGGGGGCGGAACGACCCCGCCACGACTACGTTACGCCGTGAAGCGACGTAATCGCTCAAAAACGGCTACGACTCCGACCTGGAGATCGCGGGAATGGACGTCCCCGCGGCGGAGATGCCGTGAGGCGGACCGGGGCGTCCGGCCCGATTATATCGAGCGCCCCATTGATTAATTATCGCGGAGTCGCGAGGCACCCCGCAACGGATCCCGCGAGATTGCGTTACGCGAACTGTCGCGGCGTACTTGCGGGATCAATCCCGATTGGCCCGCGCTATCGCGCCACCGACGTACGCACCCCCGGGGTGGGGCGCGTCGTCGATCCGCAATCGAGCGACCGACAGGACGATCTCTTTCGGTTCGCCCTCTCGACGTGTCAACACGTGTGTGCCTGTCGCGTGCTTTCGTGCAACTGGAGGTTGTGAGGCCAGCTGTCCGGTCCTGCGAGTGCCCTGGGGAAGCGGCTACGCCGAGGAGGCCGAGTCAGCCACCGGTGAGGTTGCCCGAGTGTTATTTTGCGTTCAGCCACGGGAAAGCTGTCGGGTCGCGTTCGCGTTTCGTTGCCGATTCGCGTTAGTGTCGTTTGGGTGAATCTTGGTGTCCGCTCGCCGTGCACGGCGTAGCAAATAATTGGTGATTTCGCGGTAGCGATCGGCATCGAGCGCGGAGGGCCCCCTTTGGCGATCGCGCGAGCTTTGTAGGTACGGGATTAGGGCCTCGCGGATTCGCGTCGCGTAACGACCCCTTGGAGATCGCGATCGCGGGCGTGTGCGGCGACCTTCGGCGGGGCCGAAGGGCGAGATATCGCGTTCGCGCGGACGGCATACGGGAGTGGCCGCGTATTAGATTCGTGTACGGTGTACGTTCTCGGGTTCGCGTTGAGTGTGGCGTAACTTCGTATCTGCTCGCGTACCGGGTGAAGTCCGGCGTTCTTACGACCGACTTCGAGTGCGCGTTGAGTGTGGCGTGGACTCGTATCTGCTCGCGTTCCGTTGTGAGTTCGACCCTTTTTGGCGTTTTCGATTGCGTAGTGCCGTCCCGGGTCGTACCGGCGTTCGCGCTCGCGCCTCCGCCGCCGCGCCCCGGCGTGCGAGTCACGTCGCGCCCGCATACCGCGTGTTTTTGCACATTGTTCGCTGCGTACTATTTCCGTGTCGCGTTCTGAAGATATTATTCGCGACGATACCCCATCGTATGACTTGCGATATCGTTTCGCGATATTATATTGCGTTATCCGTCGGGATAGTATCTCGCGTTATTATTTGTGATTATTTGGCGTTATTAGTCGCTGTAGTATTTCGCGTTATTGTTTGTGTAATTATTTTGCGTTACTTATCTGTGTTACTAGGATGCGTTAGTAGTCGCGATACTATTTCGCGTTATTGTGTGTGAGATCCTTTACGTTAGTAGTCGCTATCGTTCCGCGTTATTAATCACGAGACTATTTTGCGTAACCATTAGAGATATTAGCTTGCGTTACTAGTTGAGATAATAGTCGACATTATTATTCGTAATAGGATCTCGCGATATTAATTGTAGTCAGTTGACGTTATTATTTGCGATCTTTCTTCGCGTTATTATTTGCAATATTCTTCCGCGTTACTGTTTATATCGTTTTTCTAGTATCCTGTGTTTCTCGCTGCCGCGTATTTGTTTTGCGCTATTGTTAGCGTTCGGTATTCTCGTGTATCAGAGTCGCGTCCGAATATTATCTCGCGTACTTTGGATTATTTCCCATATTATTGTGTTATTATTTGCGACCTTATTTAGTATTATTATTAGCGATCTTAATGGCGATGATTATTAATGGCGATATTAACGATATTAAGTTTGCGTTGTTTGCTGCCGCGTATTCGTTGCGTTATTACTAGCGTTTGAGATTTCGTATTAGATTCGCGTCCGGATATTATTCATTGGTATTGTTGGAGTTTGAATATTAATTTTGCGTTACCCTGGTTTATTCGTTGCGTTATCTTTACTATCGTTCGCGTTATCCGGAACCTTTCTCGCGTTATTGTTAAATACGGAATATTTTGCTGATTTGCGTGCTCTATTGCGCCCGTGATTGCGTCGCGCGTGCGGAGAGCTCACGCCAAAACGGCGTAAAAACCACTGACGACAGAACAGAACAAAGTGGACCGGAGTTGAATCTCCGAGTCTAAGTGATAGACTTATTGCGATCCCAGCGTGATTATCTGTTTCTTGGGCGAGTTGTAATCTCGCAAGATTACGGTGTCGCGCTCCGTTTGGCGCGCGCAGAAATTATATTTGATCGTCGACATTTGTGGCTTTATTGTTTATAATATTTACAGAATTATTATGTTTTGATTGCGAGACGTATCGCGAATGTTATTTGGACCTCATTGTTTAGTTCTTTGTTTGTTCCGTAACGATCTAGAGACCTCTATCATTCAGTCAATTAATACTTTCATAAATTCTAGTATATTTTCCGTCTGATCTTACGCTACTCGTTTCGTGCATTATCCGCGTTTCGAGCTTGTTTCAATTCAAATTCGCGTCTGTTATTACTTCGCTTTAGTATTCATCGTTTCTTCTTTAATTTTTGTAAACGAACTTGATTACAGTTCGGTAGGCGGAGGCGATTGCCTCATTTAACTTTGTTATTATTCCTCGGATCAATTTAACTTTTATTATTAAAATTACTATTATTAAACCACTGTTTCACCAATTGCATTACCAGACATTAGTAATAAACAATCATTTGTTTCTATTATATGCTACATGTGGCGAATTATTTAGCCGTTATCCCGTCGTCCTCTTGCACTGCCCTGCCTTGCCCTGCCCCTCTACCGTTAGGTCGAGCTGGTCGGCCTTCGCACGAATAATTCCGTTAAGCTTTCGTGATTCAGTAATTGCGTTAGGCGAATTTTGCGAATTGAAGCATTCGAGTTGTCGTGATAAATTAGTTGAGGATCGTTGTATTTAGTGGACGCGATTTGCCGCGTCTGGCGCCCAATAGTTTATTTCGCGAGTCAAGAGATTTCGTGCGAGGGACCAATTTGAGAGGCCTGACACCTGACTCTCTACCGTCCCCTTTTGATCCGGCTTGCGCCCGAGTGCAAAAAGCCGTGACAACTTATACGCGGAATTCCTGAGGCGCACGTATTTTCGTCATCGTGATATGAAGGAGAATGGAGACTTTAATGACGTCTCAGCCGCTGCGGTACGCTTAGAGGAATGGAACGTGTTACGGGGGCAGTGGCGGGACCACATCTCGTGTGCGGATCTGCCTGGGAAAAGAACGAGGGAGGCGATAGGACCCAGCTTCGAAGACTGGCTGGACCGAAGATCTGGCTTCCTAACATTCAGATTGACTCAATTCCTGACCGCCACGGGTGTTTCGGCAGATATCTGTTTAGGATCAAAAAGGAAGACACTCCAATATGTCATTACTGCGATGCGGAGGAGGACACTCCTGAACACACGTTAGCGGTGTGTCATTTCTGGGCTTCGGAACGCGGGGAGCTCACTGCTGCTGTTGGACAAAACCTTTCTTTGGAGAACATTGTTGCCAAGATCTGCACTTCAAAGGAGTGTTGGAACGCGTTCTCGATATTCGCCGAGCGCGTCCTTCAACGTAAGGAAGAGGATAAACGGCGGAGGCAGCAACAGATTGCCATTGACCCCGGATAATGGACCGCGTATTCCGCGATTTTGTCACGGCGTCTTTTCTGATTTTGTACTGCGTTGCGTTGCATTGCGTACGGGCGGGGTCTGCGGGCTGTTCTTGGGGCGGCCGGGCGCCGGTCGGCTCCGGCTCTCCTCCTCCTGGAGTCCGGAGCGTCGCTTGCGACGTTCCCGGATCTCTGGGGAGTGGTTGGCCGGTGGCAGCCGGCGCGTGGCTGTCCCCTTGGTCTGCCAGCTGGCCCTGCAATAAATATACTCAGTTGCGTTTACGCGTATTTAACTATTTCCTGGGGGCTTTGTCGCGACAGGGTCGTGGGCCCTCTGGGGGTCGGTCGTCCGTGGTTTCGCCGCTCACCGCTGTGCTTGCGGGGCTCCGGCCCCACTGCTCCGCAGTGGGTTTGCCGGAGGCTCCGTTGCGGCGGCGGGGCGCGGGTGGTCGTCCCTCTGGGGTTTCCTTGGCCTGCGGCAGAGCCCCCGGGACTATACTCTTTTCGCGCTCTCTCCCCTCCCCCTCTCTCCCTGGGAGGGCCCGGGGGGGTGGGGTGGGGTGGGCGCGATTGTTATCGTTACTAACTGCCGCTCATGCGAGACTTTTTCGCGGCCCGTGATGCGGACCTTGGGTCCGATTGTTTTTATGGTGGTGGGTATGTGTGTAACCCTTAATGTTAACGGGTTTTGGAAACTCGTGGTTTTTGTCTGGTATGGAACCTCTCTCCGGATAGAGGGGTTCCCGTTCGTTTAGTACGTACATGTCCTGTGGCGTTGTACGTTCTCCCTTGGGACTCTGTGTTTTCCCTATGGAATGGCCTCGCAGCCAATGAAGAGCGTCCTCAATGATATGACGGCCCGCGGCCATTATCATGAGGGCCCTCCGAGGCGGTCAAATGCCGGCACTTGTGTCATTGACTTTTGACTAGAGTGTCATCCCGGCGGGTTCCACGGGGTCCCTGTTTGATCCACCGAGTGATTTTGTGTTCGGTTTACGTATTTCTGTCGCCTCTGCGTGAGGACTGTTGTGGCACGTGAAGTAATACCTCGAGTCTCCTGCGTGTCGCAATTGTATGTCCAGCGTGCTGTGTGTTTCAGGGAGAGTGTTTTTAGTGGGTGCAAGCCCCACATACCTCGGCTGCCGGAGCCTGGGAGATGCGCGAGACATTTTCACTCTTCCTACGAGAAACAAAAATATAAAAAAAAAAAAAAGATCGTGCAGTGATCCAGCCAGTTAAGGCAAGATCGTGTGGTGACCTAGCCAGTGAAGGCATGATCGTGTAGAGACCCAGCCAGTGAAGGCAAGATCGTGTCCCCCTCGAGGGTGTGCCACCTTGACGTAGGTACCCAATTCGTTGGGAACCGGGTGAGGGGGCTCCCCTTTGATCTGTTGACCTACTGGGTTAGTACCGGCGGTCTACGACCGTCGGGAGAGCCCGGTGGCGAGGATCGGGGTCCAAGAGCACACCACAGACCGTAATCTCCGTCAGCTGCGAGGCTGGCGGAGACCGGGGGGCCCTTTTCAGAGCCCGCGAGGGAGGCGACCTCTATAAAAAGCCGCCCGGCCGGTCGGAGCTGTGTGGGATTGAGCCCTAGCTCTCTCACCGACCTATGGGAAGGAAAACCCAGACAGAAAACCGGTGGCCCGGCTACCCTCTTAGGAGTCTGCGGCTAGCTTCGGCTACCCAGCTCCAATAGCCGGTAGGGGATGGCGACCCTGAGTTCAAACGCCCGGTCGGCCGGGACCGTTAGGGGGATGTTTTACACCTCCTGCCGGCATAGAGGAAGGTCACCTCGATAAAAAACCACGGGGTTGTTGGGGAGGGAGGTCCCCGTTCCCGAGGCAGGCAGGGATGTCGTCTCGCTGAGGGACGGGAAGGCCCCTCTTCCTCCATTGCACGCCGGTGCTCCGGCAGGAGGGGGAGGGGGAGTATCCCTCTTCTGACCCAGCCCAGGACGTGGTCCTGGGTTGGCCGAGGGAGAGGCCCACACTCGGTGGTTGCACACCAGGGACGTGGTCCCACGGTCTGCCGAGTGTGGAGGGTCGTCTGGGCCGCTCGGACGTATTCCGAGGTCGGGGTCAGGTGACCTGGGTGGGAGACCGCCCGGGCCACTCGGACTTATTCCGAGGTTGGGGCCGGGCGATGTTTATGGAAGGAGACCCGTCGGGCCGCTCGGACATATTCCGAGGTCGGGGCCGGCGGGTCTTGGCCGCCGGGTGAAATAGACCGGCGGCGAGCAAGGCAACTCCGATGGTCGGGAATCGCATCCCTCCCGAACCTGGCCATCGGAGTAGACGGTTAGCCGGGGTGCGGAGGTTACCTCGGTCCCAGTTAAGGACTATATGCTGGTCGCCACGGCGGGCAGGACCTTGGGTGGGGTGCGACACCCTGCGGTACCTGTCTGTCCGTGGGGCCCCCCGCGTGGCGGCGCCCGTCACGGTACCCGTCGGGTCGGAGCGACGGGAGCCCTGAAAGCCCATGGGGGGCTGGGCCTTGATGCCCTCTCCCCGTGGGTAAGGGTGAGTAAGGGCCTGGAGTCCCAGTCGCCCTGCTGTTGGCAGGGGGCTGGGGCATAGGGGGCAACCCCGAGCCGTGACGGGTAGCGGGATTGAACGAACAATGAATTCTTCAAATAAAGGTAAGAGGGTGGGGGAGGTAGCAGAAGAGAGGGAGCGGGAATCACGCTCTCGCTCTCCAGCCATCGGCGGTGACTCCGGGCAAAGGCACGGACAAAAGATCGGACCGAAGTCCTTTATGAAGGCTCTGGCTGAGAAGAGATCCTCGGCAAGTCAGAGCTCTTCACAGGACCCGTCTCATAGCTCTTCGCGGAAGGGCAGCGTGCAAGACGGAGGGAGGATCAGGGACTCGGACGACGAGGAGTTCGACGAGTACCTGAGGAGTTGGGACGAGACTGCGGCCAAGAACAGGAGCAGGGATGGTTCGACCAGTTCGACCAAATCCGACGTGTCGGACTACTCGGTGGTGGAAAACGAGGAGGGTGAGCTGGTCCATGGACCGGAGTCGAAGAGAAGGGGCAGGCCCATAACAACCGGGGAATACGAGGCGAAGAAGAAGAAATGGGCCGAGAGGCAACGCAAGGAGGAGGAGAGAAGGATCAGGGATCTGTCCGATCCAATGGTGCCAGCAACCCTGTCGAGAAACAGGAAAGAGAGGGAGCATAAGCTGATGGAGGAGCTGAAGCACTGTCCAACGGAGGATTTGGCGAGGAGGATAGTGGAGCAGGTGGCCACGGTCGACAAGGTCAACACGACCAGCAAAACCTTGAGAGGACCGGACCAAGGCAGCCTAAATAAGGCGGCAGCCACCATCAGCGCGGCAGCGGCGCACTTAGTCGGCCGCATGCAGACGGGCGAGGATCCGGTGGCGAAGGATGTGGAGATTGAGGATTTTCGGCGGAAGACGGCCAGATTAGAAGAAAAAGTGGCCGATCTCCGTAAGAAGTTGGAGGAGAGGCAAGGGGTACCATGGGGGGAGGAAACGATGGAGGTGGATGCGGTGGAGACTACCACCACCCCTCCCTCGCAGGATGATCGCAGGACCTCGTTAAGGAGAAACAAGAAGAGGACATACGTGATTAGGGAAGATAATTCCTCGGAAGAGGAGGTTGAGTGTCGCAGGGAGATCCTCAGGGAGATCGAGGAATCGGGAATGCCCGCGGCGGTGAGACCGTCGCTGCAGGGAGGGCCGCCAATGCTCATAGACCCTGCGGTACCGCCGAAGAGGGCACAACCGGTGGACGAGAGTCTCGAGGAAAGGCTCAAAGCAGAGATGGGCAGGATGGAGAGGAGGTTTGAGGAGATGCTCCGGGGATTGATGGAGAGGATCTCCATGCCACCTCCACCCCCACCCCCGGGAAAATTTGGACCAGTAGCAAGGAGGAAGGGCCAGGCGAACGAGGAGGCTGAGGCCTCGGAAACCCTGGTTAACCGTGCCCTCCCTAACCTAAAAGAGGAAAAAAGGGGAAGGAGCGGAAACAGGCCGGAGAGGAAGGGAAGAGATCCCAACAGGGAACAAGCTGCCAAAAAGGCATTAGGGAAGGGACCCTCTGAGGGGAAAGGTCGCGAGGGCAGAACCCCCTCAAGGAACGCACGCAAACAGCCAGAAAAACCCGCGCAAGCCTCCTGGACGGAAGTAGTCAAACGGGGAGCGGGTGGCAAAAAACTGCAACAGAGGGGCGATCGATCTCAATCGAGGTCGAACCGGAGACAGCAGTCGACGCAGCCACCGCAAACACGATCGCAGCGGCGACAGCAACAACAACAAAAGGCTCCGACGAAGAAGGTTGCAGGGGAAACGACAGCCCCTAACAATAACAAAGGGAGGAAGGTTGCGCCTGCAGGCAACAGTAGGAACGCAGACGCGGACAAAAGTAAAGCGGGGGTAAGGAAGCCGCCAAAAACCGCGGCGGTAGTCCTGACCTGCCTTGGGGGTGAGTATGACCTTCTCATGAAGGAGGCAAGGAGCAAAATCACTCTCAAGGATTTGGGCATTGAAGGCCCACTATAACCTAAAAGGGCCCAAACCGGGGCGCTCTTAATTGAGTTCCCCGGCAAGGAGGGGGGCGAAAAAGCGGATAAACTCGCGGAAAGGATGGGCGAGCTGTTCCGCGACCGGGAGGGGGTCACAGTATCCCGACCGGTAAAGACGGGCGAGATCCGGGTCTTCGATATCGAGGACTCGGTATCGCCCGAAGAGGTGGCAAAAGCAGTGGCCGACGTCGGTGGATGTCTCGGGACGCAGGTGCAGGTGGGCCCGTTCAGACGGGGACCCAACGGCCTGCTGACGGCCTGGGTCAAGTGCCCTCTGGCGGCGGTCGCGGCCATCCAGAAGGGGGGCAACAAACTCCTTCTAGGGTGGTTCGTTGCGAGGGTACAGCAGCTGGAGGCACGCCCCCTCCAGTGCTTCCGGTGTTTGGAGGGAGGCCCCATATCCGAGCATCATGCAAGAGCGCGGTGGACCGAAGCGCTAGATGTTATAGATGCGGCGCAGATGGTCACCGTGCTCGGGACTGCAGTGAGAAGGTAAACTGTCCCGTGTGCGCGGACCTAAAGAAGCCTTCCGCGCATAGGGCGGGCAGCAAAGCCTGTGCAGCGGCGAGGAGAAAGGGGAGACCCGGTTGGGCGACCACCCAGACTCCGCCGCCAACACGACGGGAGGAGGACGTGGAGATGCGACCGGTGGAAGAAATCGCTGGGGAGCGGGAAAATTCATCATCGATGGTCGTGGAAAGAGCCCCCCTCAAGAGAGCGCTGGAGGCGCCGGAGGAAGGGAGAAGCGAGGAGGATACGGCGGTGAAGGAACCCGCCAATAAGTGGAAGCTTCCGGGTAAGGGAAAAGCCTCAGAGAAGGACCGCCCCTCGAAAAGAGGGACAAGGACAGAGAAGGAGGGGGAGGCCTCCAGTAGCAAGGGGCAACAATAATGCCCCCAAAAATTCTGCAGGCCAACCTGAACCACTGTCGTGCCGCGCAGGACTTGTTCCTTCAGTCCATGGCGGAACGAGACAGTGGACTGGGCATAATCTCGGAGCCGTACTCGATCCCGCAAGACCACCCATGTTGGGCGGCGGGTCGGTGCGGCTCCGTAGCGGTGACCTGGAGGCAGACGACGGATCCGGTGCCCTGCACTCGAGTCGAGGGGGGCGAGGGATTCGTCGTCGTGAGGTGGGGCCAGACGATCGTAGTGGGGGTATATTTGCCCCCCAGATGGAGTTTGGTGGAGTTTGGCGCGGCTCTCGACGACATACGCAGGAGCGTCGAGAGGTTCAACCCGGCTCCGGTGGTCGTGGCCGGGGACTTTAATGCCAAATCGGCATTGTGGGGGTCCCCGGCCACAGATGCTAGAGGAAGAACCCTCGAAGGATGGTCGGCGGGCCTGGGCCTGTGCGTGCTCAACTGCGGCACGGCGCAGACGTGTGTGCGGGCGAGGGGGGGGGGGGTCCATAGTCGACACGACGTGGGCCAACCCTGCGGCGGCGCGGCGGGTGTCGGGGTGGACGTTGGTCGAGGGGGTAGAAACAATGTCGGACCACAGGTACATTGAGTTCTCCCTCCTGACCGACGCGCCGGGGGCCCAGGCCCGACGTAGAAATGTTGCCGAGCAATTCCCCAGGTGGCAGTGGAGGAAGGTGGATGGCGATGTGTTCCGGGCCGCGATCCGCACCTCCCTGTGGGGAGAGGTCTTGCTCGGCGACGAAACGGCCGACGTGGATGATATGGCCGAAAGGATCGGGGTAGTCATGACCGAGGCGTGCAACGCGGGTATGCCCCGATCCAGGCCGAATCCACGTCGGAAGATGTACTGGTGGACGGAGGAGATAGCCGAGCTAAGGCGCTCCTCCGTCCGCGCCCGTAGGGTCTGGCTGCGAGCCCGGCGCAGTCGTGATCCTGACAGATTGGAGGAGGCCGGAGAGGGATACCGCTCCGCCAAGCGGGCCCTCTCCGTGGCCATAAAGGTGGCCAGGGACAAGGCTTGGGAGGAACTCTTGCAGGCTCTGGAGGAGGACCCATGGGGGCGCCCATACAAGATAGTACTGAACAAGCTCAGACCTTGGGCGCCCCCCACGACGGAGTCAATGGACCCCGAGTTCCTCACACGGGTCGTCGACACCCTCTTCCCGGATGATCCTGGGGAGAGGACCGGCGGCCCTCCTGCTCCACCACCAGTGGAGTGGGACGAGGAACTAGGGGTAACAATGGAGGAGATGGCCAAAGCGGCCAAGAAAATGAAGTCGGGAAAGGCTCCGGGGCCTGACGGAATCCCAAGCAGGGCGTGGGCCCTGGCCACTGGGGAACTGGCCGAGCACTTTAGAGGGCTCTTTACAAAATGTTTGAGGGAGGGCCGGTTCCCCAAAAAATGGAAGAGGGCCAAGCTGGTCCTCCTCCCCAAAGCGGGGAAACCAGCCGACCAGCCGTCGGGTTACAGGCCGGTGTGCCTGCTGGACGAGGCGGGAAAGCTGTTCGAGCGGGTCATAGCTGACCGCCTCGTCCGGCACCTGTCCCAGACTGGTCCGGACCTGTCGCCGGACCAGTACGGCTTCCGAGAGGGAAGATCCACAATGGATGCAATCAGTCGCATCAAGACCCTCTCGGAGGCCGCTGCGGAGGAGGGCGGGGTGTTGTTGGGCGTGTCTTTTGACATAAAAAATGCCTTCAACTCCCTGCCCTGGCCGATCATTAGGGGGGCGCTAATAAAACACGACGTGCCTCCCTATTTGGTCGCGGTCATACATGATTACCTCCGGGACAGGGGCCTACTATACGTCAACCGCGACGGTGAGATTACGGTACGGCTGGTGGTGCGGGGGGTTCCGCAGGGGTCGGTCCACTCCAGTGGAACCTCGGATACAACGCCGCACTAATGATCCCCCTCCCTCCAGGCTGCTGGCTAAGTGGCTTTGCGGACGATACGTTCCTGGGGGTAGAGGGGGACAGTTGGGAGGAGGCTCAGCGAAGGGCCAATGTTGCAGTAGCGTGTGTGGTGGCTGCGGTTAAGAGCTTGGGGCTCCGGGTGGCTCCCGAGAAAACGCAGGCCGTTTTCTTTTATGACAAGGCGAGGGGGAGTCCACCCGGAATGCATATCAGGGTAGAGGGGACCCGTGTCCCCGTGGGGGCCCAGATGAAGCTTCTGCGCCTCTGGTTGGACGGGACCTGGAGTTTCGGCGAACACTTCGCTCGCATAGCTCCCAGGATGATGGGTGTAGCTAACAGATTGGCGAGACTAATGCCAAACCTGGGAGGGGCGAGCGGACGTGCTCGCCGGCTGTACGCCGCGACGGTGCAGTCCGTGGCACTGTACGGTGCCCCAATTTGGGCACAAAGGGCTGGGGGCTCGGCGCGCATAAAAGCGACCTTACGTCGCGCACAGCGCGTCGTGGCCCTGAGAGTGTCACGGGCCTATCGCACCGTCTCGCACGCGGCGGCGACGGTCCTGTCGGGGCTCCCTCCATTAGAGCTCGCGGCTGCCCAACACGCCGAAGTACATCGGCGTACCAGGGAGCTGCGGGTTCCGAGGGGGCCTGTCTGGAACAGGGCCAGTCGTACCATCAAGCTCCAGGAAAGGGCGGTCCTCGTAAACAATTGGCGCGAGTATCTTGCCGATCCCGCGCTGCCGGGAAAGAGGACCTTCGAAGCCGTCCGACCCTGTTTAGCGGAGTGGCTGGACAGTTGGCGACACGGGCTGACCTACAGGGCGACGCAGGTGCTCACCGGGCATGGATGCTTCGGTGAGTACCTGTGTCGCATAGGGAAAGAGGCAACACCGCAATGCCACCACTGCAACGAGGAGAGAGACACGGCGCAGCACACCCTTGAGGGGTGCCCCGCTTGGGACGGGCAGCGCCGTGTCCTGCGGGGGGAGATCGGGAATGATCTCTCCCTCCCAGCCGTGGTGGCGGCCACGGTCGGGGACGAAGGGAAGTGGCGGGCATTCCTGGCTTTCTGTGGCCAGGTTATGTCCGCCAAGGAGGAGGCGGAGCGGATCCGTCGGGGTGAGAGAAACCCTCCCCCAGACGACCCTCCCCCTTGATAAAGAATACAGCCCAGCCGGGCTGTACTGCTCCTGCAAAAAAACGCGGGAAGCGGCACGGCGCATGTCACGCGCGAGGAGAAGAACGCCTCGAGGTCCACCCTCCGACGAGGATGGACCAGTCGGGGTGGGAGGTCGACGTACCGGAGGGCACCGGACGTCGATCAATCCTCCCACAAGTAAACGGGAGGAATGGCGGGGTGGGTGGTGTCCGCACCCCGCCGCAGCGATATTTCTGCTCAATAGAGCGATAGAGCCGCAAGGCTCGGAGCAGAGGGCCAGTCAGGCCCAGCGCAGGGGGCGCTCGGATGCTGTGTTAACCGTTCCCGAGCGTTCCCCATAAGGCGCATGGAAGGACACCCGTGGAGTTTTAGTGGGTAAAAATCCCACACTCCCCCCGCTCTGTGCCACTTTGTGGAGCGGGGGGGTCTTCCCCCTCACAACATCAGAGGGGGCCGCTGGGCCACATACCGGGCTTCGGCTCAGAGAACCCAGCAATCGAAGATTTCTCCACGTTAAAAAAAAAAAAAAAAAGGCTAGATCGTGTAGTGATCCAGCCACTTAAGGCAATATCGCATTGTTATCAGCTCTCTCCGCATCGAGTAGATGCTCAAAGTGTGCACCATTATTTTCTAAGCACAACAGTAATCGACGGCGAAAATTACGTTGTACATTTCTAAGCATTTGGAGGGTTATCGCTTCACAAGCTCTTCTTATTCTATCCATCATATTCAGTCTTGTCGTTGGAGCTTCACTATACACAGCATCTTTTACGTATCCCCATAAAAAAAAATCTAGCGGGTTTAGATCCGGTGATCTAGGGGGCCACAAAACTGGTCCACCTCATCCTATCCATCGATTTGGGAATCGTTGATTCAAAAATGTCCGTACAATACGAGCATAATGAGCAGGAGCACCATCTTGTTGATACCATAAATTTAGTCTTACTGCAAGAGGAATATTCTCTAGGTATCCTGGCAAAACATTTTCCAAAAATTCCAAATACATTGGACCATTAATGGTACGTTCAAAAAAATGTGGTCCAATCACTTGGCCATTGCAAATACCGACCCATACATGTAAACTCCAACGATGTTGATTAAGCACCTCACGATACCAATGTGGATTTTCTGGTGACCAATAATGGCAATTATGCCTATTGAGACTACCATTGCTTATGAATGTCGCTTTATCACTGAAACAAACATTCCAAAAAAAATCTGGATTTTGATCCAACATCTCAAGAGCCCATCTACAAAACTGTACTCTGAGTACGTAATCAGCCTCACTTAATTCCTGTACCAAAGTAATGTGATACGGATGGTAATTGACTGATCGTAAGAATATGTGAGCCGTATTTCGAGGGACTCCCAGTTCCCGTTCTATTTGACGGGTACTAATACGTGGATTTTGGTGAACCATAGCCAAAACTGCAAGCAACCTAGAGTCGTTATTATTCTGAAGCCTATTCCTCTGTCTTTGGCGATGCAGTGGATTATTGCGAGATCTTCTTTCAATGTTTATCACTTGTTGAGCAGTAGGATGGCGGCGATTTGGAAACCGCTCCGCATAAGTTCGGGCAGTAAGTCTGTAATTCCTACCACATTCACCGAAGGTTATAAGAATATCGACTACTTCATTAGGCGTATAATTTGCCATTGTAATGACAAGAATTTTATCAGATTAATTAATGCTCAATTACAAATGTGCAAAAAAATACATAAAAACTAATGACTTAGGCACTAAATGGATACAATTTTGGAGAGATACTATAGGAATAGTTTTCTATGTAGATTGTTTGCGAGAATCTACCGCGAGAATGTCCGACTGGGTTTCTGCGGGGACAGCCGATTGTAAAGTCGCGTCCGGTACGGAGACCGCTATGGCCGCGGATCGCGCGCGCACTTAGGTTACCTGGTGGTCCGCTCGTACTCCCTTAAAGTCCCGAAATTGAGAGGGTCTTTTACTCAGTGGTGTTGAGAATGGTCCTAATGAGTCTGTTCCGCACTGCACCGTGGTGAGGATCTTCCGGGATGTGATGAGACCGGCCGGTCGACCGACGGCCGTCCTTGTATTCGGCGACCGCGTGGTCCGAGCGAGCGAGGCTCTGCTTGAGAACACGCTAATAGTCTGACGCGAGATACTACAATGAGACTGTCCGAAGCTGATAACGTCCCGATGTTCACTTTCGTTCACTTTCGATAATCACGAGAATCGCAACAGAACTGGTACCGACACGTGTGTCTTCAACCGAGATCCGAAAACCAATATGGCACCGGAAGCCGCCGAGCGAGGATACCGCCACGATCGTCCGCGACAATCGATGTTCGCGACGCGTCGATAGTCGCCGGGTGAGCGAGTCCGTGATTGGTCGGCCAGGTAATGGCCGCGCGGTGAATTCACTGTGTTGTTTTCGAACATAAATTAATTTTTGATTTTGAAGGTAAGGATTTGTTCTTCGATTATCTACGGAGAACCACGATAACAGAATACAACAACACAAGGTGTAAGCACCTTGAGTATGTGAAGCGACCACTAGTCCAACAAAACACTGTAGGGTCAGAGTTTGAATAAAAAGTTCACGTATTCGATAATCGATAAAAAAATAAAAAATACTACTTCGGTGCCATTTTGTAATTTAAATAACGATCTACTATGATTTTTGTACATAAACACGAGACTGCTGCTTCATTTAAAGTCGATCTGTGGAGCTCTAACGTTAGGGGTTATAGTGAATCTCAGAAAAAGTTCACATCGTCCCCTAAAGCGAAAGCTTATCTGGGCGTAAAACTTCGCGCTCTTTCAGAATCCGAGGTCGAAAACAGAGGACATGTTCAAGGTCATGGAAGGGTCAGCACTTCGATACCCAATAACTTCTGTCTGAGGCATGGTTTTGAAAAACACGGATTTACCAGCTTATTGCCCCAAACAGAAATTTGACCTTGAAATGACTTTTAGGGTTTACTTTGACCCCTAACGCGAAAGCTCATCTGGACGTAAAATTTCGCGCTCTTTCCGAATCCGAGGTCGAAAATAGGGAATTAAATTCAAAAAACGAAAGTTGACCTTCAAATGACCTTGAAAATGAAGGTCGGGGACATGTTCAAGGTCATAGAAGGGTCAGCCCCTCAATGCCCAACAACTTTTGTCTAAAACATTTTTTGATTACATTGCAATTTTTCATGTTATTCAGCTGTCTAAGTTAAAATGGGACACCCTGTATATGGGCAAATTTTTCTCATCACCTCAAACTTCACTTTTTATAAAAAATACAATGTAAAAATGTGATCTTTCTAATTATATTTATATATAGATTCCTTTTTTTTATTATTTTTTTCTGTATATACGAACAGAGATTACAAAAGAGAAAAAACATGTATGGACATACTTGATATCGTATAATTATGTATATTTCTATATAAAAATTTTTTTACCGAGTAGTTTTAACAGCTCATTAGTAATGATATTGTTTAATATTTTTAACGTATCTGTTATTATCTGTAGATATACATTTACTATATTTATTCGCGTTTAAGAGTAATTCAATCAACAAATAATTTCTACGCAAAATTATTTCAATGTTAAATAGGGGATCAGTATGACCAAACACGGCGCTCCACGCACTTCGCGCGTATCACGGAATGGTATCCGTCGCGAAACGGAGAATGGCCGAACACGGCGCACCACTTACTTCGTGCGTTTACACAAGAAACGGCCAAACACGGCGCATCACGCACGCGGCGGGTACAACGACGAACGGCCAAACATGGCGCATTCCACACGTCGTTTGCTTACACGAGGAGCGACCGAACACGGCGCACTTATTTCGCGGGAACCCGAGCCAATCCCGATCACGACGGAATCTTAATGATCGCGGACAGAAATCTGGACGACGCGAAACGGAATCTTGACTAACGCGGACGGATATCTTGACGCGAGAACGGAAAACTTCGTGAACGCGGACGGAGATCTTGACGACGCGAACTCGGGGTCCCCCTTTCGCGAACACTCTTCTTCTCGGCAAAGCTGCTCGAAAGCTCTGGAAACTTCGGCTAACAGTTTCTGCGCGCACTTCCGCCCCACGTACCTCACGCGCCGAGATCCCACAGACTTCTTCCCTCATCCGCGAGCCGGCATCGCCAACCCGAGATCCCGAGTCGATAGATGCACGCTGCGGGTCGAAAACTCGCGTCGCTGAGCGCGCCACCCTGCCGGGGAGTGCCTCTTCTAAGATGTTTTAATCATACATACCTTCAAATAATCCAATAAGGTGCGACAGTTTCATACGTTGCAACGCAATTTTGCAACGCTCATCCATAACGATCACGAAATAGAAAATGATAAAAAATGATGAATAAGTTGACCCGACGAACTTCTCAGCCAGCACGATATGTATACACTCTTGCACTTATATTTGACACTTTTCACAGTACTTATTTCACTTATATTCACCAGTCTTTGTATCGGCGATACTAGATAATGCGCGCTATAAGCACGTTGCAACGCGTGCAGAGAAACGCGACTCACGACTCACGACGCGCTAGAAAATGTATGCGCGGCATAGTGAGTCGCTTTTGTTTTCTGACATCGCTGCCTCATCCCGATTAACGCAACTATATGGATAGATAGTCCATCCATAACAAATGGTCCTCAACCAAGTTCTGGTTGTGGCAACCAAATTCCGCGCAACTACATTCATGTAGTTAACATATAAAAGTAAATAAGTCATATCAACTATAGACATAACTGTCACTCAAAGATAACTGGGTGATGCAGCTAGGTTGCTTACAACTAAAATTTTCTTGTTGTGTGAATCATATCATTTTTCTCCGTGTATAATTGATAATCAATACTCTTTTGTTGCTAACTGAGTTAATTATAAAGGCACTCAGTATCAACCCAGAATGGTGTTAGTTTGTGGAATAGATGAAAATTCCTGCACTATTTTTGCCGAAATTCAGTTTATTATTATTTATTAAAATAGTACATTTTTTATTTTTTCTTCTCTTATAAATATAGGCTTGAACCGTAATATTGGTGGTTTTAAGGTAAAACGTGGTACAGAATGGTTTTCTGTTAAACATAAAGATTTATTAGATCAGTAAAGGTGTTTAGATCGACCAAACTGGCAAATTTATTAATTAAAGAACGCTACGTTTCGACCGCAGATTTCGGTCCTTTTCAAGCGTGTAAATGCAACTCACAAACATTCATTAGTCAGACATAATGCCCAAACTACGCCAAATCTAAAACTAAACATCGGAAATCAGAGATTGCAACAATGAGTAAAACAAAATCAATTATATAAATCAAAGCTTACAATATTTGTGCGTCCAAAATGACAGAAGTAGAATGTACGTTAAACAGCATTATCGTTAGACATTTACAATTCATCGCTGTGCGGTGGTAAAATTTGAACTGATAGACAGATAATAAAAACAAACCAATGTCGCCAACAAAGGCAAGTGACGTAGAGGGGGAAACAGAGAAGAAGGAGTCAGAATTAAGTTTCCTTAATAATATGTACATAGAGCGTTAAGATTCTCCGTGTCTTTTTGCAAATTAATAGTGTCATCAAATTCCTTAATATAAAACATTTCAGCTAATTCCCTCTTTCTAATCTGTCGCTCCCTGTGTATTATTTCTGGCTTTTGCCAATCAAAATCATGTCCTGAGGATATTCGATGCTTACTAACTACCGACTGTTTACTCAAATCTTTCTTGACATCGTTTTGGTGTTCCCGGAGACCTGTGCACAAATGTCTTTTCGTCTGTCCTATATACGTCGCATTGCAATTTTTACAATTGATCTTGTAAACTAATTCAGTTTGTTTAAGATCATCAATTCTATCTTTGCCTCGTTTAATTAAGCAATCTAACTTTTTAAAAACTGTAAATAAAGTGTTGAGATGGAACTTTCTCAAATTGCGACTTAAGTTGTCACTTAAACCTCTAATATAAGGTAAAGGTTTACAGTTCTTTAAATCGAAAACTACATTATTATCCGCGGAGCTATTAAGTGTTGTATTGCGTATTTTAAGAAGGTTTAAACGTTTGGCAACATGTTTATTGATAACTGGTTTTGGAAAACTATTGTTAATTAAAATTTTTTTAACTATTTCAATGTTGCAATCGTGGAATTTATTGTCTGAAAGTAAAATAGCGCGATCTACCAAGCTTGTGATGGTGTTTAACTTGTATTTTAAGGGATGGTTAGAATGAAAGTTAATGTATCGCCCAGAGAACGTCGTTTTTCGATACCAATTAGTTATCAGTGTGCTCCCGTTCCTGATAACGGTCGTGTCAAGGAAGTTGAGAGACCCGTTCGTTTCAATTTCGTGCGTGAATTTAAGTCTGGGGTGATAATCATTAAAAACCTTCAATATCAAGCCAACACTAGCTTTAGGGACAACAGCGAAAATTTCATCAACATATCTGAAAAAGATCGAGATATTAAGATTTAAGCGATCTAAGCAAAACGTCTCCAAGTCATCCATAACGATATCAGCCGCGTCGGGAGATAGAGGAGATCCCATGGGGCTGCCGAAAATTTGTTCGTAAGTTGCGCCATTAAAACTAAAACAGGTGGACGATAAAATAAGATCCACGGCGTGTAAAAATTATGGTAGATTGAGATCTGTTTCCTTGACACGACCGTTATCAGGAACGGGAGCACACTGATAACTAATTGGTATCGAAAAACGACGTTTTCTGGGCGATACATTAACTTTAATTCTAACCATCCCTTAAAATACAAGTTAAACACCATCACAAGCTTGGTAGATCGCGCTATTTTACTTTCAGACAATAAATTCCACGATTGCAACATTGAAATAGTTAAAAAAATTTTAATTAACAATAGTTTTCCAAAACCAGTTATTAATAAACATGTTGCCAAACGTTTAAACCTTCTTAAAATACGCAATACAACACTTAATAGCTCCGCGGATAATAATGTAGTTTTCGATTTAAAGAACTGTATACCTTTACCTTATATTAGAAGTTTAAGTGACAACTTAAGTCGCAATTTGAGAAAGTTCCATCTCAACACTTTATTTACAGTTCCTAAAAAATTAGATTGCTTAATTAAACGAGGCAAAGATAGAATTGATGATCTTAAACAAACTGAATTAGTTTACAAGATCAATTGTAAAAATTGCAATGCGACGTATATAGGACAGACGAAAAGACATTTGTGCACAGGTCTCCGGGAACACCAAAACGATGTCAAGAAAGATTTGAGTAAACAGTCGGTAGTTAGTAAGCATCGAATATCCTCAGGACATGATTTTGATTGGCAAAAGCTAGAAATAATACACAGGGAGCGACAGATTAGAAAGAGGGAATTAGCTGAAATGTTTTATATTAAGAAATTTGATGACACTATTAATTTGCAAAAAGACACGGAGAATCTTAACGCTCTATGTACATATTATTAAGGAAACTTAATTCTGACTCCTTCTTCTCTGTTTCCCCCTCTACGTCACTCGCCTTTGTTGGCGACATTGGTTTGTTTTTATTATCTGTCTATCAGTTCAAATTTTACCACCGCACAGCGATGAATCGTAAATGTCTAACGATAATGCTGTTTAACGTACATTCTACTTCTGTCATTTTGGACGCACAAATATTGTAAGCTTTGATTTATATAATTGATTTTGTTTTACTCATTGTTGCGATCTCTGATTTCCGACGTTTAGTTTTAGATTCGGCGTAGTTTGGGCATTATGTCTGACTAATGAATGTTTGTGAGTTGCATTTACACGCTTGAAAAGGACCAAAATCTGCGGTCGAAGCGTAGCGTTCTTTAATTAATGCCAGTTTGGTCGATCTAAACACCTTTACTAATTTTTATTACTCACTGGCGACTCAAATTCTCCTTTTATTTATTAGATCTTTTTCCTTTATTTGCTTATACCATAGCAACTGGTGAGCGGTACGTTATTTTACATCATTCCGTGTAACCTAACCTCACACTTTTATCTGAGCCGATAATTTTAATGTTTATTTATAACGCAAGTTATGTAATGTTAGTTTCTAGAACATATTATAATATCGCAAATAAGTAAGTTTATTTTGTATTAAGAGCGTTATAACAGAGCCTTTCGTTTTATTATAATTTTACTTTCTGTGCTTGAATATACATACCATATTTTTATATTGTGTACCAAAATATGTATGTGTATAATGTATGTGTGTGTATAAGAGTATATAACATAATAAAAAAAAATACATAAAGAAAATTTTTGTACTCATGTGTTTTTATTTTTTCCCATATTTTTTTCCAAGTAATATCTCTATAAACTAAATATATATATATATCTATTTAGTAGATTGCAGTCAATTATAGCTATCATTGACACCATTTTAGCTGTAAGAACTGCGGATCTACAACAATATTTGCAATGACAGCAAAACTTATGTCTCTTATAGCTAAATCATGTGCGCGCCACAACTAATTGTTGCAATATATTGTTCGCCTCAGGGCGATCTCGTCGAGATCGACGCCCGAACATTATACACATTTAGTTTATCTGACTTCCCGGGAAAAAAGGATTAGATCTGACCAGATAAAATTATATCTGGTTAGATATGCTCAAATATGACTTCTCATGTCTGCGAAGATCTGATCATATGTATTCACATATAACCATACTTGGGTTGTAATCTGGTCTTCGACGGCTCAGATCTGACCATATCTGCTCAAATCTGACAATACCTGTGATTGAAATTTATCGAAACAGTCCAGATCTGACTGTATCTGTTTAGATATAACCATATCTATACTCGAATGCGACCAAAAATACATTACATCATATCTGTCCATATATCAAGGTGAAGTCCCATGGAGTCAGCGTACGGTGTACTGGCGTATGGCGTAAAGGAACTTTGCCAATCACAAGCTTTACACTCGTTTTCGTTACGCCAGCACAGAATTTACGCTGGTTTTTTAAGCGTTCCAGCGTTTACGCTACAATGATACACACCTACGTACACGCATATGGAATGCTTCATGTATGTAAGTATGTGTTAAAAAGTAGCGCTGAAAACTTCATCGGCTGTCCCATGGGGGCGCATTTACGCCGGCGTAATGATCAATAAGCCAATCACAAGACCCCTTGAGTATCCATTTTAAAAATAAGCTTTGTAAAACAATACTGTGATTGGCTTATTAATCATTACGCCGCGTAAATACGCTCCATGGGACAGCCGATGCTGGCGTACGAAAACCAGCGTAAAGCCTGTGATTTACCAAGTTCCTTAACGCCATACGCCGCGCCGATACGCCGTACGCTGGCTACATGGGACTTCACCTTAAGTCGAACTGAGGTTGTATTTCATCGAAAACTGTTCAGGTCTGACGATATCTGGCCATATTTAACTATAGATTAAATGTTCAATGATATATTTGTCTAATGTGATATTTAAATATATACATAAATTTATTTATACATAGCAAATTAAAGATATTTAATTAAATATCTTTGATATAATTATATAAAAATAAATTATATAATAAAGATATAATTTGCAAGACAAATATTTTTTATAAACAAAAAAAATGTTAGTTATAACAGCATTTTTATTCATTAATTCGCCTTATATTTAAAATACAAAAGACAATAACAGAAATATAAGTTATTTAGTACATTATGATATAATTATAAGCTTATAGATGATGGATAAACAAAAGTAAAAGAATTCTTAATTTGATTATTATCGTTTGATACCTATATGTTAAAGATCTACGAGTATATATAATATTAATAGAAATTATATTATATCGTATATTTACAAGAAAATAAAAACATTCGTGTATATTTATTTTATAGCATTTTACATCCCTTTATAATTTTTAATTACAATCGACACTCCTTATTCGCAGATTCGCTATTCGTGGTCAACATATTTGTGACCACATTTCTTTATTCCCGAATAGATATTTCAATATTCGCGGATATAAATGTCCTTAAAGGACCCCGCACAAAACACGGGGAAAAGTGGTTTTAGGCAAATTGTCTAAAAATTAAATATGTTTTAGTTTTTGACCTCCTGATCACAAATCCCATGAGTAAAACCATCGAAGATGGACAAATCTTTTTGCTACAGATGTTCGAAAACGGCAATATTAGATTCACGTACGCTGAAGATGTATTGATAAGTTCGACATTGCATGAAAAAATATGCGTGTGTGTGCGTGAGTGCGTGTGTGCGTGTGTTGTGTGCGACTTTACTGTTGTTCTCCGCTCTTCGCGTTACCCAGGTCAACAATGTGGACGTGGTGGATGATTGATCCCTTGTGTGTATGCGTGCGTGTGTGTGAGTGTGTGCATGTGCGCGCGCGTGCACGCGTGCATGTCGTGCGTGCGTGCATGCGCGCGTGTGTTTTTAAATAAATATTATGTGTAATGTATGTCGCGTCATTCTAGGTCTCTAAGGGCTCAGATACAATAAACATACAAATAAAGAACAAAGGATTAAATATAGAGGATTAAAAGCAGGAAATTAATTTTGACATATTGAAAGCCATACCTCATTACAATCAAGGAATACCAAGATTTTTTTAAATCAAAAGTAATTCTTTGTTCCTAATTCTTTATATTTAAATCTTTATTCCTTATTCCCGTTTATTGTCCAACGATAGCCCTAATTGTGCGTTATAGAAGAGTCGATGAATAGAAATGTCGTCAAAATAATCGTTTTACAGAAAATATAGTGTCGTCATACTAGCAACATAATGTGTTAGTATACATTATTATATTATAACGGCCAATTTCGTATTCACGTTTATTTAACGCGATAAATGGAGCGCGTGCTGAAGATATCGGCCGCCAAGCGATTTCTAATTTTCATAATTTAAAACGCTTATATCTCGGCAACCGAAAAAGGTAGAAAGATGATTCAAAAAGCACTCGTTAGGTTGAAATCTGCCACATTGGAATTACATTATTATACTACTGACAATTTGGTACTTATGGTTATTTAACATGCGCGCGTGCCGAAGGTACTGGCCGCCAAGCAATTTCTAACTTTCATAATTTAAAATGCTTATATCTCGGCAACTGCAAGAGATAGAAAGATGATTATAAAAACACTCGTTGGTTTGAAATATACCCTATCATAATTACTCAATTTTATTACTGACAATTGCGTACTTCCGTTTATTTAACACGATAAAGTGGGCGCGTGCCGAAGATATCAGCCGCCAAGCGATTTCCGACTTTCATAATTTACAACGCTTATATCTGATCGGCAACTGCAAGAGATAGAAGGATCATTAAAAAAGCACTCGCTAGTTTAAAATCTGGCCCATTATAATTACTCGATTTTTTTACTGACAATTACGTACTTCTGTTTATTTAATACTTTAAAGGAATCCTGGATACCGACATTTACAGTTGGGTGATTTTCCCCGAATTGGCTTTACAGAATTGAAAATTCTTTTACGTGTTGAAAGTACGTACAGAAACAATGCGTCCAATGGTAAACTGCAGACTAAAAACTTAAAAAAATTGATAAAATTATATTTGATACTACCCGGGAAAAAAAAAATTATATATAATTATATATAAATATATATGATTATATGTGATTATACATATGTATATGAAATTTGGTACTTTATATAAAGTTATATATGGGTCCATATATCATTATATATGGGCATATATAATTCCAAATATGATTAGATATGAACAATAAATCATATATGCACTCATATATGGATACATACATATAAGATTACATATGGAAGTATATACATATAATCCTATATGATTGTATAATATATAATTTCATGTAGCATTATATATGAAAAGCAAAATTTCCATGCTTATATATGGTAACATGTATGATTATATATGATTATATATGACTATATAACTATACAGGTGATTATAAATGTATCATATATAACTATATAAGGTCACATACATGCTACATGAAATTACTGTCACGTCATATATAAACGATTATATTGTATACATAATCATATATAATATCTTCACATATGTACAGGGTGTTTTAAAAAAGGGGGGCCAAAATTTAGGGAGATATTTCTCACTCCTCAAGGATGAAAAAATGTTATATGAACATGGGTGCGGAAACGATTTTTTCAGGAGTTATGTTGAAAATATTGTTGACTGTATTACTTACACAAGAAACAATTTAGGATTAATCATTATGTAAACAAGTAACTATAACATTAAATGTCAAATTTTTCTGATTTCCGCCTGGCAGATAAGGTCACAACCTCATTTAGCCGTACTCAGAAAAGAAACTCTAACTCTTAAAAAAAGCGTTTCCGCACCCATGTTCATATAACATTTTTTCATCCTATAGGTGTGAGGAATATCTCCCTAAATTTTGGCCCCCCTTTTTTAGAACACCCTGTATAACATTTAATAATAGTGAGAAAACTGAATAAATAAAGAAAATTAGCTATTTAATTACAAGAATAAAAAACTTTATTAGATTTAATGTATCTCTTTTTAACCGCACATTATATTATTTTTTAATTTTATATATTTTATAAGTAAATAAATATAAAAAGTATAAAGCGCGTCTGTGCGCATGTGTACAGGATGTTCGCCATTTTGACATCATAAAACAGTAAAATATTTCTAAAATTAAGTAATATATTGCAACCCGTTTTTCCTCGGTCTCGCCCGCCGAGGAGGCGCGGCTGCAAATTACCCGCCAGCAATTAGGTAGATAGGTAGAACAAAGACATCCGCGAGGTAATCAGACAGGTCGAAGGTATCCGCGAGGTATTCAGATCGGCCAAGACTCTCAAGGATAGTCGCGAGGTATTCCGATAGGTAGTTAATCTCAACGATATTCGCGAGGTATTCAAGTAGGTACGTAATCTCAAGATATTCGCGAGGTATTCCGATAGGCAGGTAATCCCGATGATCTTCGCGAGGTATTCAAGTAGGCAGGTAATCTCCAAAATATCCGCGAGACAACGCTAAAGCTTGGGCGCCAGGTGCGAATACGCGCACCACGTTTCCGTAATCTTGATCCGAACGCAATCACCCGGACACGCACGTCCACTCAGGGCGCGGGGCGAGCTTAGTGCTCTGAGGAGAGGAGGAGGCAGCGCAACGCAATCAACACTCTCAATTATAAGTAACAAATTATATATATATTTACGGAAAGAAGTGGAAAGAATAGACAGAAAGAATAGAATGATAGGTTCGCATCCGCGGCTCACTCATACAGCACACTCGAAACACGGAAAGATGTATATTCGCGACTTACTCACACCACACGCTCGAAACACGAAAACCATATATTCGCGACTCACACTCACCGCACACTCGAAACCCGAAAACAATAGCGTTCGCGGGACGCGACGCACCAATTCCCCGATGCGTTTTCCCAACGCTCGCGAGACTCTACGCACGTTCGTGTTCGCGGCGGCCTCATCGAATGCGCGGCAAAAGCCCGCGCGGAATTCCTCGGCCGCCCGCGACGCAATACTCGCAACAATTGTCCCCGACACGCCCCACGGCGTTCGCGAGACGCTACACAAACTCCCCCGGACACGTCTTACGACGTTCGCGAGACAATACTTCTCTCCCGACACGTTTTACGACGTTCGCGAGACAACAATAACACTTTCCGCGACACTCTTATTCCCCGTTCGCGAAACGACACAATAACTCTCGCGATTCCGCGATTCTGAGGAAACCTCCGACGCGACGGTCTCACTCTGCCGGGCGCATCCGACACAACGCGATACGCCCGACGCAACCGCGCACGGAAATTTTCCGCACACTCACACGCGACTGTCGGCCGCACTGGTCCTCGAGGAGGGCTTCTACGCGAGCTCGAAACTGTGTGCGCCCCCGGCCGGTCCCCTTGGTCCGCGTCTCTAGGTAGTAGGTACAATAGGTACCGAACAATCTCCTTGTACGAGGCAACGTACGTGCAAAGGTAACTCGAAGGTAATTAAAGTGAGGCGGAGGCCGAGGTCGCACACGGAACGCGACAAAACACCGGGATGGCAGTCTTACATGTTCCGCTACTCGTTGCTCGGGACGGCTGCTTCGTCGGGGCGGACTCGTTGCGGCTCCGGGATGGTCCCTCGTCTCTGGCTAGCACGACAGTGCCGAGCAGTGTTGTTCCTCGGGCCGCTTTTTCTCGCGCATGTGCGCTGAGGCGCTGGCAACTGATGCTTCAGTGCAGTAGAAATTCATGAAAATAGAGGTCCCGTGCTAGGCCCCAACTTAGATATTTTTAAAAATGATCAAAAATTACTTAGAAAATCAATAAAAAAGCAGTAATAACATGCATATATATATGTACATGTGTGTAAAATTGCAAAAATTATCTAAAATATTGTATTTTCCGCAGAGAAATTACTAAAAAAATATAAATAATTTCTTTGTTTATACTAAATTACAAACCAGAAATATGGGTGTGTGTTTGCGTATGTATTGACGTATATGGACGTACATGGATATTAAATACAATAATGTGTATCTTCTAATTGTTCAGGAAATACATTATATGTATATATTATGTATGTGTATACATGCGTGTACGTACACATACACACAAATTCAGCTATAATAGGAAAATTAAAGTAAAGCAAAGAAGGGTGTTAAAATAATTTATTACACCATGTATATATATGAAATAAAATATATTTATTTGGCAGACTATAAAAAGAATACCAACATTTGTTGCAAGGGTAAAGAAAACTGCCAAAAACCTTACCAGTATTCATACAAAAAAAAAGTACATTTATTCATAAAAGAAAACAATTATATTTTATTAAATGATTATAAGTAATATGACAAATTAAATGACTACATTGATATCACAATCAGATTAATGTTAATATCACAAATATGTTACTAGTTAATCTTTATAAAGTTAACAAAACTGACATTTGATCAAAAATCGTACATATCATACATATATGTATATATTAATATTTTATACTAAAACACAGTAAATCCTTTGTTAAAAAATCTGAGAAAAATAAAAACAATTATATATAAGTATGGTTATATATTTAATAACACAAAATAAAATTTTAATTCAAGAAAATATTGCACAAAGGTAATTACTGCACATGCACGTAAAAGGAAAAAATCGGCTAGATGAATATGACTACGTTAAGTAAAATAATAATAAATAAATTGTATGTAAAGTAATTAATGAGTGACTACGTTAGACAATAATAATTATATATAAATTACAAAATCTCTTAAGTGCCATCAGACGAAGTAGATTGTTGTGCATATAATTTTTCCTATGCCACTTGATGGAATCCCGCCAAATACTGCTACGCCGCCATGCCATGCAACCATTGTACGTTCCTGCACTCGCCGGTGCTACGTCACGCCACGTCGCGCATACGCGAGAAAAAGCGGCCCGAGGAACAACACTGGTGCCGAGTCGTTCGCCGGTTCGGACCGCGTCGGATCCCCGCGCATGCGCTTCCGCCCGCGGCCGCTCAGCTCCGCCGACCCGCTCTCAGCGCCGCTCTCACCGTTCACGACGTCTCACGTGACGTCTGCCGCTCGCCCGCGGGACTTTTTGACTGGGGTGCTCCTCGCCTTGTTCACTGGCGGCGCCGGTCGGCTCTCCGAGTCCAATGCATGTGCGCCAGGCTGGCCAGGCCTTGGCCACTGACCGTTGCAGTTCCAGCCCCCGGCGGCAGCGTTCAGGATCGCACCTCCGCTCCGCGGTAGCGATGCTGCGTCCTTCATTTAAACCGTGGCGGCGCGCCCTCGGCTTCCTTGTTGCGGCGGGCTCGGGGGTCACGGCTTTCTTTGCGGGACCGCGGGGCGGCCCGGCGGCGGGCCCGGACGTGACTCGGCTGTCGGCGTGCTGCTCCGCTCGGTCCCTGCCGACGCTTGGTTTCTCCCTCGTCGCGACATATAGGTCGTTACAACTGGTGGCTGACTGCCCACCCCCGCGGCGCTCGCCGCGCTCCTCCTATAAACCGCCTACACCTCGCAAAATAAATGTTAGTACAAAGAAATATCCCTCCTCGACTTGGGTCGAGACACCATCCCCGGCTTTCCCCTCGGCCGAGCCAACGTCTGGGCGGTGGACGTGACTATGTCACGTCACAATACATACATGTACATAGATGAATGCATAGTGTAATTATTATTAACATTGCAAAATTTAAAATTCTATAATTTTTAATATAAATAAAAATTTATTATAGTAATAAAATACTGTAATAAGATGATTTTATAATTATTTTTTAATGAAATAAAGTGCTTTATTCGTGAACAGAATTAATATCTAATTAAAAACGAGCTTTTTAAGTGTTGGTTTTGTAATGATAATTAATTAATTTTTTAAATAAAAGTTGGTAAGTAAATTAAAAATAAAACAAGTGGATAAATGGAGTTTACATTTCTAATACAATCAATAATATTAAACATTAATTAAAGGGAACGCCATAATCGGTCGGGACTGGATCTTGGTTGTCCAATAAAATTATTCGTGAATTTTAAGTACAAATCATCACTCTAGTAAACTACTCGCCGTTACTTACGGACTTAAACGTAGCCACAACTAAAGCTAGAAAGAATACCTACTCTCACACAATTAAATTGAAAATCAATTTAATCGTCCATTAACACTCGTTAGTATATTCGAAAAAGGACGCTTTAGTTGTGGCTACGTTTAAGTCCGTAAGTAACGGCGCGTGGTTTACTAGAGTGATGATTTGTACTTAAAATTCACGAATAATTTTATTGGACAACCGAGATCCAGTCCCGACCGATTATGGCGTTTCCTTTAATTAATAATTATTATCTTATATACGGTCGTACTTTTTTAAAATTGCTTATTGTTATATACGTCGCCGGTAAAAGACGTTCTTCCTCAGTTAAATAGTTTGTTGCGATAAATATCACCACATGCCTTAGTGGTCGAATAGGTGAGACGCCCGCCCGGAAAGCAGGGAGGTCCAGGTTCGAATCCTGGCTGGGGTGTTATTTTTCGCAACATTTTCTTTATTACCCTATATCCTTCTACACATATCCCGTCCTTTTTCGAATATACTAACGAGTGTTAGTGGACGATTAAATTGATTTTCAATTTGATTGTGAGAGTAGGTATTCTTTCTAGCTTTAGTTGTGGCTACCCTTGTAACCATCTCCGATAGAAAACGATAAAAAATTTCTTATCGTCTTTAATATGGTTAGTGAATCGTTTATTTACGGTACTCTATCAGAAACTCACGTTACAAAATACTTGGGATTCTATCGTAAATGTCTTATCAGCTGCACATCAGTTTCTATCGTTTTTAATATGGTTAGTGAATCGTCCCTTACAGAAAAAAAGCACTAAAGTACTCAGTAATAAATTATTGTAAATACTGGCAGTAATATTTTTGCCGGTACTTCAGAAATACTGGGCAGTACTGGATTACTGGGAGTAATTTATTACACAGAACTACTGATGCTTAGTATTGAATTACTGGATATTGAGTACTGGTGAAAAATTACTGAAACTACTTGCTGTGAAAAGTACTGAATTACAGGATACATGTTAAATAGTCATGAAACTTTACAGAACATGATATTATTTATAATCGGTTTTAATGCAGGTATGAACGGAGGCCGCAAGAAAGCACACTCCTCAAAAGGTTACATCACTTATCAGAGGCCCGGAGAGTGAGCACGCTCTGACTGGCGATCCTGCAAACGCTGAAGAACCTCGCTTTTTTTTTTTTTTTTTCTTCCAATGAGTTAACTGCTGCAGTACCCAGGACAAGCCAAACCTGCATATAACATGTGAGATAGTATACCAAGAAAACATGAAAAGATCTAAAATTGGAAAAACGCTTAGTTCCAAAATATAAGATATGGGAAAACTTGCAAAAAACCCATAGTCATGAGAGTCAGTGAAAAGGCGACAGCAAAAGCAAAAGTGAAGTGGAAAAGAAAACATAAAAAGAATATATGAATAAATAATTGAAGAGTATAAAAGTTAAAAATATTATATTAAATAAATAATAAATAAATAAGTAATAAGATGACGTGTAAAGGGCGCCTGAGAAAATGCAGTAAGATGATAAACATGGTCAAAAGATAAAATAAATAAATAAGGAAATAAATAAGTAAATAAGTATATAATAAATATATATAAATAAAGCTTAAATTAACCCATAAAAGTAATAAACTCCCACCATGATTAGCACTCACCATTTCAGGCAGACCTGTAAACCATTCAATTATTTATAAAAATTAAACGGATGAGAACATTACGAGAAAAAGTGTTTAGGCAAACGACATCTGATACGCATTGGGATATTATCTATGTTATAATTTCCGATAGATCTAATCAACGGATTTTCATGTTCTGGTTTATAAACATTTTCGAGCATTCTTGCAATCACATCCTCAATATACTCCATGTTACTATTTTCATGCAACATATAGGCGTATAGGCGTATCAGGTGGCGAGCCGAGGATTATACGAAGGAATTTATTTTGAACTATTTGAAGTCGATTAAGATGTGTACGAGCAGCAGCGGCCCAGACTGGTGCAGCATAGAGCATTGCAGAACGGACACACATTTTATATAGCAAGAGCTTAAGATTCAAACTGAGAGAACTTTTTTTGTTTATCAAAGGATAAAGAATCCTAAGCTTGCCAATGGCCTTGCAAGAGCGGTCATGTATAGCCTGACACCATCGAAGGCCAGAATCCAACGGAATCCCCAGGTACTTCACACATGGAGACCACGAAATCGAATGATTCAATACACGAACCAACGGAGGCCGAAAATTTGGATTGCGGGTAAACACTATAGCTTCAGTTTTGAGAGGATTGATCGTCATTTTCCAATCAGAAAAGAATTGGACAATGTCATCAACATGACCTTGGAGTCTTGCGGTGAGCAAGGCAGCACTCCACGAAGTGGTGTATACGGCCGTGTCATCCGCATAGACCGCAAGGCTAGTGTTAGTAGCTTTCGGCATATCGTTGATGTCAATATTGAACAGAATCGGGCCCAGGATAGACCCCTGAGGAACACCGGTGAGAATATCAAAGAGAGGAGAAAGTTCCCCCTGAAAAGAGACCATAAAAGACCGCTCAGCAAGATAGCTTCTTAACATCTTAATCAAATAAACGGGAAGGTTGATAGAATTTAACTTAAAAAGTAAACCAGCATGCCAGACAGAGTCAAATGCCTTTTGTAAATCTAAAAGAACCATAGCTGAATTACGTTTTTTATTCATTTCCATAGCAAAATGTTCAGAAACTCTGAGTAATTGCAGGACCGTGGAGTGACCAGGCTTGAAACCGAACTGTTCATTTATAATAACTTTACAGTTGAGACAGTTGGTGCTTCGTAAAAAGAATCCAAAACGTGAAGATCCGACCAGATGAAATTCTCATTTCCTTGGATGCCACGTCCCTGTTTACCAATATTCCGAAGGATCTTGTTATGAAAGCCATTGAGAAAAGATGGAGCCATATTTCTACTGTCACCAAACTTAACTTGCAACAGTTTTTATATGCGATTGACATGGTTCTGAGTTCAACTAGCTTCTGTTTTAATGGCCAGATATATGACCAAATTTTTGGCAGCCCTATGGGCTCCCCTCTATCTCCTATCCTTGCTGACATGGTTTTAGATGACCTCGAAACTCGTTGCCTTGAAATTTTAGGACTTAGCACATCTATATTTGGGAGATATGTGGACGATATTTTTGCAATAATATCTCGCAATATGTTAGATGACACACTTAATGTGTTTAATAGTTACCATCCAAGATTGAAGTTTACATGTGAAACAGAGACCAATAACTCGATCAATTTCTTAGACACGACAGTCATTAGGGAAGGTGAAATATTGTTAACTAATTGGTACAGGAAGCCCACTTTCTCAGGACGCTACATCAATTATCACTCCAGCCACCCTCTTAATTACAAAATTAGTGTTGTAAATAATTTAGTTAACCGCGCAATTTTATTATCTGACAAACGCTTCCACGACTCGAATATTAAGATTGTTCACGAAATTCTTTCTGATAACTGTTACCCGACAGATTTTATTAACCAACACATAAAACGGAGATTAAAAGACATTAAATATAATGACACTAATAACAAAGTGCGTATTGAGAGGAACCCGATTACCATCCCATATATTAAAGATGTTAGTGAAGGCGTTTGTAGTGTTCTGAGAAGCAAAGGCTTTGACGTTATATACACGGTGCCAAAAAGGCTCGATCGGATTATTAAAAGAGGAAAAGACATATTAGATAACAGCAGAAAAACCGAAGTAGTATATAAGATTGACTGTGCTAATTGTGACGCGTGTTATATCGGACAAACAAAAAGAAATCTGGAAACTAGACTTAAGGAACATATAGCGAACATCAAAAAACACCCTGATAACCACTCTGTGGTCAGCAAACATAAGGTTTCTCTTAACCACGATTTCGATTAGGCCAATCCCAAAATACTACATAAGGAGAAACATTTTAAGAAAAGAGAAATCGCGGAGATGGTTTTCATCAAAAAAGAAAATAACTCGATTAACCTACAGAAGGACACAGACAACCTTTCCGAACTCTATGACAAAATAATAAATTCTTTATGATTTTCGTTGTCGTCATTGTTTATATTTGTCATTACGTTGTCCGTTGCTGTTCAGTCTAGACGTGCTTTTATGTTAATTTGTCACCTCGCGTTACGAAAATGTACAATTTTTATGTCAAACGTCGCACAAAACACGTAAGTGCTCTGTCTTTTTATGGACTCGTTTTATAATTTTACTCGATATTCTTTAGTCATTGTTATATTTCAGTTTGTAGATTTAATTTTATTGCTGGAACAATATCTGAGATTATGAAGTGTTGCGTAGGCGTATGTATATTATACATTTACACTTGATAAGGACTGGATTCTCAGTCGAAACGTCGTGTTAACTGATGAATAAATATTGCCAGTTTTGGTCGAAAAGAAAGTTTTCTTATTATAATAACTTTATTTTCACTAAGAAAAGAATTTATCTGACGACAAATAATTTTTTCAAAGACTTTACTCATAGAGCTGAGTAAGCTAATTGGTCTATAATTAGCAAGCGAGGATTGAGACTTACCCGGCTTAGGGAAAGCCAAAATCAGCGCAGTCCTCCAGACCTTAGGAAAGTAAAACATTTTAAAAGATGCCATAAAGATATAGTAAAGCTGTAAGAAAATTTTAAAGGCAGACTTCTTGAGCATGTTGTTAGTAATCTTATCATGCCCCGGGGCCTTATTGTTCGGCAGCGTACCGACAATATAGGAAACAAGCTGCGGTGATAGAAAAGCCAGATCAACGGACGGGGACAGATTATCCAAAGGGACAATGTAATCCTCCACAACCTTATCATGCGGAGAGACGAGATTCAATGAAGAGGAGAAATTTTTACTGAAACAGCTAAAGCCCGGGACTTTTCGGCGGGATCATAAACAATAGAATAATCCTCCATTATAAATGGCGGAATCGGTTGTCGGGTTCTGTTGCGGGATTTTAAAACTGACCAGAGAGACTTATCCCTGACATTGACGTTTTTAAGTCTGTCAAACCAATAACCATCTCTGGCCTCCTGGAGGAGAATATTGATATGCTTACTAACAGCATTTCTCAAAATTTTATAACGGGAGAAGCCAGTTTTTTGAAATTTTCTACGAAAACAATTACGCAATTTAACCAAAAAATCCAAGCGCTCCGAGCGACCCGCATCTAAGGAGTGAGAATGAAAACTATATTTGTTAACATGGGACGCTGTTCTTAACGTTTTAACTAAAAACCTCTGCAATTCATCAATGCAGTGATCAATATCAGTCTCACTCTTCAAGTCGTAGATAATTCTCCATTTATCAGTCTCTTCAGTAAACCTATCCCAGTCCGTTTTATAGACAACCTTTTGCTTTTTGACAACATTAGTATTTTCCATATCGAGGATAACTGGAAAATGATTAGAAGGCATCTCCTCAATCGTAAAACATCTATTATCCAAAGATAAATTCTTAACCAGGAAAAAATCAATGTTGGACGGATTTTTACGTGGCCTTTTATGAGAATAAGAAGAGCTATGAATAATGGAAACATTTGTTTTATTAATATAGTTATATAAATGAACACCTCTAGCGTTGTTAGAGAAATTATTCCATAATTTATGCTTGGCGTTAAAGTCACCGCCAATAACAACGCTAGACTGATTATTGAAAATAACATTAAGAGACTCAAAATCAAAGTCTGAGCTCGGAGGTGCGTAGCAAGCCCCCACAGTAAGTTTCAAGCCAGCTCTAACCTCAATAAGCAAAATTTCACAGCCCTGCAATGTAAGAGGAGGCAATTGAACATAGTTAATGGCCTTACTAATAATAATAACTAAGCCCCCAGCTATGATTTTATCCGCATCTTGTCGAACAACATCATAGCCAGGAAAAGAAATTCTAGTGTTCGGATTCAGCCAAGTTTCAGTAATCAGCGCGATATCTACGTGATTATCGGCCAGAAATTGATTCAACTCAAGTGCTTTATTGTTTAAGCTTGTGGCATTCCACAAGCAAATCTTTAAATTAGCCAACGTTTGAGAAATGAAGGCTAACGAATTAAACTGGCCGCCTCAATAAACGCCTGCAATTTGCTCAAACCATCATGGCAAGAGGCAAGTTTAATATTTAAAATCTTAACGACTCTCAACATGTTAGGAACATCAACAAGTCGATTGAGTTTATTTATCTCCGAAAATAATTCACTAACATTGGCAGTACATGCGAGATCATGGTCTGAAACCGAGTTGTTGATGTTTACATTTCGGACGGCCTCGGAATACGATCTACGTGGTGAGCGGGAAGGAACAAAAACAGATTGAGAAACACCCGTATTTGACTCAATAACTGGCCAAGAAATCGAATCAGCAACCACTGGAAAATGTGCGGATTTAAGGATATTTACGGGAGCTTTTGCGTGCGACCTATCTGACTCATGCAAAATGTTAGAAAAATTATTCGGAGCAGGTTTGGCTGTTCTTTTATCAACAAATTTCAGATACGCTGGACACTTGGTATAACTAGCCGGATGATCCCCTTGGCAGTTACAACACTTAGCGGGAGTATCCGGAGACTTTTTACAATCCGATGTAATGTGGTCGGCCGCACACTTGACACAACGAGGCTGCTTGAAGCAATTTGATAACGTATGTCCAAAGGCCTGACAGCGGAAGCATTGCAAGACAGTCTTGAAGTTAATAAATTTATCCCAGTAGATGCGAGAATTAAACAAAAATTAGATTTTTCTAAAATGTGAAAGTGAGAATTTAGCACTGAGGTTGATCTTGTAAATAGCGTATAAACTATTTTCAGCATTAATGTTCGTGCAAGAGTTAATTTTAATTCCATTTTCCTCAAGTTCTTCTTTAACCGAAAGATTTGGCACATTAGGCAGTCCCTTGAGAGTAACTGTAATGCTTTTGTCTTCAGGAAGCGAATATGTGTGAAAAGAATAATCTTCATCAATGGCAAAACGCTTGAATTCAATGTAGTCCTCCAATTTATTGAATTGTATCTTGATCTGGTTTCCCAAAAATTTTAAGTGAAAATTGTCACCAATGTCCTTCTTGAGTAAGGATGAAAATTGTGCAAAATTATTCGGCTTTAAATTTAGATAAACAGGCGGAGGTCGTCTCGCACGTCTAATCGTATCATCCGAAGTAACTCCTGGAGCAATATTGTTATTTGAAGCCTGTGGCTCATCCGTGCCAGATTCACCAGCGTCTCACGACTTTTTGTTAGTGCGCTTAGAAACTAAAGGAGCACAGAAGGGCTCCGCATGCATATCAAGCATATCCTTGGAGTTTGCCAGGCATTGAAAGCGATTTTTAGTGTAAACTTTATTTGTGTTACCTTGATCGCAAGCAGTGACGACGTCAAAACGGGGTACCTTGTCTACGTGCCCTGATGTGGATGAACCAGCCATTAAGAGCTTGTCAGGATCAGAAGCAGGTCGTTTTATAGCCGTCTTAGCGTTGTCATTACCCTCCGAAAAAGAGGGACGTCCTGAGTCGTCATCAGTCTCGGTGAAGACCTCCACCTTGTCAAGAGTTCAGCCAAAAAAAATACCGGCACACCAACACCACAAAAGAGTGGTACCACCGTCGTCAGCGCCCTGAAAAGGGCGGAATCTGACACACTGTCAGCGCCCTGAAAAGGGCGGAATCTGACAAGCTTAAATCTGAGCACACTATAAGCACTGTCGTCAATACGTCCGTTCCGCTCCAAGTCGAAACTCCGAATCGTCTGCCGATTAGATTACTCAGTCTCTGTGTGTCTGTGAAGCGATCGCTCCACTGACAAGAACCTCGCAAAGACGTCTCTCTTATATATAGGGATCGATGTTGAATCTTGAATACGGGTTACGGGCTCGGCGATGCGCCGCATATTGAGCGCGAGCCGTACTATTCCCGGCGCGCAAGCCCGCGCTGTCGTGCCGCGCCGTCGTGCACAATAATTTCCAATTAATAATATTATTGAAAAACAAAGCTCTTTCACTAATATTATTAACTTGTAAATTATTGTGCAATAGGCCCCTACCGCCACATAATTTATAGAGCAAAACGAGATAACAGAAAAATGATGATTTCTTATAATTAAATAGTTATTGTTAAATAAAATTTTAAGTAAATATTAATATTAAATAAATGTTTTTTAAAATTATTATAGTAAATAAATAATTATTGTAAAATAAATATTAAATTAATGTCAAATAAATGTTAAATATACGTTTTCTTTAAATCGTTATTGCAAGTAAATAATTAATATAAAATAAATATTAAATTAATGTCAAATAAATGTAAAATAAATTGTTTTTCAAATTATTGTTACAAATAAATAATCAATATTACATAAATATTATATTATTGCCGAATAAATGTTAAATAAATGTTTTTTAAAATTATTATTGTAAATGAATAATTTATCAAATTAAATTTCTTATACGCTGGCGAAGTAAATGTGTTTCATCGTGTTTGAATAACGAGATGTCTATCGTTTTAACCTTATAAAAACATATGCAAAGTAGAAGGCTTTCAAACGATTCAATTTATATCATTGATATACGATAGAAAACGAACCGATTTGCTGCCGTAAAGAAGATGACAAGTTGTCTGTCGGAAAATCCTGATAAGAAACGATAGATGTATCGGTTCGGTTAAGTTGTATAAATATCGACGAGATGTCTATCGTTTTAACCTTATAAATACATATACAAAGTAGAAGGTTTTCAAACAATTCAATTTATATCATTGATATACGATAGAAAACGAACCGAATTGTTGCCGTAAAGAAGATGATAAGTTGTATGTCAGAAAATTCTGATAAGAAACGATAGATGTATCGGTTCGGTTAAGTCATATAAATATCGATGAGATGTCTATCATTTTATTCTTATATATCCGTATTAATGCATGCGGTAAAATTATTACCATAAATAACGATATATATTATATCGTGTATATACGATTGATTCAGACGGGCAATAATTGTACATATAGGAAACGATTCATAACTATAAAATTTGTATAGTTATTTTCTTATTCGGATCTGAAACGATAGAAACCGATTCGATTCGATTAATGTTTTATCTGTCTTCTAAATATGCAACGATAGAACCGATAAGATACGATTAAAAACGATACAGATATAGCCGTTTTTAATCGTTTTCTATCGGAGATGGTTACAAGGGTACGTTTAAGTCCGTAAGTAACGGCGCGTGGTTTACTAGAGTGATGATTTGTACTTAAAATTCACAAATAATTTTATTGGACAACCAAGATCCAGTCCCGACCGATTATGGCGTTCCCTTTAATTAATGATTATTATCTTATATACGGTCGTACTTAAAATTGCTTATTAATAATGTTAAACTTTTAAAATTAAGAGCTTGTCACACGGATAAACAGAGCGTCTCTGTGAGCGTAAATGGAGGGGGAAGAACGCTAGTCGGCTAGCGTGCGGCGCGCTAGCCGGTGACTCCCGGCACTCCCGCTCCCGTGAGCCGGCACTCCGCGCCGCGCTGTCCGTGCTAGTGTGCGTATATGCATGGTGGAAGGATTATCCACCATGCGTATATGCACGCGCTTAGTCCAGCTTAGTCTTGTGGCGTCATCGGACGTGTTAGGACGTGTTTCGTCCGTTAGATTTATTTGAAGATTGCTGATGCAATCCAACGGCCTTTGCGGCCTTCGCTTTCATATAATCGAGTTTGTAGCGCATTTTATTATGTATATTATTGACTTTTGTCTCTTATTATGCATGGAATAATGGCCATGTATCGATACCCTGACGGGGACGGGTGCCAATTTAATAAGAAGGAAGAAAGTATGCACGCGGCTTGCTCGAAATCGCAGCACGATTCCCGACTCCCGATCTTATCTCGCTGTCTTATCTCGCATGGCTCCGTGAAACCACGTGGAACGAGCACTACACCGCACAGGAACAATCGTTTTTAATTTCAGGTAAATTTTTTTTTATTGTGCTGTCACGGCTTTTTCGGCCGGATCAAAGGGACGCTAAGAGAGTCGGGTGGTAGGCCTCTCGGAATAATCCCTCGCGCGAGTCAGGCGGTTATCCACTAAATCGGTTGGGCGCCAGACGCGAATCTCTCGCGTCCACTAATTATTCGAAAATCTCGAACGCGAACTCGCGAAAACCATAGCCTGTCGCACGAGGGGCCAGCCGGTTCGACCTAACGGCAGAAGGGCAGGGTGGAGGCAGGGCAGCGCGGGTCGTGGCACAAACACAAAAAAATACCACATAAAAGGCCGTACGTTTAATGAACAATAAGTCTCGTTTATTAGAAAGAAAATGAATAGTCGAAGTATTAGCAATTAAACAATGTAAAAGTAGCAGTTTGATTTATTTCATTAAACATTGTCTCGTTATTCGGAGAAAGAAAAGTAATCAGATTATTAAATTTGGAACAGCGTGTAATTAACGGTTTTGATCGGTCCGGTTGAACAATAATTGCGCGGGAGAGAATATTACAAAGAGTCAGAGTTTATTATAGCAAGCGGTCGTTCCGGCAGGGAAATATCAGCCAGACAATGACAAAAGAAATAAGCAAACGTCGGTGGGTATCGTTCGAAAACAAGGGCTGACCGGGGAAAGCATCGCAGGTGAAAGCTAAACAGAACCGTAAATAGTTTGAATATAATCGGTAAAGACCACAAGTAAATAATAACGCGGTATAGGAAACGTAAATTCGAGCGTTGTACCATACGGAGAAATTAACAATGTAATTGTGAATTTTATAATCCGACAAACAGGCTTGTCGCGAGAACACTTAAATCTAATCAATTTGAGAAACCGACTTATCGCAAAGACAAAACGTGAATCAACGTAGCCAATCCGCAGACTAAACGCGGGAACAAAACGCAGATCTAGTTGACTCGACCAGCGGACTTTTCGCAGAAACAAGACTTAAATCTAACTTATTACTAACATCGCCGAAACAGAAGTATTATCGCGAGAAGGGAATCGACGGAGTTTTCGCGCTACGAGTGACGGGCGGCGCCCCGCTGGGCGCACTGGAATTCGCTCGCAAACAACACAAAAAAAACTTACGACGACGCGAAAATCCGGTCAATCGCGCGCACGAACGCAGGTGCGCTAACGCGATACGGAAGCTACTCGCGACACCCCTTTCGCAATTAACGACACGATAAATGACTCGAATTACACGACAACTAATAATCGCAGCTCGCAGATCACGAATAACGGCGCTCCGATGGTCTCTACGCGGCACGCGGGCAGGTACCCCGCAGGGCCACTCTCCGGCGGTACGGCGATAAGGGAGCGCTCGTGCGACTCCCCGAGAACACCTGACAACGCTCGTTAAGACGCGAAATCTCACCGCACTCCACGAAACACGAAACTCTAAGTTATACGGGGTGTCACGATATCCGCGGCCTCGGTGGCCGCCGCCCGATCTCGCGCCCCCGCGGTCGCGATTTCCAGGAGGCCGAATTACACGATAGATCGCGGTACAAGAACCTCCGGCGCACGGCTCTGCCGTCGCGAGGCCCCTCGCGTCCGCCACCGACCGCCTACACCAAAAGCGAATACTCGCGAAACTCGGTCGCGAGCCGAATAACCGCGAGACTCTAATTGCGCCGTTTCTGGAGACTTTTTTCCGCCGCCTCCGGCGTACGTCGCGTCCGACGATTTTCACTAACACTAAACCAAACACCAAACCAAATTGCTCGGAAGAGTACGCGTTCGCGATACGCGATATCCCGAAAGACGGCGGTCGGGGCGAGACGAACACGGCACTCGCGGTTTCCCGTGGCCGTTCACACTCTAATTTCGGTTAGGGCAACCTCACCGGATCCGCTGTCCCCTCGTCGACACCGTCGGGTCCTGGTCCCAGGGCGCCGGGTAGATCGGCCTTCTTAGCGGCACTCAAACTTGATCGCGATAATTAATTTGCGCGAGACGACTTTACGCCTTGGCGGACGACCCAGAAGAGATCGAGCGGTCCGCTCGATGGAAAATCGAGAGCGCACCCCTCCATGGGGTTGCGCGGTAATCAGGCGCGGCGTCGCGACCAATCGGGGTCGACGTACGGCGGATCACGCGCGGGTATTCGCCAATTTTCGGCGGGGTCCTTCAAACGCTATTCGGCGTCACTTCGCCTGACGGATTCAGTCGCCCGGTGGTTTGTTCTCTCGGGCGGGGTTCCCTGTGTTGGCCGGTTTCCTCGCGGACCGGGGGACGCTAGCCAGGCGCCCCCGGCCCTCTTAGAGGTCCGGGGTCGTTGCGGGAAGCCCTCCGGTGATCTCGTTGTGCCACGCGTGTCCGCCCCGCGCCCCGTAGTCGGATCACTCGCCCGTCTCGTGACGTCCTCAAGCCGCTTCTCCCGTCGCCGTCGGTCCCGCTCCAGTCGTCGTCTTCCGTGTCCATCGTTGAGGCGCGGTGCCTCGGTGAGGTGCCGCGTTTTCATACAAAAAAAAAAGGAAATAAATACGCAAAAATGTTCCATTTCGGAGGCCCCCTGGAGATTCCGCGATTGCTCTCCTGGATCGTCCGCGGGCGCGAACCCGCGCCCTGTGACGGCGGCGGGGCGCTGCCACGCGCGGCGAACCGTCACGTCACAGTGCATACATATGTAATTGACGATTTGTCATTAAATCCAAAAATTGAGGTTACGTGGCACACATGGTGTAGAAAAACCATGTTAATATCATAAAAATTGATTTTAATAACCATCTTAAAATGCATATGTTTGCATTCGTAACCTTATTGAATGAGTCTCTAATAGGGTTCTTTATTAACGACTTTATACGTAAAACTTGATGTAACTTTTAAACTCAAAATCTTTAGCAGTTTAACTCAATTGGAGCCTTCAGTTGGAGACACGGTGATAGGAATGTGCCTATCTCAAATCTCCTAAAAAAGCAATCTAACTATTAATTATTTACTTGTTCAATTATTATTCTTGTATTATATTACAGTGCTACACGTTACGTTCCATCAGCGAAAGTTCGAGCAGTTTGATAGAAGAGCGAAAGCTTTATTAAATTTATTAAGTACGTAAGCAAGGAAAAGTTAAAGTTTATATAAACTGCGTTCCAATATTAATCGCCGGTACTGAAAATCTGAAGTGTACATATAACATTAACAATAGGTTTTCACTTTTCAGTACAGACAGTGAATATCGGAACACAGTCATACTTCTTGTAACCTTATTGTACTCTTATGTTTGAAATATAGTCAGATGAAAATTGTTAAGTGGTGTGCAATCCGTCCACCTTATATATACAGTAGTTAGTTCTTAGGTTCTATGTAAGCGGCGCTTGCGTTGTTAGGTTGCCTGGCAACCGCGGACTTTCTCTACTAACGTTCGTTACGCGGTTATAGACGCACGTTCTTCTCATCTCGCAGCGCGCATTGTTTTACTATTTTTCCACACAAGTTATTAGGTTATGGGCCCAGAGCTTCGATAAGATGGCAGAGGAAAATAGCAAGCGATACTATCAATTTGACGGTACAAATTATAGTAATTGGAAGTACCGGGTGCAAATCGTGCTCGAGGAAAAAGATCTACTGGACTACATCGAAAGGGAAGAAAAATGTAACTTTAAACGGAGTGTCTCGGAAAAATTGAAGGTTACGTTCAATCGACTGGAAAGTTATTGCCATGCAGAATAGACAATGTTCTATTTGTAAAGGATTTAAAGTGTAATTTACTTTCAATTAGACGTCTTGAGGAAGTCGGTTTCGAAATAACTTTCAAAAGTAGCATGGCAGTAATTGTGCGGAACAATATAAACATTGCAACAGCGGTGCGTTCGGGCAAGCTATACGAACTCGAAGTATTTATTGAAAAGCGTGCATTCGCGGGTGCAGCGGAAAATCAAAGTGACGCGGAGGTATGGCATCGTCGTATGGGTCATTTAAATAATCTGGACATGGAAAAACTCATACGCGGAGAGATGGTTATCGGTCTACCGAAATTAAGTGCTAGTTCCGGTAAAATTTGTGAACCGTTCATTTTCGGAAAACAGACTCGGAAACCGTTTCCCAAGGTAAATGAGTGTCGATCTAAACGACCGTTAGAGCTCATTCACAGCGATGTGTGTGGACCAATTGACCCGGTAGCGTGGAACGGTGCTAAGTACTTTGTGTCCTTTATTGACGATTACACGCATTTTTCGGTACTTTTTGTGATTAAACAGAAAAATGAAGTGCTCGAAAAATTTAAGGAATACGTGGCACTAAGCACGGCTAAATTTAATACTAAAATTTCTGTTTTTAGGGCAGATAACGGTGGCGAGTATACTTCGGACCAGTTCAAGGCTTACTGTGCAAGCAAAGGAATACAATTGAATTGCACTGTTCCGTATTCACCGGAGCAAAATGGTGTTGCAGAACGTTACAACCGTACGATAATTGAACGAGCAAAGACACTGATATTTTCCGCAGGACTCAAGAAATGTTTTTGGAATGAGGCCGTCCAGACTGTAAATTACTTGGTAAATCGAAGTCCAACAAGTGCGCTGAAAGGGGATCTCGCTACAAAGACTCCTGCTGAACTTTGGTACGGTAAGAAACCCAACGTAAAGAACATTCGTATTTTTGGCAGTGTTACTTACTGTCATATACCAAAGGAAAAACGCAAGAAATTGGATGCAAAGGCAACTAAAGCAGTTTTAATGGGATTAGCTCCTACAGGCTATCGTCTCTGGGATGCTGAGAGGCGACGGATCTTCATTGCACGTGACGTAACATTCGATGAGAGTGTATGTTTTGCGAAGACGCCAACCTTTATCGACACATATGAAGAGGATGCCGAAGTAAGAGGGGGCGATCACTCGAAGGAGGATACAAAGGATTCATCGAAAGAAGAATCTGGTGATTCAGATAAAACCGAAGAAAGCGATAAAACATCCAACAACGAGGAAGTAATAGAGCAGAACAAACCCAGACGAAGTGAACGAGAGAGCAAACCGCCAACTCGGTACGGTTATTATTCACTGGAAGCAGATGCAGTCTGTGCATTAAATGCAGAACAATATGCTGAAGAAACTCCGATAAATTTGGCTGAAGCAAAGGACTCACCAGACTGGTTAAAATGGAAGGAAGCAATTTTGGATAAATTGAAATCTTTGGAGAATTTAACCTGGATTTTAACTGAACTTCCTAAAGGACGAAAACCTGTACAAAATAAATGGGTTTTTCGTGTTAAGCTTGACTCGGAAGGTAAGGTGGAAAAATTCAAGCCGCGAAAGGTAGCGAAAGGTTTCTCAAACAAAAGGTTTTGACTATAATGAGACGTATGCGCCGGTTGCCAAATTAACTACTCTTCGAGTAATACTAGCTGTCGCAAACCATGAGCAATTGTACATTCACCAGATGGACGTCAAAACAGCGTTTCTTAACGGAAGGTTAGAAGAGGAGGTCTACATGACGCAGCCGGAAGGTTTCGAAATAGGCAGTAAAGTTTGCAAATTAATTAAAGCTTTATATGGTCTGAAACAATCACCAAGAATGTGGAATTGACGGCTTCATGAATTCCTTACTAGTCTTGGCATGGAAAGATGCCAAACTGTCTATTGCTTATATATTAAAATTGAAAAATCTTTGAGATTATTTTTTCTGGTGTATGTTGATGACGTAATCCTAATCAGCAATGATTTAAACCAAAAAAAACGAATTAGGAGCTTCGCGTCGCCAGCAAATAATTATAAAAAGTTGTGGTATAAGGTTGGCCAGTTGGGACGATTATACCACAACTTTTTGATCTAAACCAAATTCACATGATGAAGGATAAACTATCGCAGGAATTTGAAATGACCGATCTCGGAGAATTAAAGCACTTTCTCGGAATGTGGCTGGAACATCGAAAAGAAGATAATAAAGATAAATCAGTGACAATATCTGGAGAGAGTGTTAACAAAATTTGAAATGTCAAACTGTAAACCATCACCCATTCCCATGGAGGTGAAATTGAAACTGGAACCAGGTGGAAGCTACGCATCAAGGAAGCCGTACAAAGAACTGATAGGATGTTTGATGTACGTGACGCTTACAACAAGAACAGATCTGTGCAAAAGCAGCTAACTATTTCAGCAGATTCCAGAGCAAGTTTACAGATGAGCATTTTCTGTATGCCAAGCGCATGTTGCGTTATATTCGAGGGACGACCAGTCCTTGGCTGAAGTACTCATCACAGGAAGATTCAATCGGATTAATTGGAAATGCAGATGCTGATTGGGCAGGCGATTCTACTGATCGAAGATCTACAAGTGGCTACGTGTTCAAGCTGCATGGGTGCATTGTATCATGGCTTTCAAGAAAACAGTCAACCGTTAGCCTGTCATCCACTGAGGCTGAACATGTTGCATTGAATCAAGCAGCTTGTGAGGCAATGTGGCTGCGGAATCTACTTGCAGAGCTTGGTTACAAGCAAGAGAAGGCTACTGCCATCTACGAGGACAATCGGGCGTGCATAAAAATCTCAGAAGAACCAAGAGAACACAAACGAATGAAGCACATCGACGTAAAATATAACTTTATTCCGCGAAGTAATTGCCGGTGGTTTTATTCAGGTTAAATATTTGCCTTCGTCTGATCAACTAGCGGACATTATGATAAAATTATTGCCAGTTGCATCATTTAAAAAACTAAGAAGTGCATTAGGTATAGCAGATTGAGAGGGGGTCTTAAGCGGTGTGCAATCTGTCCACCCTATATACAGGGTGTTCTAAAAAAGGGGGGCCAAAATTTAGGGAGATATTCCTCACACCTCAAGGATGAAAAAATGTTCTATGAACATGGGTGCGGAAACGATTTTTTCAGGAGTTATGTTGAAAATATTGTTGACTGTATTACTTACACAAGAAACTATTTAGGATTAATCATTATATAAACAAGTAACTATAACAATAAAGGTCAAATTTTTCTGATTTCTGCCTGGCAGATAAGGTCACAACCTCATTTAGCCGTACTCAGAAAAGAAGCTCTACCTCCTGAAAAAAGCGTTTCCGCACCCATGTTCATATAACATTTTTTTATCCTTTAGGTGTGAGGAATATCTCCCTAAATTTTGGCCCCCCATTTTTAGAACACCCTGTATATAGTAGTTAGTTCTTAGGTTCTATGTAAGCGGCGCTTGCGTTGTTAGGTTGCCTGGCAACCGCGGACTCTCTCTACTAACGTTCGTTACGCGGTTATAGACGCACGTTCTTCTCAGCTCGCAGCGCGCATCGTTTTACTATTTTTCCACACAAGTTATCAAAAATAATAATTACTATTTATGTTTTATGTTACAGTGTTGCGTCATATTCCGTCAGCAGAAGTTTTCACACAGTGTAGATGCGAATAGCACGGAGCAGTTTTTTTTAGAAGAGATAAGGCTTTACAAAACGTGTGTATTGTATATTTTATTTTATGTTGACAAAAATATAAATAAAAGCATTTATACTTAATGTATATTTATGTATTTTTATTATATATAGTTACATATAATCTCATTATATATAGACATATATGATTATATATATATGATTATATATGATCATATATAGAGACAAAATTCATATATAATTGCATTATATATAATTATATATAATCTTTTTTTCCCGGGTACTTGGAGCTATCACTTCATGGAACAAATCAAAAGTGTCTCACTGAGCGGCCTAGATGAAAGAACAGTGTTCAATCATTGAAACTAAGATTGAAGGCCTAATAAGAAAGACTTTAACCAAACTGCGTTTTATGCATGTACACACACGCAGTGTGATGGCGATGCAATATGACAAGGACAGTAGAAAACATAGAAAACGATCGAAATTATCGACATTTTTAGTTCCGCGCTAGATGATGGCGCTTTCACGTTGGAGGTTGGAGTCCGCCTGTCACTCCAGGATACGGAAGTTTCCATGAAGTGACAGCTCCAAGTAGTATCAAATATAATTTTTTCATTTTTTTAAAGTTTTTAGTCTGCAATTTACCATTAGACGCATTATTTTGTACGTACTTTCAACACGTAAAAGGATTTTCAATTCTGTAAAGCCAATTCAAAGAAAATCACCCACCTGTAAAAATCGGTATCCAGGATCAAGAGCGCGCATGCCGAAGATATCGGCCACCAAGCGATTTCTAACTTTCATAATTTAAAGTGTTTATATCTCGGCAACCGCGAGAGATAGAAAGATGATTAAAAAAGCACTCGTTAATTTGAAGTCTGCCCCATCATAATTACTTCATTTTATTACTGACAATTATGTACTTCCGTTTATTTAACATGATAAGCGGTGTACGTGCCGCAGAAATTGGCCGTCAAGCGATTTCTGACTTTCATAAATTAGAGAGAGGAAAGTGAGGAAAGGAAAGGTAAGATAAACAAAAGAAAATGGTGGACAGAGGAAAGCGAATGGAGCGATGACGAGAAAAGAAAGAAGAACGTGATAATAAGGGTCGAGAAGGAGAGATGGACGGGAAAGGAATCGAACTGGGCAAAAGTGAAGGAGCTTTTCTCGGAAGGATTAAATGTAAAGGTAGAGATGAGAGAGGTAAATGTGATAGGGCAGAGAGGAGATTGGTTAACGATAATAGTAAGGATGGGAAGTGAGGAGGACAAATGGAGGGTACTGAACGCAAGGAGGAAGGAAGGAGGAAAACTGAAAGTGAAAATAGATGAGGACAAGCCGGTGGAGATGAGAATAAGAGAAAGAGAGGAGAAAGAAAGGAGAAAAGAAAGGAGAGAGGAGGTAGGCGGGAGTGCAGGGAGATCGGTGGAGGACGAGATGGCGAGAAAAATGGAGGAGAACCTGTTGATGGATACAGACGAGGACGAGGATATCAGGAGGAAAGGGGAGTAAGAGGAAGGTAAGACAGAAGGGAGAGATGAGCGGAGGAAGGATGGAGGAAGGGGCGAAAGTTAATGGAGGCAGGATGGGTAAGAGAGTTGGGGGACGGGAGGGAGAAGGAGGAGATAACTGACTGAGGGCAGAGAAGAGAAAGGGAGATGATGGTAAGAAGGATAATTGGTAAATTTATTTTTTTTTTTCTGTTCAGATTGGAAGGTATGATAGGAGGGAAGGAAGGCACCGAGGATTAGAACGGAGAGAGTGGATGTAACGGAGAACGAGGAGGATGCAGAAAGAAGGTACTACAGAATAGAAGGTACGATAGGAAGGAGGGAAGACTCCAATTAATAGGAAGAAGAGAGTCGGTGGGGAGGAGAGCCAGGAGACCACAGAGGGGGAGCAGAAGGAGGAAGGAGTGACGGAGGAAGGGAGCATAATGGAGGAGGCTGATAGGGATAACCATGGAAAAGGGAGGGGAGGGAAATAGAAAGATTGTAAGGTCGCCCAATGACCAGGCAGGGGAAGTAATAAATGTAAAGGGTTGGGAACGTCCCTACAAAACGCCTTTGTAAACCCTATAGGGGATAAGTAAATAAACACCATTGAATTGAATTGAATTGACTTTCATAAATTAAAACGCTTATATCTCGACGACCGCGAAAGATAGAAAGATTATTCAAAAAGCACTTGTTAGTTTAAAATCTGCCCTATTGGAATAACTCGCTTTTATTACTGGCAATTTATACGTACTTCCGTTTATTTAACACGAAATACCTACTCTGCATTTATGCTTTAAATTATTCTCTAAAGTATAAACACAGTATTTTCTGCTTGAACCAAAAACACAAACTGTTGGAGGTCATAGATGGTGACTTCTTGATTCTAATTACATTAAATCTGCAGTATAACGGCACCCTAAGCAAAATATATGATTATAAATTATTATTTCTTCACTTCCTAACATTGTGATATTCTTTAACTATTAAATATAAACAAACGGAACCTGAGCGACGATTTTCTTTCTCACAAACATAATCTTTTTTACGATCCAAAATACACAAAATATGAAAATTTCAAAAAGATCGGAGAGAGTGTCGTTATACTACATATTTACATATTTAGAAATTCTAAATTAAATTATGCTGTTTATTAACGTTATTAAATTCTTATTTCAAATATGAGAGAACTGACAGTGACATGTCCTATGCATCTGTATTAATTTGCAGAGCAGACCTGTTTTTTTTAACTAGAAAGGAATTTATTCACAAAACAGGAAATTCTTTTAAGGTAGTTATATCGTGACAATACAATCCTAAATTATATATTCTAAATCGACGTGAAAGCATCCGACTATTTACGGTTACAGGCCGAAAACTTTTGGATAGTTCTGTCCCTCACACACAGAACAAAATACTATTCTTTTATTTTTCTCCTCTAATCGCTTCTTTACGTCGAATAATCGTGAAAATCGAGGTCTATTTATTATTGTATTTCTAAATCTAAATGGTCAATAATTTCTTTTTTCTACTAGTTTTTTCTACTAGTATTCCTAAAGTGTTCTACTATATATCAGTTTTTCATCACTTTCTTAAATTGGTCCTAATTATTAAAATTCAAAATACGAGATTTCCGTATGCTTTGTGTATGCAATACATGGAAAAATGCCATTTTTTATTGCAATTATCTCGCGTTCGGGATAGTCAATCACTTTTAAGTTGTACAGACGTGCAGATAATACATTTATTAACATATAGTAAAAAATTCAAATTTTTCTTAAAATTTTTGATTCACGGTACTACTACCTTAAGCGAGAGTTTATTTATTGTTGTCTCCGTTATTAGAATCTTGTGAAATTTTATGAAAATATTAACACATTTTGAGTTATTCTTTGGATTATTTTATAATATCTTTCCTTTCCAAAAAAATTTTTGAAATGACATTAATGTTTTGCTCTTGATTGTATATACGAATTAAAATGGTAAGTAATATATTGTTGTACCCGTGCGCCTAAGTTGTGCCGACTGGGTATCGAGAAGCGGACATCCGAAAATCCTTCTCCTAGCAACGAGTTGTTGTGCGCGGACTGTCAAGTCGTCAGGCTGTATTTTCCGAGCGCTTTGATTGCAAACCGAGTTCTGTATTATCGTTCCGTGTTTCTGATTAGTGTTATTAGAAAACGTGTGTTGTGTTCCTTTCACGTGCGAGTGTAGCGGGCACGCGTTTTCGTCCGAGAGAGTCCGAGCTCGTAATATACATGCGCGAGTGTAACAATATAATGTACAAAAAGTAATAATTTTTTAAATTCTTTTAACTGTATTTTTTAATTATAATTATGCATCCACTTATTACACTGTACATCCGATTGAACTTATTACATTTCTGATTTCATCTTGAAAAGAGTAAGTACATGCAATATGTCATTTTTCTTTTTGAGTACTATCTTTCACTGTCGTCAAAATCGCCATTGTACCGCATACTGTCGTCAATCTTTATAATGTCAATGTAGCTGTTCCGAACAGACCGCGATTTTGCGAGGGCTCGCGCCGGGCGCGACGCAACAATCGCGAGAGCGCGCTTGCCTAATTGGCTCGGCGCGCCGACGGGCTCCGAGCGGCGAATCGCGGGGTCCTAAAATCGTCGTTTATTTCGGAGATGATTGATACCGAAAAATAACAAACAACTTGTCTTCCAACCTTCTGGAAGATTCGCGGATTACCTGAAAATCGCAGGAATCTTCTGGAAGGTCGGAGGCTATAAATAACACGCTCCAAAAGTCGGACGTCGCACTTCGCACTTAGCTTTCAACGCAAGTCTGTCGTGTACGCTTCGTTATCTTCGCACTTAAAGTTCGCGCACTTCCGCACCGTTCTCTTCGTTACGATTTCGACGCTCATCGAACGTCTGTACATTTTCTGCAAAATACACTTTGTTCTGTTCACAAATATAACGCACACTTTTCTTCGCTCACTCACACGCCTTCACTTACTTGTCCGACACTAGAGAAATCCGCAACTGCTTCCTATTCGCACATTTTCTAGTCCTTCGAGCCGGATTTTTCGACTTCCGCGATCGTCGCTTCCGTGATCGTAGTTTCGGCAAGATTTCCGTCGCGTAGTGAGTGATATACTTGAAAACAGAATGGAACGGTTAATCCCCGCTCAGTGAGACCACGGGCGCATCGCCCGTACGATGGAGAATCTCCGCAAGGCCGTCGCCGCCAAGATGACGCTTTCTCTCGTACGATTCACGCTGAAGGTCCTGGAGGAACGATGGGTCAAGTTTTTAGCGCAACATGAAGTCCTGCAAGCAGACTACGGTGAGCAGTTCGACAAGCACATCTACCACACAGACAATTTCTTGGAGGTAGTAGAGGCGGCTTACATACAGCAACGATCCAAGCTCCTCGAACAAGAGCAAAGGCTACTCGAAGCGGCGTCCGCCGATGAGTTGAATAAGTCGGTTAAGACGAAGCCTGCAACTTCACGTAGCGTGTTACCTCGGATCACTGCCGCAATTCTCCGGCAAGTTCGAGAATTGGCCTGCCTTCCGCGATCTGTTCTCCTCCATCGTCGTCTCGGACTCCTCCCTGTCAAAAGTGGAAAAATTTCACTATTTGAAGACGAGCGTAAAGGGGGACGCGGAGCAGCTGATCAAAAACTTACCGTCGACAGAAGGGAATTTCGAGCGCGCTTGGGATACGCTCATCGATCACTTTGAAAATATAAGATTGCTGGTAAGATCTTACCTCGCCGCTTTCCTTGCCTTACCGAAGATGGTCGGATTTCGCCGCCGACCTTCGGCGAATATTCCACGGAGTGGTCTCCACCGTCGGCGCACTCGATGGCATTGGACGTCCCTATCTCGGATGGCACTGACCTCTTCGTGCATCTGGTCGTCGACCTCCTCGATGCCAAGACACGCCGCGAATGGGAGAATACGTTCGGGAGGTCCGCCATGCCACTTGCCTACGAGGATCTCCGCGACTTCCTGCAGGAACAAATGATGACGCAGGAGGTTCTTCGGGCGTCCAGGGGCGAATCGACGTCGGGGAAGCCTGACGAGGAGAGTCGCTCCGCTCGTGTCAATCACGCCAGGACCCAGGGGACAGACTCCAGTCGCAGCTGTCCAATCTGCAGAAGGGAGCATTTGATTGCTTTCTGCGACCAATATCGACGAAAGATGGCCCAGGAGAAACAAGAGTTAGCGACTACTCACCAGCGATGGTGGAACTGCCTTGGTCGTCATCTTATCGGTGAGTGAAACTCCACAAAGACATGCGCCAGGTGTTCGGCTCGTCACCATACGTCACTGCATGACGCATTCGCGACGATTGCTTCACCCGCGTTGCCTGCTCCCGCGCCTAGTTCGACGCCGACAGTTCACGTCACGAAGCGTCCACCCGCGGAGTGTGCGCCCGTCTTAATCGCGACCGCGCGTGTTGCCGTGACAGATCGCCACGGGGTCCGCCATTCCGTCCGCGCCTTGGTCGATCCGGGATCCGAAACCTCGCTAATTGTTGAACCGCTTGCTCAACGCCTGCGGCTGCCGCGCATGCCGACGTCCGTCGCTATCTACGGAGTAGACGGAGTCCAAACGGGCTGCTCGAGGGGACGTATCGCGGTCACCTTCTCGTCGCGTGACGGACATTATTTGTTGACCATTTGCGCCTTGGTTTTGTCGCGTTTGACGCTGTACAGCGGTGCCGTCGAGAGCTCCGTTCGCTCGTGGCCGCACATCGACGGTCTCGCCTTGGCCGATCCCGAGTCCTTGGCTCAGGACCCCGTTGAGCTCCTATTGGGAGCGGAGGCCTACGCGTGTCTCGTCCTGCCGGACCTCCGCCGCGGAAGATCCTCGGAGCCGATCGCGCAGCTAACGCGTTTCGGATGGCTGCTCATGGACGCGGTGGGCGTCGGGCACCAGGTATCCGCCGTGTCGTCGCTCCAGTGTTCACCAATGGAAAATATGACCGAAATGATGCGCCGTTTCTGGGAGTGGGAGGACCCACCTCGTGCTGCCTTGCCACTCACCCCCGCCGAGCAGGAGTGCGAAGACCACTTCGTCCGGACCCATCAACGCCTTCCCTGCGGCCGCCTCCAGGTCCGCTTGCCGATTCGGTCCGAGCTGCCGGACCTTTCAGCCACGCGTCGCGCCGCCTTCTGCATGCTCGACACCATGAGGCGACGTTTCGAGCGCGACCCGCCGTTCTGCGCCAAGTACCGTGCCTTCATGACAGAGTATCTCGCTCTCGGGCACATGTCGCCGTACTTCGGGGTATCCGCCGATCCCGCCCGAGTGTGCTTCCTGCCGCACCACGGCGTACTCAAGGGATCGGGCCCCGACTCGCAGATTCGTGTCGTCTTCAACTGTTCCTCGCGCACCGCACTCGGCTCGTTGAATAATTTCTTGCATACGGGACAGAACCTCTTGCCGCCCCTGTCGGATGTCGTTTCCCGATGGCAACGTCACCGGTATGTATTCACTGCCGACATCGAGATGTACCGGCAGATTTTGGTCCACCCGGATAATCGGAGTCTGCAGCTGATCCTGTGGTGTGAAAAAAACGGGCAGATATGGATTTTCGAGCTGGTCACGGTAACTTACGGGCAGGGGTGCGCGCCGTTTCTGGCGATACGGTCCTGTCGCCAGCTCGCAGCCAACGAGAGGAGCCGCTTCCCGCTGAGAGCAGAGGTGTTGGAGGAGGATATTTACATGGTCGATGTACTCACCGGGGACGCTGTACTGGAATCATGTCGCCGTCGCCGGGAGCAAGTGGCATCGATATGCTTGGCGGGCGGATTCCCGCTCCGTAAATGGGCAGCGAACGACGAAGCCCTCCTGGAGGACGTCCCTCCTGAACACCGACTGCAGCCGTCAGCCGTCGCTCTCCTACCTTCCAATGACTGCTCCGTGCTGGGCCTCTGATGGAACCCGACGACCGACTACTTCGCGCTCACCGTCCGGCGTTCCGTCACATCTCCCCCGACAAAGCGGTCAGTACTCTCGCAGACCGCTCGGCTGTTCGACACGCTGGGCTGGCTGGCGCCGATCATCGTCCGAGCTAAACTGCTAATCCAGGCTGCGTAGATTCAGCGCCTGGACTGGGACCCCCTTGGCCCCCGCCGAAGCAGCTGCGTGGACGAGTCTCGCGGAGGAGCTCCCCTTGATAGAGGGGATCCGGATACCCCGTTTGTTCGGGTACGACTAGCCAAAGGCCAACGTCGAGCTTCACGGCTTCTCAGACACCTCCGAGAGAGCCTACGCCGCCATCTACCTCGTAGTGAGAGGTTCCGGCATGCCTCGCATCTCCATGGTGACGGCGAAAACCGAGGTCGCCCCCTTGAGGCGAATTGCACTCCCTCGACTGGAGCTGGGCGCGGCCGCCTTGCTCGCCAAGCTGGCCGAGCACATTTTTGAGGCGCTACACTTGGAGGGCGTCCCAACTTTCCTCTGGTCGGACTCCATGGTGACATTCGGGTGGATCCGCGGGCACCCTGCAAAATGGACAACGTATGTAGCAAACTGAGTCGCTAAAATTCAGAGGGAAAACCCGAATGTTACATGGCGGCACGTACCTGGGCGGCTGAATCCGGCGGACTGCGCTTCCCAAGGTGTGTCTCCAAGGGAGCTGATCGAGCACCCGCTCTGGTGGACCAGGCCGGACTTCCTCGCCGGGGACCCAGCGGACTGGCCGACGGACCCTGGCCTCCCGGACAGCGATGACCTCCCGGAACGGCGGGCGGCCCAGTGCGTTGCCGCCTCAGATGCACGGGAGCCCGAGGAGCTGACTCGCTTCTCCTCCCTCCGACGACTACGTTGCGTCTCGGCCTGGATCCGCCGCTGGCGAACGCGTCCCGCCACCACCGACCACGGGATGCTGACTCCGACTGAGCTGAACGAGGCGCTCCTCCAATGGATCCGGATGGTGGAGGCGGTAACCTTCCGCCTGGAACTCGAGGATGTTTGCGCCGGGCGGCCGCTATCCGGAAGAAGTTCACTTCGCGGGCTCACCCCGGTCGTCGACGCGGACGGAATCCTGCGGGTCGGAGGACGTATCAAACACTCTCTGCTGGATCACGACCAGCGGCACCCGGCCATTCTACCGACAAACTCTCATTTGACGTACCTGATTGTCGATGCCAGCCATCGCCACGTCCTCCATGGGGGAGCCCAGGCCACTCGCGATCCTTCGGCAGCGGTATTGGATACCGCGGGGCCGTGAGCTTGTTCGCCGCGTCATCCACCGGTGCCTGCCATGCGTCCAATGGCGGGCGGCCACTCTGCAGCCACTGATGGGGGATCTGCCGAGAGCGCGAGTCACACCGAGCCGCCCATTCCTCCACACCGCCGGCCCGATTTTCCTGAGGACGACCAAAGGGCGAGGCCACAAGGCCTACAAGGCCTTCCTGGCCGTCTTTGTATGTTTCAGCTCCCGAGCCGTTTATTTGGAGGTGGTGAGCGCCTACTCCGCTGACGCCTTCCTGGCCGCCTTCCGCCGCTTCGTCTCCCGTCGGGGACTCTGCCAGATCGTCTACAGTGACTGCAGTACCAACTTCGTGGGGGCCGACAGTCAACTTCGAGCGCTGTTCGGGACGGCCAGCTGAAAGGTTCACCACATCGTCGGACGACTGGCGGACGACGGCATCCAATGGCGGTTTAATTCCTCCGCCGCTCCGCACTTTGGTGGACTGTGGAAAGCGGCCGTGAAGGCCATGAAGCAGCATCCGCGAAGAGTCACCGGCAAGACGAGGCTGACCTTCGAGGAGACGAGTACACTTCTCGCTGAGGTCGAGGCGTGCCTCAACTCTCGCCCGCTTCAGCCACTGTCGGACGATCCGGAGGATCTCGAGGCACTAACTCCCGGTCACTTCATGATTAGAGCCCCGCTCACGGCCATCCCGGAACCGTCCGTCCTTGACGTGCCGCCCAATTGTCTGAGTAGCTGGCGCCTGCTGCAGAAGATGAGGGACCACCTGTGGGATCGATGGTCCCGCGAGTACCTCCAGGGACTCACGCCGCGACCGAAGTGGTGGTCGACGCGCGGCAACAGAAGGGCCAGCTCTGCCTCATCAAAGGCGAGACTACACCTCCGTGCCGCTGACCACTAACGCGAGTCGTGTGCCTACATCCCGGGGAGGATGGCCAGGTGCGCGTGGTGGACCTGCGGACCGCCGCCGGCGAGCTTACGCGCCCCGTGGTGAAGCTCGTTCCCTTGCCGGTGACGGACGTCGCCTGCCGCGAGCTGGTTTCGTGAACGTTGTCCGCGGTGCAACTTAACCTTGCAGCCGGAGGCCGCTGCGGAGACGCATTCCCCGGAAGCCGGAGCCGAGATACAACCCGAGGCGCCTGACGTGAGCGGAGAGACGGCGCAACCGGCCGGTCCGCGCATACTAAGCGAGGAGACGCTCGCAGGTGCCAGGTACGTGGTGCAGAAGCGGTAGTGAGCGAGCATATAGATTTATAGTTTCCCGCCTTAGAATCGCGTGTAAAATTTTTTTAGTTAAGTTGTTTTCGTTTTCCTTTATATTAATTGTCATTTCACGCGTGACATGTTGGTGTCGAGGTAGACAGGTTTTCCTTTTATTTCGTTTATAAACTAAGGCGGAGGTAAAATTTGTTTTCGTTTAGCATATGGTATTGCTAGCCTACCAAGTTATATAATTATTTTCGTTCAGGTTCAATATAGCATTTAAGTTACAAGACTGAGTGACGGATAGTCGCTAAACGACATTTATTTTGTTATGCGAAACGCCGAGCGTGGCAACGTATTGTGCTCTATAGCCAAAGCAAAAAAGATAGTTTATTTATTGTTAGTAGCCAAGTGTGGCGTCGGTAATTATTTTAATTTGATTTGGTTCGGTTTGCGATAGATAAGTTTGCTCCAAGTCTTCCTATGGACTTGATACTGTGATAAAAAGGGGAAAACCCCGTGATTCAGCGTTATTACGCGATAGCGTAAATAGATACATGCGTCAAGGCATGATAATGTAAGAACGGCACGGTGTGCACGAAAATTGCGTTACAATAGATTTTTGCGAGAGATGACCACGTGATATCACTAAATGATACCGCTTCAGGCCGGAAGTGTGATTTCCGTAATCAACGGATTTCCGTGCACCAAGAGTCGTGCACGAGCGTCTTCTGCAAAAGAAGGCTGTAGGGGGCCATAATAGGTCACGGGGAACACGCCTCACGTGTTTCCGCGAGAGTGCAATAAGCGTGCAGCAAAAGCTCTGCACGGACTCCTTCTCCTGGGGGAAACGACTTTAAAGCGCTAATTAAGTGTCAGCGGACGCGATGATCGCATTCCCGTAAAAATCCGACGGCCGTGCAACAAACTAGCTGCACGGACCTTTTATGCGAAAACGGCTGACAGTGACGCGTTAATATAATGCCAAAGAATACGATAATCGCGTCCCCATTGAGATCCGAGTGTGTGCAAGAAAAACGCTGCACACACAACTTTCGCGAAGATTGTTGATGGATTCGTGCTAGTTGAGCGCCGACGAACCCGAAAATCATAGTTTTGATATGATCCACCGACTGTGCAGCGAAATCGCTGCACAAACATCGTATGAAAAAACAAACGATATAGGTGTGTTCGCGAGATGCCAATTAGCATGGATATCGAGGTCCTGTTCCAATTCGACCGTCGTTCAGCGAAATCGCTGCACGGACCTCGTGCGACTAGACAACCGATATGGGCTGTGTTCGCGGGATGCCAATTAGAGTAGATATCGAGGTCCCGCTCGAATCCGACCAGCATGCAACAAAATCGTTGCACTAACTTCGTATGTCAAAACAAGCGTTATTGGTGTGTTCGCGAGATGCTAAATAGCATGAATGTCGAGGTCTCATTCGAAACCGTCCGGCGTGCAACGAAATCGCTGCACGGACCTCGCGTGACAGATTGATCGATATAGGTGGATTCGTAAGACATCAAATAGCACGAATATCGCGGTCCCGTGCGAATCGGACCACCGTGCAACGAAGTAGCTGCACAGGCATCGTACGAAAAAACGATCGATATAGGGGCGTTCACAAGACGCCAAATAGCCTAAGTATCGCGTTCCCGTCGATATCTGACCGTCGTGCAGCGAAAACCCTGCACGAGCTCCGCCGAGAAAACGCGTAAGATCTGTATATATCAAGTAATAAAGAGCGCATATGCAAGGTCCGATCGACGTGCGTACCCTAGAAAAGATATGTCGACCAGAAATGTAGTTAGCTGAAAAATGCATAATATCACGTTATATCTCATAGCGAATGTTCTCGAGATACATCGGCGAACAATTTCTGGTGAACATGGAACATGGTAGAGAGTTCCAAGACATTTCTGCGTGTTTGTCCAACTTGTTTGTTTCAGGCATAGTAGCAAGCACACCATATTCACGTGATCACTCGTGAATAACAAGAGTGGGGGTACCACCCAAGAGGGGATGCGCCCAAGAGCGAGCGATGGATCTGGGCAGTCGATCGGGAGAACTCGTAGCGACAACTCGTTTGAATACTTAGCCGTGAACGAACGTTCTCGATACAACCGGTGACACCCGTGTACGGAGCGATATCCGGAATTATCACGCGAAACTTAATGCGATCGACACTTGTAAATTTTCGAGTTTCGATAACCGTATACGACACCAAGGACAATCTACCGGGAGAATTAACCGAAATTCTCGACACGACCGTAGATACCCGAGTGCGCATCGAATACCGAATTAAATAAAGTTTTCTCGATTTAACGCGGTACACGCGAACTGTGATAAGCGATCTCAATGTAACACCGCGAGTGACAATAAATCATTGTGAATCGAACTGTAATGACTATTTATTGGAATTTAATGAATAAATACATTGTTATATAAAAGATATCCAGAGTCAGAAATCATTCGACGATATCCTTTGACCTATCCTGAGTCACCTTCCAAGCGGGAGATACTTCGATAATCGATATTCCTGCGGAAATTAAGTGCGAGTGAATGCACATTGCTTATGATATAAGCGAGTTATACGATACTTACCTGAGATTCTGCGACGATCCTGAGGGTCCATCCGTGACGACGAGGTCCAGCATCGTTGGTTGAAGCGGCTTCCACGAAGAAGATCCAGCGACGACGAGAGAGCGGCCAGCAGCAGTCCGGAGCACCTTAAACAGAAAAAAGGGGAATTAGTCGACAGATACGGTTAGTAGTATACTTACCTTTCTCGATTTAACGGGTAAAATCGAGTGGTGGCCGTGTTTCACGAATCTTTAGAAATTTCGGAGACATTGATGAATGAGTCGTAACGCGTTAACCTAAATGTCCGGTCACAACCTCACCTGTCACTTTGTAAATACTGTAAATAGCGTAGCTTAATTACCCCCTGTAAATATATCTCGCGTCTTCTTTAATTAATTTAATCAGTATTAAAGTACTCACTTGTCTCCTTTTATCGAGCCTCGCGCGGTCCCGTCTCTTCGCGCTTCAGCAGTCGACAGTCGACGACCGCTTCTCTCAAAATTCAGAAGTTTCAGAGCTGTCACTTCACTTAAATTGATTCGTGATTCCACTCAACTTCACTCGGTCCAACACTCTGCGCACTGACGACACCGCGCGCGGTATCATCCGCCGTAAAATCAATATATCGATTTTCGCAAACAGCTGATCCGCGCACAAGCCGGCCACGCGCTAGAGCCGGGGGAACAGCGTAACAAGCGATCGATATAAGAGATGCGCACTCATGTCGTCGATCGATACTCGACGAGGCGGGCGGGATGTTCTGAACAGACCGCGGTTCCGCGAGGGCTCGCGCCGGGCGCGACGCACCAATTGCGAGAGCGCGCTTGCCTAATTGGCTCGGCACGCCAACGGGCTCCAAGCGGCAAATCGCGGGGTCCTAAAATCGCCGTTTATTTGAAAGATGATTGATACCGAAAAATAACAAAAAACTTGTCCTCCAACCTTCTGGAAGATTCGCGGATTACCTGAAAATCGCAGGAATTTTCTGGAAGGTCGGAGGCTATAAATAACACGCTCCAGAAGTCGGACGTCGCACTTCGCACTTAGCTTTCAACGCAAGTCTGTCGTGTATGCTTCGTTATTCTCGCACTTAGAGTTCGCGCACTTCCGCACCGTTCTCTTCGTTACGATTTCTTTTTGCGATTAGAGTCAGTTCGCGATATCGCACGCTTTCCGTTCGCTCACGCTTTCGAGATCATCGAACGTCTGTACATTTTCTGCAAAATACACTTTGTTCTGTTCACAAATATAACACACACTTTTCTTCTCTCACTCACACGCCTTCACTTCCTACTCCGACACTAGAGAAATCCGCAACTGCTTCCTATTCGCACGGTACCATTTTCACTAATATACATAGGTTACTTTGACGCCGTTGTCAAAACATACGATAGATCGCTAAAACTTTGACGACGGTCGTCAAAACAACCAGAAGTCGTCGAAGTCGAAGTAGCCAATGCTTGCAAAAAATCGTCGTCAAAGTATTCGATTTACAAATAAAAAAATAAGGTGTTTTTCGACAAATACTTTCATATAAAAAATTACGGAGCAGATTTAAAATGTCATCGCCGGATTTTGATCGATTTGTCATGGTATTATAATAGCGATCATTATATTCATAATTATACTTACTTATAAGTATGAATATAATGATCGCTATTATAATACCTGATGATATATTATTGTCACATATTATCAAAATATCGATAGGATTTTGATCGATTGATAGATATTTTGATAATATGTGACACAAATATGTCATCAGGTATTATAATAGCGATCATTACATTCATACTTATACTTACTTATAATAATTTACGGTGCCGCCAGCATTTGTATTATCCAGGATGTACCGCGTGGAGATTGCATGGTCGGACCTTACACCCCTGTGTGTGCGTGTGTGTGTAGACGGGTTTTTACTGAATTACGTGTTCAATTTGTCTTCCGTCTGCTGCTTGACAATGACCTAGTCGTAGGTAAAATTCATTTAAAACGTTTCGTCTCATTTCTGGTGAGATAAGATTTACTTGGTGCAGTATGCGTTCCCTAAGGTCTGCCAAGTTAGCAGGTTCCGTTGTGTACACATTGTTTTAACATACCCCCATGAAAAGTAGTCCAATGGAGAAAGATCTGGTGATCTAGAGGGCCACTCTATTTCTCCACGTCTAGACGCGTCTTCCTATCCATCGGTTTGGGAAAGTAACCTCCACGCGGTACATCCTGGATAATACTAATGCTGACGGCACCGTAAATTCTAAAGCTCATAACTCAGACAATTCTCAACAAAAATAGGTCATCAAGTAGTGTTTTGGAAACGTCTCGCTGCCATCTTTAATACTGTATATATACTGTCATAAAAAATGGGGTGCTCTATTTAAAAAAATCATGTTGGCCTTGACCTCGCCTTGACGCCTCCACTCAAGGTCAAACGGATCATTGAATAGAACTTTTAAAACCCTACAACTTTGGTTCGAAACATTTTTCTCAGAAGCGTTTCGTTTTCGAGATATTTGACCATTTCCAGACTTTTCTAACACCCCGTATATATACATACACACAATTTATTTATATTATACATATACATATGAATATACATACATATATGTGTATATATACTGTCACGCTATCTTTTGAGATAACTGAGCAAAAGGGGGAGAGCAGGATGGTGGGCCTCTCTATGTCGGGTCCCTCGTACCCGGAAGGCAATCGATCAAACGCGAAAAAAATTGATTGGGCGCCAGACGCGTACGACGTCGCGTCACCGAATCGCGAAACGACGACAGATACTCGCGAAAATCGATAAAGTCGATACCGCCTTCGGTACGAGGGGTTGGCTAGCTCACCTAACGGTAGAGGCGCAGGGCGGATGCTGGGCAGCGCTTCAGGTGCGGGGTGACGGGTAAATAAGTCGCAAGAAAGTCGTCAATTTAATAGTGAAAGATAACAATCTTTATTCCGAACGCAGCAAATAAGTAGCAATTGACAAAGTTGATTTAATTAATTGATAATAAAAGAATTAGCGTTTATTTAAAGGTTATCGGAGAGAAAATAATACTGAAGTGGATTTAAGATTGACAAGAAGAAAATGATACTAGAACTTATTGAATATTCGACCAATGATGCAAAAGTACGGCTGATTAAGAGTAGGAATGACGACTAACGGTGACCACAGCAGGAATTACGCGAACCGACAGTAACGCACGGAAAATAATAAAAGAGATAATACATCAAGTAACGCAGGCCGCGAGAATTAACACAGGGAAGGATACGCAGCGAAAATGATACACAGAATAGCGCGATTCGCGAAAAATAATAAAAGAAATAGAGTGTAGGTAAAGGAACAAAATGAGGCCACCAATTTGAGACGGACGTGATGTTTATTTCGTGCGTATAGCTCGCTGTCTGGCTCGCGACTGACTACTGTCCGTTGTGTGTGTACAAATACAGATATATCGTTCCTATATAAGTATAGTATCCGCTGAGTATAATACGGCATATACTACAACTCCTCCCCGTTTACAATTTGGGCTACCTTAATTTTGCCAACGCTCCCACCACCTTAACAGTTTTTTTTTTTCCTTAAGTGTACTTATTGCTAATCGCGGCGATCTCCTCAACGATATTGATTGCTCATTTCTCTGAGCCGGTTCCTCGTTAAGTTTTTCCTCGCGTTTCATAATCTGATCGACATGACGCTTGTCTACGCCCCCGTCTTCCCATTCTACTATATATGTGACTGGTCCCCGACGTTCTATGACTATCCCTTTACACCAGCGAAAATCATTTTTCCCAAATTTTCTTGCCCAGATTTTTTCACCGCAATTAAATTCAACCGCTCGCCTCCCTTTTTTATTTTGCACTTGACGATCTTTTTCGATGACGACTTTCTCCTCCGTTGTTGGGCGTAAAATTTCAAATCGCGTTCTCAGCTCCCTTCCTAACATGAGTTTCGCTGGTGTTTCTCCTGTCGTGCTATGCTTAACTGATCTGTAATCAAATAAGAACATGTCAATTGCCTCTTGTGTGGAGAAACCCTCACGCAAAAGTATTTTGAATTTCTTTTTGAAGGTCTTGACAAAATTCTCTGCTGCCCCATTTGTCGCGGGGTGTTTGACTGGGGAGAACGTGTGTTTTATCGCAAAGCGTTTCGCGAATAATGCGAATTCCTCGCTCGTATACTGTCGACCGTTGTCGCTTATAATCTGATTTGGGATACCGAATCTTGAGAAGACTTGCCGAAAATGTTTTATTAAGTTCCCTGAGCTAATTGATTTAATCTCGAATACTTCTGGCCATTTCGACATCGCGTCGATAATCAAAAGAAAATTCTGTCCGTTTAACGGCCCGATAAGATCGGTATGTATGCGCTGCCATGGTCGGGTCGGCCAAGTCCATGGGCTTAACGTTACCGCCGGAGGATTATCTCTTTCTTGAACGCACTCGTGGCACGCACGCACTTCTTTTTCTATATCCGCATCGATACCTGGCCACCAGAAAAACGACCTTGCAATGGATTTCATTTTGACAATTCCCATGTGAGTTAAATGTAATTCTTTTAAAATGAATTCCTGATACTTCTTGGGGATTATCACTCGATATCCCCACATCAAACAATCCTGCTCCATTGTAAGCTCGTCCTTCCGTGTTTCGAACGCCCGCAGTTCTTGTTTTGTTGTCTCCGCTGGCCACCCCTCTCGCACGTGTCTCGCAATTTGTGACAAGAGTTGATCTTTCCTAGTCTCGCGTGAAATACTTTTCCAATCAATACAGACCGGGCCCTCATTTATGTAATCTATATGTGTGAATTCTGTCTTCGCAACTTTTGTTTTCTTTTCCGGTAGTGGAAGACGCGAAAGCCCGTCTGCGACGTTTTCGCTCGATTTTACATACTCGATTTTATATTTAAACGCACTGAGGAAGGTTGCATATCGCTGCAGCCGCCTCGCTGCCATTATTGGTATTCCCTTCTCAGGACCGAATATGCGCACCAGAGGTTGGTGGTCGGTTCTTAATGTGAATTCTGTACCATAGATATAATCGTAAAATTTAGTTATCCCGAAAATAATTGCCCTAGCCTCTTTATCGATGATCGCATAATTACGCTCGCTTTTTGAGAGAGTTTTCGAAGCATATGCTATGGGTTTATCTCCCTCCGGCGTTCTATGAGCGAGAATCGCGGATATTCCGCAGTCTGACGCGTCGCAAGTGAGTATTAACGGCTTTTGCGGGTCATAATTTACCAATACGTCTGCCGATAGTAACGCCTCTTTAGCTGCTTCAAACGCTTGTTTACATTTTTTCGACCATTTAAAACTTTCTTTTTGTAAGCATTGGTACAGTGGATTTAATTTCGTCGCTCGATTCCTAATGAATTTTTCGTAATGATTCAACATACCTAAGAACGACCTTAATTCCTTAACGTTTTTCGGCTCTGGAATTTTTTTTATTGCTATCACTCTATCCTTTAATGTATACACTCCCTGTTCATCGATTTCGAAGCCTAAGAACCGGATTTTTTTTTCTAGGAAAACGAATTTTTCTTTTTTAATTTTTAGACCGCAGTCTCGCAATATTTTAAAAACTTCTTCGGTTGTGCGCATATTTTCTTCCATCGTTTTGCCTTTAATGACTATGTTATCAAAGAAAATGTTCACGTTCGCGACGTTGCGTAAAATTTGTTCCATATTTTGCTGAAAATACCCCGGGGCAGACGCTACTCCGAAAGGCAATTTTGTTGGTTGAAGTAAACCCTTGTGTGTGCTAAGTGTTAGAATTTTCCTACTGTTTTCTCCGAGAGGAATCTGCGTGTACGCTTCTCTGAGATCTATCTCTGTAAAATATTTTCCCCCCTGTAAATTACTAATCAGGTGGTCTCGATTCGGAATGGGGTGTCCATTTGATATTATCTGGGGATTGACTGTGACCTTGTAATCCGCGCACACCCGAAGGCTCCCGTCTGGTTTCGTTACGGGTACTACAGGGGTTCCCCACTCCGAATTTTCGACCGGCGTTAAAACTCCGGCCGCTACGAGTCTATCTAATTCTTTTTCAAGTTTATCTTTTAACGCGTATGGAACGGTTCTTGGTTTGCAATATTTCGGTTTCGCGTCCTTTTTTAGTCTTAATTCAAAGGTTCCTTTGGTGAATGTACCTAACCCAGGTGAAAAAAGATCCGCGTGTTTTTCAATAAATTCCCGTTTTAGATTTGCGATTTTCTCTTTCTCATTTTTAATTGAGTGAACTTCCGATTCGGCTTTTATTTTTTTTCGCGATTGTACGATTTCTAACGGCCAGATTCCTAATTTCATTAACCATTCGCGGCCAATTAACGGGGCACCCGTTTCGCCCATAACGTATAGATCCCCCTCAGCCTTTATCTTATCGTATTGCAGTCTAATATTTTTTATCACCCCGATCGGGCGTTTCACGGTTCCATCGTAGAAACGTATATTAATTTCTGACTTTGAAATTTTTGTATTTTTAAAGTAACGCTCATAGTCTTTTTCGCTTATAAGAGAGATCCCCGCGCCCCCGTCAATCTCCATTTTAATAATCTGATTTTCGATTCTGATCGGTAAATATTGCGGTTTGACTGTTACACTTTTGCTTATAGTAAATAAGTCTCTATACCACTCGCAGTCTTCGCCGTCGTCGCTGCTGGAGTCGTTGCTCTCCTGTTGTAGTTTGCCCACCGCCGTACGCTGCTTTTTCTTTTTCTTCTTACATACTTGCTCGAGGTGTCCCTGCTGGCCACACGCGTTACACGTCTTGTTTTTGTGCCAGCATTCGCTTGCCCAGTGATTTGGGCGTCCGCAGCAGAAACACGCGGTGCCCTCCTCGCCTCTCTTCGGTCGACGTTGCGATTGTTGTTGGGGTCCACGTGTTGTGCCTCGATTATTCGATGTTCCCCGTTGCGAGTTTGCTTTGGGCCACGAATTTCGCATTTGTGTGCGTTGTCCTCCCATGTATTTGACACTCGCGTTGTCAACATCCTCGGGTTGATCTCCGGCGCTCGATGTAACCGTGTTTACGGCTTTCTTCGCTTCTTCTATCGCCGACGCCTCTTTCAGCGCGAGGTCCAACGTTAAATTTTCTATTTTGAATAACGCTTTCCTGGCTTCGTCGTCCAATAAGCCCGTGATTAACTGGTCCTTTATTGAGTCGTCGGCATCGTTGAAGTCGCATTTTATCGCTAATTCCCTGAGGGCCGCTATGTATTGCGGGACGCTCTCATCCTTTCCTTGCGTGCGGCGTCGAAACTGTGAGCGTAACACCGTTACGTTGACTTTCGGTTTTAAATATTCCGTTGTTTTTTTTATTATGTCTTTCAGCGTTACTTCACTTGGTTTCAGTGGGGCGCAGATTTTTTTTATGACTGCGTAGGTTTTTGCACTCACTTTGGTAAGGAAAATGGCTCTCTTTTTGACGTCATCGGCCACGTTGTTAGCAATGAAATAAAATTCCATGCGTTCGACAAATTGCTCCCAATCGTCTTTTTCCAAATCATAGTCCAGCGATGCCCGATACTCCATGGTTGTAATTTGATCCTTCGTTTGTGTTTCCTCGTTTCGAGCGACAATTTCTGGATCTTGCGCGGATTTTTCAATTTCTTCCACTACTGAATTTCTCAGTAACTTGCGGAGGGTATCTAAAGTACTTGAATCGTCAACTTCCTGCTCCCTGAGCAACAATTCTTCCACCACTTGAGCTTTGCTCAATTCGTATATCCACGATAACTTTTCTTTTCTATCACTTCCGCTCATGGTCCGCTTTTTACATCGCGTAATCCATCATTTTCCTCGTCGCCACTTAGAGTGTAGGTAAAGGAACAAAATGAGGCCACCAATTTGAGACGGACGTGATGTTTATTTCGTGCGTATAGCTCGCTGTCTGGCTCGCGACTGACTACTGTCCGTTGTGTGTGTACAAATACAGATATATCGTTCCTATATAAGTATAGTATCCGCTGAGTATAATACGGCATATACTACAAGAAAACAACACGGAATAACGCAGATCGCGACAATGAAGATAATATAGCGAGATATAACAAGAATATCGCGACAACTAATACAGCGAATAATACACGAGATAAATTATAATCACGCCGATCGCCAAATATAATCGAAAATAATACGCGGCATAACGCAGCTCGCGAAACATAATACGACATCTAATACGGAATCTAATACGGAATCGAATACGAAAGGTAATACGGAAATAATACGCCAAATAACGCGGATCGTTAATTATAATCACGAGAATATCGCAAAGAATGAAGACAATATAATACGAAGAGTAACGTAAATCGCGAAATATGACAAAGAGAGTACAGAATAGAATATTTGAAGGTGTGCGAAGTCCCGCGCCCCGCTGGGCGCACGCAAGATAATCTTCGCACCCGCGAGAGGATTCCGTCGCCCGAAGGCGAAACACGCGACGATCACTAATGCGGCGCGAACTACGCAATTATCGCAATTAATACGCCGATCACGAAATATAGTTGAAATTAACCCGACAACGTAACGTGCGCGACGAACACACGGCCCTCACGCGGGCCGAAATCTAGCAGGTTGCGAGATAGAACGTCGCACTTTTGGACGACTTTACGATAGGCGGAACTCGCGAGACACTTATTCGTCGCAATAACGCGATCACTCGCGTATCGCGTACCCCGGTATTCGGGGGCTCTTCGGCGCTTCTCCGACCGCGGATCTCCAAGGCTCGCTCCGATACCCACCCCAGCCAGAATATTCACATCGATCCAACGTCAAATAGACGTCTAGAGCTAACGTATATCTACCATCTACGTCTAATCTAAATTAAGATCTATATAGACCTAAAAACGGTCCATATTTAAATGTCTAATCGATCTAAGATTTCGACGTCTTACCGACGTCTTATTGACATGTTATCGATGTTAGTCTTAAATGCCTATAATAAAGCCTTGTGTCCACAATCTAATTAGAACTTGGTCTAAGATCTGGGACGGAAAAAAAATTAACCAATTGCATCTTTGTCCCAGATCTTTGACCAAGTTCTTGAATCGTGGATACAAGGCTTTAAGGGGATCCTGAACCCGTCTGTATACCGACATTATTTCATTATAAGAAATCTTTGAATTGGCTTTACAGAATCGCAAAATTCTTTTACAGAATTAAAGTACGTGCAAAAATCTAGCGCGCAACGGTCGAGTTTGTATGAAAAACGAAAAAAATTAAAAAACTTACTTATTTTGGGATCCTGAACCCGTCTGTATACCGACATTATTTCATTATAAGAAATCTTTGAATTGGCTTTACAGAATCGCAAAATTCTTTTACAGAATTAAAGTACGTGCAAAAATCTAGCGCGCAACGGTCGAGTTTGTATGAAAAACGAAAAAAATTAAAAAACTTACTTATTTTGTGCACGTAGAGCTGTCACCTGACGACAATATTTGCTACAAAAATACTGCAGTTTATATGTACAAAATGAGATAGAGACACGCTAGGGAAAACATGTAAGAATAATATCGCGCAAGCAGAACTAAGATTCGAAGCCTAGAAAAAAAGAATTTCTCTAATTGCATTTTATGAATGCAAATACAGACGCTGAATAACAAGAAGAGCAGTGTTGCGTGTAATATTAGTTGCCGGATCTTATGAGAGATGGCGCTGCAATCGCTGCCAGGGCCGCGCGGACTGTATCGTCCAAGAAGGCGCAGACCAAACAAATAAGTAAAGTAATGAGTCAAAGAAAAACGTGCCTAAATAATTTTTTAAATGTACGTTTTTTATTAGATGGCAAATTTCCCATTCACAAGTGTGCACTCACTACCAACTTGCAACAGGTACTAAAGGATTGATTTCGACGATGTATTGTCGCTCCTGTAGCATTATGTCGTTTTGCTCGATCTAGGGCAAAATAAACAATTGTAATTTTTTGTTTATGTTATTACAAAACTAATGCAAAATTATGAAAGTTTTTAAACATTACAATAACAAACTATGTCTATGCGTATCTAAACGTCTTATATAATATTTTATAATTATTACAGAATAAAATTACAATTTAAAAAAAAATATGTCGTTTTAGACATAATTCCCCTATACAATACGCATATACCATAACGCAACCCAGGCTGATGTTATTTGTCGTCATTGTTACCTGGGAATTTACTGATAGTACAAGTCTTTGAGAAGACGATATATATGGTGTCGTACACTTCAATCTATAACGCACATAGTTATTATAAAAAGAGGCGACAAGATAATAGGGAATTATGGATATCAATTAATATATGAATAGCATAAAGAAATTTAATCAACACGATACTAACGAAAGTTGCAACTTTGACATAAAAAGTGAATTGATTATGATATAGATACTATATCGAGATTCATACTTTTGTGAACACAGTATGTGTTGTTCATTGAATTTCTGTCAAATTAATTAAATTTTACAAATTAGAATTTTATATTAAAAATAAATACTACAAAAAATAAAAGATCAAAACTTCCAAGTAATTGAATAAATGTTTATTTGCCGCTACAAACACACACACATATATTATGAAATATCAGACGCCCTGTATGTTGTGTATCGCTACATCCGATAAGGCCACACTCCCGCCATGAATGGCGTGTATCCTGCCGGGAGCATCGTATACCCTGGCGCCGTCGGCGCGTATGCTAGCGGCAGCTGCGGAGACTGTAAACAAAGTAAATAATTAGTTACAATTTTGTATTATATACATATATATATTGTATATATATATATATATATATATATATATATATATATATAATTCCAGGACCCGTCCTGGAATTTATCAAATTATACAGGGTGTTCCAGACCTTGCGTATCACCCGTTAATGGCAGATTCCTGAGATCATTTGGAGACAAAAATCTTAATGCCAAAATGTCGAGGCTGCCAAATGTCCCGATAATCGTCGGTCTTGCGAACAGTGTACAAAGAAATAAAGTGATTAATAATTTCAAATATTTCTATCGAGTTGAGTAAAGTGTGAAAGTGCTGTTTTGACATGCAACGTCCCTGAGTGCGTAAAATTTTGACAAGCACACTAGTAAACTTTGAACCTTTTCCGTTTAAAACACTGTAGCAGCCTCGACATTTTGGCATTAGGATTTTTGTCTCCAAATGATCTCAGAAATCTACCATTAACGGGTGATACGCGAGGTCTGGTACACCCTGCATATTGTTTATACTTCCAGGACGGGACCTGGAAGTTACCGAATTATATATCTTCTATACTTTTAGGATGGTCCTGAGAAGGGTCCTGGAATTTATCGAATGATATATTTGCCCCTTTGAAATACTTAAATCCCTTTTATTTGAAACATTTTTTATGATAGTGCTTCTTTATTGCCAGCTTGACAGAGTTAGCCCCCCCCCCCCCCCCAAATGGATTATTGATATTTTTTTTTACCAATCGTTTGGTGGTCAGGACTAATGAGCATCCAGCATAATGTCGCCATATTAATTTACGTAAGATGCTCATTGGTCCAGCGGTCTTAAGCTATGCTTATGCGACGTTATGCATTTTGTGTGTGACGGCCTTTATTGTTTACACCATCGTACGTACTAATTAAGCCAATTTAGTTCAAATATAGTACTTAGTACGCGTATCAAACGGTCGTCGTAAAGATGGCCATTATAATTATGTATGTACTCTTTTCCAAATTATAAAAATGGTTTTCGAAATTTCTCTAAATGATTTCCAAATTATTACAAATACTTATTTATTTGCCCTAGATCATGCCCATGTGACCCCAGAGCCTAGTGCGTGTACACACGTACATAGATAGCGGTTGCGCTCCTGAATGCCCACAATGTGTGCAATCGTCACTATACGTAATTGGAAACATCCTTATTCATTAACGTACAAAACAATTCTTTGAAGTGTTAAGCCTTGTGTCCACGATGCTAGAACTGCGTCTGAGTTTCAGTTTAAGCCAATCAACTTGCAGCTCTTACAGAAAAGTAGCAGTTTCATTGGCTTAAACCGAAACTCGGACACAGTTCTAGCATCGTGGACACAAAGCTTAAACTAGGTCAATAAAGGCCGTCACACACAAAATGCATAACGTCGCATAAGCATAGCATAAGACCGCTGGACCAATGAGCATCTTACGTGAATTAATATGGCGACATTATGCTGGATGCTCATTGGTCCAGCGGTCTTGTGCTATGCTTATGCTACGCTATGCATTTTGTGTATTATAGCCTTAATGCCATCTTACACAAAATACATAACGTTGCATTAGCATAACATAAGACCGCTGGACCAATGAGCATCTTATGTAAATTAATATGGCGAGTTTATGGTGGATGTTTATTGGTCCAGCGGTCTTATGCTATGCTTATGCGACGTTATGCATTTTGTGTGTGACGGCCTTTAACGTATTAAGGTATTATGAAGGCGTATCGTACCAAAATAGTACAAACGTGATCACGTGATCCGTTTTGTCGCTCAAACGATTGGTTTTATCGGCTCGTGAAAATGCAGCTTTATGCCTGTTCTATAATACTCGTACTTCGTGGTTTGTAGTTTTTGCCGCGCGATTTATAAAATTGTTGTACTGGTTGCACCACAGCGTGCTTTATTTAGATGCACCTAATGAAAGACATTGAAAGAAAAGAAGAAGAACATTATTGCTATATGCAATATATCATAAAATTTAAATCAGTTTTAATCAGAAACATATATAGGTAAGGATAAACATTTATTTTATGAATTTATCTTATATATTTATTGGAAACGGGTATACGGCCAATATGGCGGCCACAAGGCGACTCATATACACGCGGAACAATAGGTGGGCTCGTGAACACACCTATGACCTAGTATACACCGACCGTTTAATACGCGTACCAAGTACTATATCCGTGTCAAATCTCGGTTTACACCGTGATAACCCGAGATTTGATACGGATATAGTACTTGGTACGCGTATTAAACGGTCGGTGTAAACTAGGCCATAGGTGTGTTCACGAGCCCACCTATTGTTCCGCGTGTATATGAGTCGGCTTATGGCCGCCATATTGGTCGTATACCCGTTTCCAATAAATATATAAGATAAATTCATAAAATAAATGTTTATCCTCACCTATATATGTTTCAGATTAAAACTGATTTAAATTTTATGATATATTGCATATAGCAATAATGTTCTTCTTCTTTTCTTTCAATGTCTTTCATTAGGTGCATCTAAATAAAGCACGCTGTGATGCAACCAGTACAACAATTTTATAAATCGCGCGGAAAAAACTACAAACCACGAAGTACGAGTATTATAGAAGAGGCATAAAGCTGCATTTTCACGAGCCGATGAAACCGATCGTTTGAGCGACAAAACGGATCACGTGATCACGTTTGTACTATTTTGGTACGATACGCCTTTATAATACCTTAATACGTTAAAGGCCGTCACACACAAAATGCATAACGTCGCATAAGCATAGCATAAGACAACTGGACCAATAAACATCCACCATAAACTCGCCATATTAATTTACATAAGATTCTCATTGGTCCAGCTTTCTTATGTTATGCTAATGCAACGTTATGTATTTTTTGTGAGATGGCATTAAGGCTATAATACACAAAATGCATAGCGTAGCATAAGCATAGCACAAGACCGCTGGACCAATGAGCATCCAGCATAATGTCGCCATATTAATTCACGTAAGATGCTCATTGGTCCAGCGGTCTTATGCTATGCTTATGCGACGTTATGCATTTTGTGTGTGACGGCCTTTATTGACCTAGTTTAAGCCTTGTGTCCACGATGCTAGAACTGTGTCCGAGTTTCGGTTTAAGCCAATGAAACTGCTACTTTTTCTGTAAGAGCTGCAAGTTGATTGGCTTCAAACCGAAACTCGGACGCAGTTCTAGCATCGTGGACACAAGGCTTAACACTTCCAAAAAATTGTTTTGTACGTAAGTGAATAGGGATGTTTCCAGTTACGTATAGTGACGATTGCACACATTGTGGGCATTCAGGAGCGCAACCGCTATCTATGTACGTGTGTACACGCAATAGGCTCTGGGGTCACATGCGCATGCTCTAGGGCAAATAAATAAGTATTTGTAGTAATTTGGAAATCATTTAGAGAAATTTCGAAAACCATTTTTATAATTTGGAAAAAAGTACATACATAATTATAATGGCCATCTTTACGCCGACCGTTTGATACGCGTACTAAGTACTATATCCGTATCAAATCTCAGGTTATCACGGTGTAAACCGAGATTTGTCGGGTATACGGCCAATATGGCGGCCACAAGCCGACTCATGTACACGCGGAACAATAGGTGGGCTCGTGAACACACCTATGGCCTAGTTTACAACCGACCGTTTAATACGCGTACCAAGTACTATATCCGTATCAAGTCTCGGGTTATCACGGTGTAAACCGAGATTTGACACGGATATAGTACTTGGTACGCGTATTAAACGGTCGGTGTAAACTAGGCCATAGGTGTGTTCACGAGCCCACCTATTGTTCCGCGTGTATATGAGTCAGCTTGTGGCCGCCATATTGGCCGTATATCCGTTTCCAATAAATATATAAGATAAATTCATAAAATAAATGTTTATCCTTACCTATATATGTTTCAGATTAAAACTGATTTAAATTTTATGATATATTGCATATAGCAATAATGTTCTTCTTCTTTTCTTTCAATGTCTTTCATTAGGTGCGTCTAAATAAAGCACGCTGTGGTGCAACCAGTACAACAATTTTATAAATCGCGCGGCAAAAACTACAAACCACGAAGTACGAGTATTATAGAAGAGGCATAAAGCTGCATTTTCACGAGCCGATAAAACCGATCGTTTGAGCGACAAAACGGATCACGTGATCACGTTTGCTAAATACAAGAATTGATAAATCCTGTGTTCTAAGTCCTGCAAATTATCATTTTATTAAAAAGACCTGGAAATTATCAGTATATTAAAAAGACCTGGAAATTACCAGTATATTAAAAAGACCTGAAAATTATCAGTATATTAAAAAGACCTGGAAATTACCAGTATATTTAGAGACCTGGAAATTATCAGTATATTAAAAAGACCTGGAAATTACCAGTATATTAAAAAGACCTGGAAAGAACCACCGTATACAAAATTCTATTTATTTTATAATCTATCGTATACATAATAAAATATTCTTTTGTAAACGTTATACATTGGATTTGTAAATGCAGTGCAACTATAAAAAAAATATGGACCTGGAACAAACCCTACGACATATATATATATATATATATATATATAGTATATTTTATAATGTAATTGTATACTCACATTGTATGTTGCGGGCGGCAACGGCGGCGGTGTGTATGGTCGTGGTCAAAAAGGTTGTCCGACTTTTTTTTATAATTTTTTGAACGCACTCTGTCATGTGAGAGTTGATGGTCCCTGCTCACGGCCATAACCTAAAGTTTCGCAGTGACATATTATCGGAGCAGATGGACAATCTATACAAGGTGTCGGAATAGTTTAAAATACCAGAAGAAGTATAAGCACGTGTATTTTGACGCAAGGAACAAAGCCAGTCATAAAGAGGAAAAAAGAGAAGAGGAATATGAGCAAAGAATGGTAAGTAAAATGACCAGTGACCAATATTAGAAAAGAAATGTAAGAAATAATAATATACCCATATAAATATTTATATAACTATATAAATTACTTTAGACAAACAATTTTTATTAACAATTATCAATATGACAATAAAAAAATGCATAATTATGACATAAAATATATTATTAAAATAAATAAATACAATAGCATAAGTAGGAAGACTATGAGAGTTCTAACTCGGGAGCTCCGAGGGGGGGTGAGGGGCGGGGGGGTAACCGAGGGGACCGAGGGCGAGACCGAGGGCGAGAGGGATGACGTCACGCGAGGGGGGGGGGGGGGGTATGATGCACCCTGGCAAAGGGGGGGGGGTGGATGTTTTACAGGCGGCGTCTCGAATTACAAAGGAGGGTGAGGGGTGTTGACGTGACGCGGGGGAGGGGTGTCGCGTTAGGGCCCGCCGCCGCCCGCGCCGCCGCCCGCGCCGCCCGCGCCGCCCGCCGCCCGCGCTGCCGCCGCCGCCGCTCGCGTTCGCGTTCGCGTTCGCGGGAAAATCCGCGTTTACAAAAAAAAAATGTTATCCTACCTTAATTTAGCGGACGCCCGTGTCCGCGCCCAACGAGACGATGCCCGAGCTGCGATCTTTGTACTAGGTGTTGCATCGCCTCAGCGCGGCCTCGACCGCCTGCACCACCACCTAGCGCTCGCAACCTCGCGATAATGTTATTGGGACCCGGACGTCTTACGTCCTCTTGCACCAATTGGCGAACGTATCGTTCGGCTCGGCCACGAAAGTCAAAAGTGGTGACAGGCGCAGCACACACCCCTTCCGCAGCCTCCTCAAGTTTGAGAGGTTGTGCTACGTCTGGGAAATCTGAGCCAGGCGGAGCCATTACGTTCAAAAGTGTACTTCAGCGGGTACTACGTAATTACCTCTCCTATAAAGTACCTGTTCCTAATCGTATCGCAACACGATCAAGAAACTATACTTTATAGAAGAGGTAACTACGTACATGACACACACTATCACACACACACATACACACACACAAAAAACTGACAAAAAACTGTCAACGACTGTACGCAACGGATGAGCGACAGGTACAGACTGAAGCGGAACTGCGGCAAGAAACCCGCTAGAGGTGAAGTAAGGACAGTGTAAAAACTGATAAGTAGTCGCTTACAGCAAAGAGGATGAGTATATCTCGTGTTACAAAGACGAGCCGCCGAACCTTGACGCTCTGTAACGCGCAACGCCATAACCGAATGGCATAGCGAAACATATCGTCGTAGAAGACGACTGTTATTGTTATTGTTAGTGTTAGAATACAAAATAGAGATCGGCGCGATGCCATAGTTTTTTAATCGATCGCGGTGTCGCGGTCATGATCAGCATTTTCGTTATAGGAAGACTTGTTCTTTTATGAAGGTTTCAGCGAGCGCGTCGCTACATGTTTCAGCGAGCGCGTTGCGACATTTTTCACGCATGTAAACAAACAGCGTCTCACACTACAGAAGCGAGCGCCGACGTTGTGGCGAACGTAACGCGTATATCGAGCGGAAAATAAAGTACGTCGTGATTCAGACCTGAAAAATACTTATTATATTTTTTCTCTTACGAATTTAGTCATGCATAGTGGAGGGGAAAGGAGATAAGAAATAAAACATTGTAACGTACATATACGTATAATGTATTTATTTTTATAATTTTTATAAGTTAAAAAGATGACAATTCTTTCTCATGTTTCGACCACCAGTTGAATATTTTAAATACGTTTTGCAACGCGCAATTCTTCGTATGTTTTCCGCATCGCACAGTATTAGCGGCATCCAGAGTGTTCAAAGAGTCGATGTCTTCGTAATCCGCATCAATAGTCTCGACGATCATTTTCTTTTTCGCAAAATCTTCGAGCAGATCCACCAGCCATTCGCGTTTCTGGATTCCCTTGACGTACACGAGAGTCGGTGGCGTTTCGTCGTCGTCGTCGTCATCCTCTTCCATACCAAACACGGCCGATGTAATGAGACGTTTCACCATGCTGTACGGCACGTTTCCGTCGTTCCATCGTAATCCGTGATGATTTTTTATCAACCAGGTAGCGCATGATTTGTCGGAATTCATGAGGAGATTCCACGGCATGGGACGTTCAAAGATGTAATGCGCCAAAACGGTCCCCTTTCGCAGCACCGCCACCTCCTTCACGACAAACTTCATTCCGACGAGGAAACCTTGCAGGTCCACGAACGTTGGTACGGACATGAGATTTCTCTCTTCGATGCGTTACTTGACAAGAATGACACGCCAATATGCAAACGTCTCGCGACACTTTTGATTTATACCCTGCTCCCCCTTTCCCCCTCTCTTCATTAATAGTTGTTTCTCGACGTTGCCGCGACCGCTCAGACAATTTTGCGCACCACGTTGGTCAACGGGTTGTACTGAATAACGCGATCGTGTATGATGAGACAGTACGCTGAGGTATTCGGCGGTACATTCTCCATGCAATCAAATTCTATTCTGACATCCACGGTGGCAGTTTTGACAGATTCGTTCTGTCGAGAGCAATCGATGACCACTATTGGAGCGTATAGTAGAAAATTCGGGACATCGAGACACGGCTGAACGTTCTCGCGTCCGTAATACGCTCTACTGAAACGCGTGTACATATCGTACAGAATCGCCCATCTGTGTCTACCAAAGTCCAAATTCATGTCGTCATACGGATAGAATTCAGAGTTTAGATAGAGTTTTACGTTGGTCAATTTGCAATGATCGAACGTTGTTACTTCTCTGCTCATAACGTTCTTCCGGCCTGTCTGCAGAGCAAATATGACGTATCGCGGTTTTTCGAGCTGAGTCGCGGTCTTGATGGCCCACGAGTGCTTGGTCGTGTTCTGCAACAGGGGATACTCGTACAGATCCCACGAACGGAAACTCATACTCAGATATCGTCCGTTTTCCAAGGCGCGCAGCATCGACAGTTTGTTGATCTCGTTCAGCAACACGTGAGGCATTCGCCATTGTATCTTGAGTACGTTGATAGCAGGAGTCAACATCGGATTTCCCACCAGGGGATTGTTATCGTTACGCGATCGTATCAAGATCAATTCATGACGCGCGTTGATCACCACGCGTTTGTAATCCTCGCAAAATCCCAGTAGCATGCTGAGCGGTACGTGAAAAGTAAAGTTTCTTCGCGTAGAAGTGATGTCCGCGTTATTGAACATATCCCAGCGGCGTTTTTCAGAATCGTACTCGCGCCCAAAGACAGCGACGCGTAGTTCTTGAGCGTTGTTGTTATTCCTACGTTTCTGTTGCGATCAATCTCCACGCCGTCGAGTTCATATCGAATTTCATCGAACATAAATGCGACAGCATTATTCGCCAATACCACGTTATCGGGTTCACCGTCTACTCTGTTCACCGTCAATATTCCTTCGACGTAGAGAAAACTTTCGCACGGCAACGTATACAGATCCTGCTGTTGTATGGGTATTCGTATCTCATCGCTGTACTCGAACGTTGTGTTGGCGTACGCTTTGTACGTATGAGTCTCGATCTTGACGATGCGATCGTCAAAGACCGGCTCGCTTCCGATGTTAAGGATATCGGCCATGTTTCCTCAGATATTTCGCACCGCGAATCCCAAAGATTGTAAGAATTCAACGTTCGACGCTGTGAGCTTCTTTCTCGTATTTTTAGCGTAGCCTAACGCTGGTGATGCAAATGATCGGACGATATCGTCGGTCGCTACCGTAGTGTAGATAGTGTTGTCTCTCGCGTGCTCCGAGTCCGTCAACACGAGCATCTCATATATGTCGCGCACACTCACGCGCGTTATCGCTGTCGTCGTCGTACGTGCAATCTGACGGTGATTTCTTCGCCTCGAAAGTCGAGCAATCGTCCGTCCTGATCCACGATGCGTACCGTTAGATCTGTAATGCTCCGTGCGATGATCGGCAGGTAAATGATCTGCGCCGGTGTTTCCGATATCTTATATCCTGGTGGCACGCTTGGAGAAAATTCATGTATCGTGTGAACGGGTTTGCCGTTGCTGTACGCACCCGCGGTCACGTTACACTCTAGGCGGATAATGTTTATGTTGATGATATTAATCGGTAGGTCCGATCGGTGCCATTTTCCCGGTTGCAATATACGCTTCGACGAGAATCCCAGTAGCGATCCAATGTTGTTTGGTCTGCTAAAGTTTACTCTGAAAGCGCAATTAATCTCGCTCTTCATCGTGTTGTAATTAGCACGGAGCACTAGCGGATATTTTACAGCCTCGTCGTCCTCGTACTCCGCGTTGTCGTCGTCGTCGTCATCGTCATCGTCACCGTTCACGCGAGCGGTCTCCTCTCGCGCGATATCCGCGACCGATGTACGATTGTCGCTGATGGAACGAGCTACACGTCGGCCGCGTCGCGGGCGTTTCCGTGAAACAGCGCGTTTCAAAAACTCGTGTATCGCTCGTATCTCGTACGATCCCTCGGGTATCGTGATTTCCGTGTCATCCTCGTCAAAGTAGAATTTATTATTCGAAGAATTAACGTTCGGTATCGTGTGATAAGTCTCAAAAACCGTTAGACCGAGCTCGTAGTCGCCATCGCTCAAATCTACGGCGGGAAAGTAGTGCACCGCGAGGATGCTGCTGTTCCCGGTCAGTGTGAATGTCATAGACATGTCGGGAAAACTGTTCGACTAACACTGAGTCTCCACGGCGCATCGTCAGGCTTTAAATTCACGCCGATCGTCGTCGATCGTCAGGAGAAATCGCAGGCACGCTTGTCCGCAAATATTCTGATCGTATGTCTGAACGGGCGTGTGATTGTACTCCACCTTCGTCACGCTCGGTCCGAAATATCGCGTCAACTCTTTCGGAGGTCGAAGATTACCGAAACTGTCGAAATACATCGCGCGGTTTCCCCTCTTTGCGTACGCTACCCAGTGAGTACCGGGGCCCGCTGCATCGTCCAAATTTACAATACCGCTCTCGTTTCGACGTATACCGCCGATCGGTAACGAGTCACGCATGAAAACACCCCTGAAGAACGGTACGCGCATGTGTTTCGCCAGTCGATTTAATTGCACGTTAGTCGTAATACCCGTGGGCATTTTCAACGTCTCTTTGACGTTTTTTTTTCTTATTCTCTCTCTTCCTCTTCGACGCAACTCCCTGTCCGCGTTTGTACGGAGCGAGATAAAGTCCGCGGCCTTCCATGGCGCGATTGTGACGTTGCATCTCTTCAAGCTGACGTCGCGCGGTTTTGTTAGCGTTCACGGCCGTTGCGACCCCGGCCGCCCCACCGGCCAGGGAACCGAGAACTCCCAGCAACGGTAGAAGCGGCAATACACCGCCTCGTTTCGCTGCCGGAAGTATCCGTTTTTTCGACGCTCTCCTCCTCTTCTTTTTCACGGTTCGCAAACCTATTCCTAATTTCCGCTTGGCATTCATGGCCGTCCAGACGGCTGTAGCGGCAGCTCTCTCTCCAAGAGCCGAATCTCTCGCGATGACACGTCCTAGCGCCTGCTCGGCGAGTACCTTGTCCGCCGCGTGTCTCCCGGTGAGATCTTTGTTATGCGAATACGCTATGTCGTGCTCGCGACACGCCGCGTCCAGTGGATTTACACCCGGATCACCTCTGGCTAATCGCTCCTTCAACCGAGTGCCCGGACCGCAAAACTGATAGCCGGGAATGTGCAATCCGAACGGAAGTGAGCTTATCGCGCTGTTGAACAGGCCTTTGCCTAATTTTTTCGCTGACATTCACCGCAATTTTTTATCAACGGTGCCGGACCGTCGATGTGCGTTCGATGATGCGGTAAATTATAATGTTTTAAGCACCGACGATATTGCTGAACCTCCGAATCCGCCTTTATATGTTCCGGAAGCTTGTCCCACACGTCGTGGACGTGATCACCACACATTTGCAACAGAACAGCCTTCGGTACAAATTGTAGCTGCTCGGCGCTGCAATCGCGAATATCGGAAGGTCTTGATAACAGGACGAACATTTTTCCGCTACTGAGCGATTCGCGGATTTGCGCACCTATAAATAGGCGTCCGATCCAGCCCTCCGGTCAGCAATGCGAAAAAAAATGAGATTCGTGCGACAACCGCTGGCGATTCGCGTGACGAACTGCGACGACAGATCACGGTCGATGGCGGGTAACGCGGAGAAGCGCAGGCACGGTACGATGTTACCGACCACTATACGCGCCATCATTTGCGGCCCCTCGAATTGCGGTAAAACCAACGTTCTGATAAGCTTGTTGGAAAGTCCGCACGGTGTGCGTTTCGAGAACGTGTACGTGTACTCAAAGTCGCTCCAGCAACCGAAATATCGATATCTGGAGAATTTATTGACGTCGATCGACGAAATCGGCTACTTTACGTTCTCAAACAACAGTGACGTCATTCCGCCGAGCGATGCGTGTCCAAACTCGATATTCGTCTTTGATGACGTGGCATGCGACAAGCAAGACGCCGTGAGAGAGTACTTTTCAATGGGTAGGCATTCGAACATCGATTGTTTTTATCTCTGTCAGACGTACACGAGAATACCTAAACATCTGATACGCGACAACGCGAACCTGCTGATCCTGTTCAAACAGGATGGAACCAATCTGAAACATGTGTACAACGATCACGTGAATACCGACATGTCGTACGATGAATTCAGCGCGCTGTGCAGCGAATGTTGGCAACGCAAGTACGGATTCGTAGTGATAGATAAGGACAGCCCGCTCAACAATGGTCGATACAGAAAAGGCTTTAACATGTTCGCGATACCGCAAAAGCGGTCAGTCGTCGTCGGTACCTCGTCGAGGTAAAACGTCGGAGAGAGCGTCACTTTACGTATTTCCGCGATGGCTGCGATCGACAAGAGCACGGATATCCGCGAGCGCGAGAAGGTTGCGAAGAAGATTGCGAAAACGAGCGAGTCGATTCGCAAGAAACTTCGCGCTATGAAGACCGGTAAGATCGAAAAGGACATCGAGTTGGACACGCACTTTAAGCCTCTCATCGAGCCGTTGCAAAAAATCGCCGACAAATCGATCGCGGTGAAAAAAGAGGAGCCGGAGAGCGACGCTGAGATCGAAACGTTTTCCGAGGATGCGACGCCGAGAAAGAGAAAATGGTCGGATCACCCGCCGGCACCGCGTAAATCGAGCCAATCGAAACGATCGAAAGCTTCACTGGATGTGCCACCACCGATAACCTCTACACCGATAACCTCATCTCCACCGATATCATCTCCGCCATACGTAACGGCGAGAAAAATGCAGCCTACAATAAAGTTCGAATTACCCGCAAACATGCCTGTTTTTGACCTCACGGATGACTCGGAGCTCGCGACGTCTATTCGAAAGGAGTTGGAAACGCCGGAGGGTCGAGAAGCGTTGCACGATACCTTGGGGCCATTGGGCCAAGAGTACATCGGTGCTCTTATGAGCGCCAAACCAAAGAGCGATATAGATACCGTGTACGGTGTTTATCTCGGCAACGATGGAATGATGCTCGGGAATAAACGTTTCAAGGTGGACAGCGTGGATAACATACATATCGGCGACGTACATTACATTGGCACACCCGGTATTTATGAGTTGATCTTTAAAAACAAGCCTGATGAAAACATGTACACGGAGGAGGATATGCAAAAGTACATGAATATACTGTTCGAGACGAGCACTCATAGAGCCAATCACGATCCTCTCGGGCGAGTAAAGTCCAACAGGGGATACAAGTACACGAATATAATCAAGAAGTTGATACCGCCCGCATCCATGAAGAAACAATCCGGAAAAGGATTATTCGCGCCTCGCGCGATGACGCTGACCGACAATAAGATCGATTACGTGCACTGGGATGATCCCAACGAGCTGGTGGATCGTCTACGATTGCTCGACGCTTCGCGCCACGCTGGTAACAATGCCCACGACAACGAGATCCTGTCGATCATCGAGGAACTTCGCGAAGCCGGTGTTGTTATAAATTGAGCCGCGCGGCAACGAGCCGTTCAATCAGCGGTGAAATGCCGATCAACAAATTTGGTATATTCGAGCAGAGCAGAGACGCGTCGAACGCCGTATCGTATCATCAGTGGAGCGGATTAATGAGACATTTCGTGCGCGATAAAGCTCTGTGTCGCACCGCTACGGACTTTGACGCAAAGTCGCGCAAGATTCGTCGCGTGGCGCAACCGGAGGCTGACGACGACGCGGTTAATAAACTATACGTGGAACAGAGCGTTAAGAGTGTGAGAGACGAAGCGGAATTCGAGAAGCATCGTAAAACGCGATTGGAGACTGAATTCGAAACGAATCTTAGACTTCTGAGAGATAGCGTTAAAATTTTGAGAGATCAGTTGGAGGAAATCGAAACGAATCTGATCGCGCTCAAACGAGATACGCAATCCATGTTGGACGCGAACCGAGAGGCGCTCGAGGCACATATCTTTCGATCGATGAAACCTGAGTAACGATGGCAAGCGGCAAACGATCCGGGAAAGATTACAAAAGGCTGTCGAATGACGATGACGACGAAGGGCAACGGGCGATTCAGGAACGATCATCGAGCAACAGCAGCTATCAACAGACCAACGAACGAGCCAGAAGCGGCTACGAATGGTTCAGAAACAGCTGTGAACGGTTAATGAGTAGAAATAGACGACAAGCCAGCGACGACGACGAAGAGCTGAAAGAACTGAAAAAACCGCTATTGAGCGATGATGAACGGAAATAAATGGCTGATTGAATGTCATTGGTTAAAAGAAAGAAAAAAAGTTTGAGATATAATTTCTTTGCATGTATTATTACACACCGTTAAAAAAAACATGACATCGTTGAAATCCGATGAACGTAAAAATATCGAGAAGCGACGACTCGTCGAGGAACTGCACGCACCGGCGAGAAGAAATTTTCCCCGAAGACACGTCATCGTGCGTGGGTACGATGACCTGTGGCAGGCTGACATCGTCGAGATGCGTCCGTACTCGCGTTTCAATAGAGGCTACCACTACATACTTACCGTCATCGATGTGTTGAGCAAATACGCGTGGGCCGTGCCACTCAAGAGTAAAGGCGGAAGCGAGACAGCTGACGTTATCGCCAAGATAATTCGAGACAGCAAGAGATGCCCGAAAAACTTACAAACCGATATGGGGAAAGAATTTTACAACGCTGACGTGCAACGTCTCATGAGAAAACACGGCATCAATCATTATTCTACATATTCGGTTATGAAAGCATCGGTCGTCGAGCGATTCAATCGCACGTTGAAGAACGATATGTGGAAGATGTTTACGCTCAATGGGACTTACAAGTGGGTCGACGCGTTATCGCGACTCGTGTCAGATTACAACGCGCGCAAGCATCGAACGATCGGCGTGCGGCCCGTCGACGTTACTCCCGCGATCGCCGAAAGACTCTTGAATACGGTGTACAGCGAGATAAAGATCGCGGGTCCGGCAAAGTTCAAAGTAGGCGACCCGGTACGCGTCAGCAAGTACAAGACAATTTTCGAGAAAGGTTACACGCCGAATTGGACGACCGAGGTTTTTAAAATTGTTAAAGTGCAGCGTACTAATCCCGTTACCTATCTACTCGAAGACTATCAAGGAAAATCTGTCACCGGAGGATTCTACGAACACGAGCTGCATCGCGCGGTCTATCCGGATGTGTATCTCGTGGAGAAAGTACTTCGCAGGAGAGGTGACGAGGTTTATGTGAAATGGCTGGGATTCGACGGATCGCACAATTCATGGATACACAAGGACAACGTGATTTAATATATAAAGACATTTATTTGTACTGTATAAAAAAATATGTATTACATACAAGTGTAAAATATAAGTATAAAATATAAGTAAAAAATATGTATAAAACGAAATATGAAATATGATATATAAGTATAAAATATAAAATACATTTAAGAAAAAATATGAAATATATAAGTATATAATATGAAATATTAAATCATTTTTTTTATTATTATCCCATCTAATACAATATCTTTATTAACATCATGTCCAATATACAACATTATATTTCATACATTGCATACATACATACATACATACATTGCATACATTGCATACATACATACATACATACATTGCATACATATATACATATATACATACTTACATTACATTATATTACATACATTATACGTTACGTTATACTTTACGTTATACGTTATACATTACATACATTATACGTTACGTTATACGTTATACATTATACATTATACGTTATACATTACGTTATACGTTATACATTACGTTATACATTACGTTATACATTATATTACATACATACATACATACATACAAACATTATGTTACAAGGGTATTCGATAATGTCCCCACGGTAACGTATCGGTCGAATCTGGTAAGATGTACCGCTTGTCATCATACGGACTCAGAGCGATTTTCGTCTCGGACACTGTACGCACTTGATGCAGTTTTGATCTTATACACGACTGGCGACGAGTCATTTCAATCTCGTCGTTCAGACACCGCGTGTAGTGGTCGAACGTTATAGTACGCGCTACGACGTTACTCTTGACACCTTTTGCTTTCTTAGTGTCTTTTTTACCATCGACTCGCAAGGCGTACATTTTCGCCCTGAGTCCGACGAATTCGGTCATGATCGCGCCGTTATTTTCGTCTTTCATCAAGCCCGGCACTTTCTTGTTCTCAAGCTGTATACCGTACGCGTTGTCGACCGGGTAATCGCTCGTATCAAACCTAGCGATATCACGTTTCATGTTATCGTACACATCCTCGCACTCTATATGGTAAATCAAACTGTCAGTGTCGGTGTACATAATTTTACATTTGTCGCTATACAGAGGAGACATGTACTCGTGATGAAATTCATACAAACATATCTTTGATATGTCGAGGATGCACATGCCTACGTAGATCGGTTTGTTAAATTTCACTTCGAGTTTGCGCATTTCTATTGCAACCAAATTTTCCGAAAATATACTTCTACTATGAAAATTTGGTTTAGCGATCATTGCCTCCGCGCCGTATCTACCCTCCCATTGAGTCAATAATTTTACATCTACATGATTACGCACATTCTCCATCGTTTTCCCGAAAACTGCGTTATTCATCAGTTTATATAAATTTTTTTCGAAATCGTTTGTCGCGCGCGTTCTAAATCGGGTGTTTAATTCGATGTAATCGCGGAGCCATGGAGATTGAGCGAATTGCAACACGCGATGTATTTTTGTAACTCGAAGGCCATGGCGCGTGCATTGCTGAAGGTTGCGATAGTGTATGACGTAGCGCTTCTTATCGCACACAGTTGCAAGGAGCTTGACCTGCCGCGCGCCTGGCGGCTTATCGCGCGTCGGACAGAACGGTAGGTCAGCGTGCGAGTCGTGTTTATTTTGTGGGTACTCCAGATCGACCTCGAGAATATAACCTGTGGGCGAATTCGTATCGATCGCGCTAAAATCAAAATTCGAAACGTCTTCGATCCATCGAAAATCGGCGAACGGTAGTGGTTGGCACATTGCCCAACCGTACAAGTTGTTTACGTCGAAATACATTAGGTACGACGATGGTTTCGATGGATCGTACGACTGCATGTATTTGTTATTGGCTCGCGCGTATCTGCCTGAACATTGACTCATTCCGCCGCGAATACCGCGTTCGATAAACATAACCATATCTATATCGGTGAGCAGTTCGAAATTTACACGAGTATGCTTCAACATGGCGTCCCATGTGAAACCTGGCAATGTGTAGTAATAAGCGGGGTCTAGTCCGTAACTTTTGATGCAACTGTCACGGAAATTTTCGAAAACGTCGGCCAATAACAATACATCTGTTTTTAAATACAGATCGCTGTATTCTCCCAAGGTTCGAACAGAGAACCGCTGCCATACGTTCACGGCGTGCGCGTAATCACTCTCGGATACAGTGTCACCGACCAATGAACTGTAAAATGATTCGCGTGGTGGTAAACGCGTGTCCTGCAACTTGTCCACGCAATCCACGTATTCGTAAGGAAAGACACCTTTTCGCGTCAGTAGTTCTAAATCGTGGACTGATAATTCGGAAAATTTTGAACGTACAATTTTCAATTTGTCCTTATCGAGGAAGGATGCCAATTTCTCGAGACTAGTGTTGAGAAATTTTAACGAATCGATGAACCGTAACTTTATATTGTTTCGCGAATCTGATTTATCGGCTGTGTCTTTAACGTTTTTCGTGAACGAGATATATTTTTCTTTAGTTAACGGTAGTACATCGATCGAACCTTCGAACGCGGCAGCTATTTCTTTTATGATAAAATGTGCGTCATAGCCAGATAAATTGTGAAAAACTATGGGAATGAAATATGAGTCTTTATAGTTGAGATTGCAGTTTGAATGCGCGGGACCTCTGTAACGACCGGTCAGATGGCAATGATCGCGTACTCGCTCCTCGTCGTCGTTTAATGTGAACGGTTTTTCGCAAATGTGGCAGTGCGTCGCGCTGTGAAACGCATGCCACTGTTCTTTCGAGAGCGTTTCCATGGGGACATTGGCGGATAAAATACCCTTTACGCGATGCGCTATTTCTTCGAGTTCGTTGGCGAACCACGCGATGCAATCCTTATCGCGGCGAAACCGATACGTACATAACGATTCGTCGTACGAGCACTGCACGTAGTATCCTATGCTAAATACCTCGTGGTGTTGATATGCGTACGTCGACATTCTCTCATCCACGTCCATCTTCTCCAGAGTGCATTCGAGATCGGCGTACACGACGAACGGAAGCCGCTCCTTCCTGTTATAGTTGCGGAAGCTCAGCCATTTGTCGTCCTCGCTCGGTAGCCATTCTGAATAATCGATATTCTCCTCCACAATTTTGGCACCGCATCGGCGACGCTCGTTGCACTTCCGTTTCTCTTTGCGGATCCTGCTCGAGCCACATTAATGTTATAAAGATATCATTATAATAAATCCCCTTGCGTTCAGAGCGCCACCTATAGTACTCGTCTACCTCAGAGTTACGTATATAACGTCTTCTCAGCATGTTGCTCGCGTACACTTTATATTGTTCGATTCACGGCAATGTTTTTTTTCAATGTGCACAACGACCACTTACACATTTCTCAAAAGTATGAATTAAATAACTGTTACACTTTTTTCGACCGATATATTTTTTTCGACCGATGCGCTGGCTTTCAAATCATATATACTGTGACTCTGACGCGCTTCACTCATCGTTATATATTTCATCTATCATTCTTTTCTCTCCTTCCAACTGGAGCATCACGTATCGTTTCTTCTTCTTCTATCTACTGCATAGTGTCATCAGAACTATTGTTCTTCATATGCGTTACAGAAAGGTAATATGTCTTGGACGTTGCGTTCTGCTTACGCGCTATTTTGTCCACAACGTCTAGCAGCCTGATCTCGGCGCTCGCTTTGTCATACGCACCGCTATAACCGAATGGATCTATTGCATAGTGTCATCAGATCTATTGTTCATTATATGCGTTACAGAAAGGTAATATCCCTTGGACGGTGAGTTCTGCTTACGCACTTTTTGTCTACAAATTCTAGCAGCCTGATCTCGGCGCTCGCTTTGTAACGCGCGACGCCGTAACCGAATGGCGTCGCGGAATATACCCCGATAAACAATAAAGAGGACACCAGTAGCGGGATTCTCTAACTCGTTATCGACGAAATTCGCTATCGTTAACTATCGATATCGATGATTATCGCAAAAGCTTATTCTGTAACTAGCAGTTATCGACAACTCTCGATAATGTGAATCGTTAAATTCCGACAAATGTCGAAGTCGTGTCGATGCGTTTGCGATCGATACCGGAGGTCTCGCTAAGCCGTTAACGATAGTCGGTGTGAGTCGGTGCCGTCAGTTGTACGTTGGTGTATGGAACGTGTGCATATATGTGAGTAGTACATGTGACTTGAGTTCGAAGTACTCTTTTCCTCCTGTCTTTTAATGAAGAATGAAAAAGAAGAACACTTAAAAAGCATTTGTAGCATCAAGTGGACTGCAGCCACAGTGAACTGTCGGAAGTTGTTGAATAAAATCTAATACGGTAAGATGAATAAAACTTAACCTCATCGTTAGATAAGCAATGCAAAATAATGCAAAATAATCAGTACGTGATCGAAATCTTTCTCGCCTCTTGTTAGAAATTGCACATTATTCTTTTATTTCTACGGCATTTTTACATGAATCATCGTCACGATAAAATTATATCTTAACTTATTATTTTAGAATGGCTCTCGACTATCTTGGTTTAGATGTAATGATGATGGAAAACCGTGTTCAACGCCTTGAACGAAGGGCGCAACGACAATTGTTGCGCATGACAGAGGATCCGTTCGATTTGACGAACAATGAATTTAAAGAACTATATCGCCTAACACCGGATTTAATGTTTGATCTCGCTGATGTATTAGAACCTCGATTGCAGCGGACAAGGATTACCGGGCTGTCTGTAGAAAAGCAGGTAATACAAATTGTTGCAACCATATATTTTCCTTTTATTACAACGATTATATTAATTTTTTTATTTCAGTTTGTAGTAAGTATTTATATGTTACAGATATTGTCGGCAGTGAGATTTTACGCAACTGGCTGTTTTCAACGCCCTGTGGGTGAGCAATGGGGTATTTCTATGAGCCAGACATCGATCAGCAGATCTGTCCACAAAGTTACTGATGCGATCAATGACTTAATGTTTAGACAATGGATACAATTTCCCATCACTCCAGAAGATAGGCAACTAGCGAGAATGCAATTTCAAAATGCACGTCAGCCATTTGAAGGGGCTATTGGAGCGATTGACTGCACTCATGTTGCGATCCTTGCCCCCAAAGAGCATGAAGAAGCCTATATAAATCATCACGGCTATCATTCAGTGAATGTGCAAATGGTAAATATACTAAATATTTAAATTATTAATTTGTACAACGTGCTTTGTGTATTAATAACTAATTACAGTCAATGTTTGATCCCTTAGATATGTGATCCAAATTTAAAAATATTAAATGTCAATGCAAGATACCCCGGAGCACGGCACGATGCATATATATGGAGTGCTTGTGCTGCACGACGAGTTATGGAACGCGCATACAATCGTGGTGAACGTCGAACATATCTCATTGGTAATTATTATCTTAATTTTCTGTTAGAAATTATTACTATGGAACGCTGTGTGTGTGTCATTGTCGATTTTTTACATAATAAATTATGTATTTTAAATTGTTCTAGTTTATGAATTCTTAAATTTCTTTATTGATAAATTGTATTAAAAAACTTTAAATGGAGTTGAAATAAGTATAGCATATTTGTTTACATAGGTGATTCAGGTTATCCACTGGAACCGTGGCTTTTAACTCCTTTACCCCGAGAGCGAGAAGGAACTCCACGTTTCGCGTATAACGAAGCTTTATGCAGCTCAAGAAATTGTGTCGAACGTCTCTTTGGTGTGTTGAAAGCTACCTGGAGATGTCTTTCTCGACACAGGGTCTTGCAGTATGAGCCTGGCTTCGCTGGGAGAATTGTCAACGCTTGCGCAGTCCTCCATAATATGCGTAATGCTCACGGCATATTTAATGATGATCAATTCAATGAAATTGATTATGACGAAAATATATATGACAATTATGATAATGCTTGTGATATTAATGTAGATAATCATGCTCGTGGACCTCTTGCTATCGCACGTCGTATCCAAGACCGTTTAATAGCAGAAAGATTTGCCAGATAAACGACAATAATTGTTTATCTGACAAATCTTTCTGCTAATTGCAAATCTTTGTTCCTCAAAAACTCGTATCCGTTCACTAACATTAAGTGCCATTCTACACTACGTTGCAAACGCCCCGTCGCCTGTCGCGAAGGGTGGCAGGTGTTACTTTAAAAGTGTTATTTCCGGTAGCTAAAACAAAGTCGAGCATCTTTTAACTTTTTGGCAATAGTAACTGGCAATCGGCAATCGAAAATAACACTTCTCAACTAGCAGTTGCCACCCTTTGCGACTAGCGACGTATTGTAGGATGACCTTAACAGTCTGCACAGCAGCAGTATCTGCCAATTTTGGTATTGCATGTGCAATTCTAGTCATAACACAAGCGCATTCATATTAGATGTGTCCGTACAGTTTATTAGATAAAGTTTATTAGATAAGTTTAGTAATAGATACAGTAAGATTATTAAATGTAGAGTAAGATTATTAGATAGAACAGTAAGACAATTAAAATAATTATAAAGTGAGATTAGATTACATATTTTAAGATTAGAAATTCGAAAATTTAATTAAAAACTTTAAATCAATATAGTATGTACTAGCTGGAATGTATAAAGTACAAATTAAATTAGTAGTAATCTATTTTATTATAATGCAGGTAAAATTAATAAATAATTGCCAAACAATTTCACTCATTAGAAAAATATATTTAGCATTAGCATAATGGAGGTCGAACAACAATGTACACATACACGTTTGAATGTGAAAACTAAAATAAATCTTTGGCTTCAAAACAAAATAAAATTGTTAAATATAAGTAACATGGTTTCTCAATTTACGACCATCACATTACGTTATCACATTTGACAAAAAAGTACTCGCAGTATTTTGTTCATTTTTGTAAAAACTAATTAATCTCGAACAAAGTATAATAGGGCCATTTTTTTCAGCGTCTTCAAACGTTGATAATCAAATATTTAATCATCACATAGATTGATCGTTAAGATAAGTAGGCAACAAGTTTTCTGTAATTATTGTGAGTTTCTCAAAAACTTGTTGTTCAGTATTATTAACGGCATGTACGTACAGCAGCAGTAGTCTGAAGACGTTAGAAAAGTGGTCCATAGTCTATTAAAATGTAACAATAGTTAAACAAAAATATTAATTATATCAAATAATTAATCATCACAGAGATTGATCGTTAAGATAATTAGGCAACATGTTGTCCATAATTGTTGTAAGTTTCTCAAAAACTCGTATTCGTTCACTATCATTAACAGCCTGTACAGCAGCAGTATCTGCCAATTTTTGTATTGCATGTGCAATTTCAGTAACTGCAAGCGCAGTCATTTTAGATGCCTCAGCTTGAACTTTGGCAGCTTCAGCATGCATCTGTAAACATATTCAAATATATTTTACAAATTATGTATGTAATTTGTTTTTAAAAAATTGCATATTCTAGGCCAATTAAAGATTTTGTCTTACAAACTCAGCATCGGCCTGCTTCTGAGCAACGGATTGGAAGACTTCCCTCGATGAGGACAATTGTTGAGGTCCCATACAGCACATGATATCATTCGAATATTCTGTACTCGTACTATGAATATACGTACCGTATATAATATACTTCGAAAATTTCTATAACATTCCTAGTAGTATATTATTTCTCATAAGTTCTCAGGAAGTACTTGTAATATCTGTCAGTAGTATATTATTTTTCGTAAATTCTCAGGAAGTACTTGTAATATCTCTGAGTAGTATATAATTTTTCGTAAATTCTCGTATACTACTCAGAATATATGTATAAATTGAATACGGGTCGGGACGGCGCTCGTAAACTTTCGGCCTACGGGCTGAGCTGTCCGTTCCCGGCTTGTTGCTTTCGCCTGGTATTAAGTAATCGATTTTAATTGTGAACAAATTATAATCGGTTTTAATATTTCTTTCGCAGATTATTTCCAATCTGAGACATTATATATTCTAATCCATACTCAATCAGCAGACAATGTTTCTTAAATGTTTTTTAAATATTTATTTTGATTAATTATACATTTTTACAATTTATTGTAAAAATAATATTTATTTAATGTTTATTTAATTAATATTAATTTTACATTAATTATTTATTTGAAATAATAATTTACAAAAAATATTTATTTTACGTTATTTAATGTTTATTTAATGTTGATTTAATATTTGTTTTACATTAATAATTTATTTGCAATAATGATTTAAAAAAAACATTTAACATTTATTCAACATTAATTTAATATTTATTTTACATAAATTATTTATTTACAATAATAATTTAAAAAAACATTTATTTAACATTTATTTAACATTAATTTAATATTTGTGTTATATTGATTAATTATTTGCAATAATGATTTAAAAAAAAACATTTATTTAACATTTATTCAACATTAATTTAATATTTATTTTATATTAATTAATTATTTGCAATACTAATTTGAAAAAACATGTATTTCACATTTATTCAACATTAGTTGATATTTATTTGACATAAATTATTTATTTACAATGATTTTAAAAAACATTTATTTAACATTTATTTTACATTAATTTAATATTTATTTTATATTATTTATTTACTATAATAACTTAAAAAAAAATTTATTTAATATTAATATTTACTTCAAATATTATTTAATAATAACTATTTAATTATAAGAGATCATCATTTTTCTGTTATTGTTTTGCTCTACAAATTATGTGGCGGTAGGGGTCTATTGCACAATAATTTACAAATTAATAATATTAGTGAAAAGCTTTGTTTTTCACTAATATTATTAATTGGAAATTATTGTGCAATAGGCCCCTGCTGTCCGCTACGAACATACGACGGAGCGCGCGCAACGCGGCGCGACAGCGCGGGCTTGCGCGCCGGGAATAGTACGGCTCGCGCTCAATATGTGGCGCATCGCCGAGCCCGTAATCCGTATTCAAGATTCAACATCGATCCCTATATAGGGAAACGTCTTGATCGCGAGATTATTTAGCGTTCGCAGAATCGCCAGTGACGCCAGTCAGAGCGTGCTCACTCTCCGGGCCTCTGATAAGTGTTGTAACATATTTTTGAGGAGTGTGCTTTCTTGCGGCCTCCGTTCATACCTGCATTAAAACCGATTTAATTATAACAACCTAACGTAATACGTATATACCTAAAAAAAAAAGTATATACCGTGCACATTCTATCCTTGGTTCTGTATTGGTACTCCTGATATTCTTGGTACTTACTGCGAAATATTCTCAGTATGTACTACGAACTCGAAAAAGGCGGAAATAGAAATGTTCTCAGTAGGTTCGCAATAAATCGTAGTACGTATCTCGAATATTTTGAGAATATACGCAATATACTGCTGCGATATCCTCCGAACATTCTCAGTGTCTACATGTGCTGTATGGGGTGTAACTCGATTCACTGCAAATTCAAGATGTCATGTATCTAAATGTCATGTATAGCTATCACTGCCAAAAATTATAATAAACAGAAATATAAAAAAACATTTTAAAAATAATTTTTAAAATTGTAATGTACAGAGTAAGAATTAAGCTTTACATCTTCTTGATGAAGTGGGCGCGTGAATATTTTTTAGTGAACTCGAATGTTCTGCTGACTTTGATGCTACATTCCTACTTGTTCTAATAGTAGCAGCCTTCGGAATAGCAACCTTTGATGCGCAGTTAGTAAGGTTCTTATTAGGATCAGAATCTCCAATTTCATTTCTTGCATTATCAGATACAAAGTCTGTACCTTGTGAACAATCTATTGAATCATCATCGACAACACATACATCCTTGTTATTATGTAAGGAATTAGCTGCAAACAAAAGAATATGTCACACTTTGAATATATTGGTGTACAGCAGTTACTGCGAAAAAATATCAAACAGAAGTATAAAAAAACATTGTAATAAACAATTTTAAAATTATAATCTACAGAGTAAGAATTAAACTTTACATGTTCTTGAAGAAGTGGGTGCATGAATATTTCTTGAAGTACTGGAGTGTTCTGCTAACTTTGGAAGTGGATATGGGGAATTCCTACTTGTTGTAAAGGATGGAATAGTAGCAGTCTTTGGAATAGCAACCTTTCTTGATGTGCAGTTCGTATAAAGGTTCTGATTAGCATCAGAATCTCCAATTTCATTTCTTGCATTACCAAATACAAAGTCTGTATCTTGTGAAAACTCATCATCAACAGTCATTATTACGTCATCGTTGTTGTTATCTAAGGAATTAGCTGCAAACAAAAGAATATGTTACACTTTGAATATGTTGGTTTTAAAAGTTACCTGTGTCTACAGTAATTACATATTACATAGTTTTAAAAACATGTTACAGAAGTCAAGCAACTCAAAGAACGGATTTTGAAATTTAACAATAACCAAAAAAATACAATATATTTTTATTTACTTAGTAATTATGAAGGACCTTACAAAAGAATCTGTACAAACTTGATAGGATATATTAGCACTTTTCAACAGCAAAAGTAATTAGGTAATAAATCTCACCATTTGAATATTGCGAGTGATCAGAAGTTTCTTGTGGCATATTTGTGCAAACACTTAGTACTTGTGGAGTTGCTGATAATACTGAATTATTTCCATGTTCAAGTTCTTCCAGTAAATTCTATATGCACGGACAAATGAGTACATTTGTAAAAAGCAATTACTGTTTCTATTGAATATAGAATAAGTATGTTGTGATATACATATCACAACTTAAAAGGTTTATGAAAACTACCTCCTCGTCAGGGATACTGTCTGCGCAATATTTACTTCCTTCGACATACTCGGCTCCTACTATTCCAATTACACGTAGCTCAAGTTCCGTCAGTTCAGGTTGCGCAATAGCTTTATTGCCCGTTAATCCCTTCGCCTTGCGTAAATCTTTTGCTTTTATAGAAGTGCGACTTTTTAAGTCCCTCCAAACCTTAAACATATATAATTATAAATATCATATGTTATTACATAAAACCTGTAAGATTTCGTGATTATACTAAATATATGTGCATGCAATTGTTCATACCACTTGCCATTGTTCAACCGTTTTTGTTGCTCCTTGAAAGGAATTTAATTCATTTGCTAATTCTGTCCACTTTTTCTGAGCTTCTTCTTTTCCATGTAGAGCATGAAATTTTCCTTCCGCGAGACCCTTGTGCAAGTAAAAATAATCCACCATTTTCGTCAGTTGCACCAGCGATGCTCTTGCAGTTCTTGTTTTTCTTCTATTTTATATTTATATTTATATCTTATATATTATTTTATATTTATGTTTATATTGATCATAATACATACCTATACGTTTGCGACATTTTCCAAAATGATGATTGCGGTTAGGCGAATGACAGAAACGACGTTTTTATCGTACTCGCGTGGACATAAAGTAAAGCAGAGAAAAACATAAAACGCGTAAAAGGCTATTGTAAGTACATACAATAGTATCTTTCGCGAATTATGCTTTTCTCTACCTTATTTTACGTCCACGATTGCGATAAATATACGTTTCCGCCTCGTCGGCAGCCTTATTCGAATAAACAAGGTCGTTTCTTTGCTCAAGTTCATAAATCCCCTAGAAAATTACTACATTTTAACTGCTTAAAATCTGGCAACGTTGTACAGTTATCGAATTATTTCGATGCGTCTGTAACGATATTTGCATCGATTAGAATCGTTAAGGCCATCTTACAGAATCACTTACAATCATGGTCGTCGGTCGCGCAAGCGACAACTGTCGGTAGTTAACGATAGCGATGTTTGTCGCTAAGGAGTTAGAGAATCCCGCTACAGAGGACATCGCGACGTTATAATCGAGCAACGTCGCGAAACTTGTCCTGACACGCAACCCTGATAAACAATTCTTCCTAGAAAAAAAGTGATAAAGAGGACGCCAAAGGACATCGCGCCGTTATAACCGAGTGACGCCGCGAAACATGCCCCGACACGTTTACCGAAACCCTCCGATAAACAGGTCTTCGTAGAAAAAAATGATGATCATGACCGCGACACCGCGACGGTTAAATCATTCTCATCGAGACAAACATTTTTTATCACCGATATTTACTCGTGGATATTGTTTACATATTTAATCCGTCTGAACAATGCATTCGCTTCGCATTAAGCGACGTCATAATCGAATGATGCAGTGAAACATGCCCCAACACGTTCGCTCAAAACCTTGATAAACACCTTTTCTCAGAATACGTTCTAGAAGCATTAATCCCCCACCACGTCATAATTTTAAAAAAGAGGTAGGGTGTTGCCGCGTATACGCTCCGTTAATTTTATGCGAACGGTCAGTCTTGTACAAACGGTCGACTTGTCATAACCGAGAGTGAAAAATGTACTCCGCTGCGGGAAGCAACAGTGGTGGTGGTGGTGCAAGCATGAATTATTACGTGCCGCTTCCCGAAGCTGCTACTCCATCGATTCCCGAAGCTGCTACTCCATCAAATGCGAACAAGTAAGTTTCGTTTCATTTATAGAGTCTCCTATTTTATAATTTTTCCTATTTTATAATTTTTCCAATTTTCTTATTTTAAGACTCATCTTGTTCTTTTTTCTACAGCACTTCGTTGGAGCGTCGTGCGGTGCGTCTATTCACCAGACGATACGCATTGACACCTACTGCTTACAAATATTTGGAAATTGGGGTCAGCGTCAGTCTGAAGCCTCCACATGAATCCTCTTTTGTCGAATTGATCCTTGGCGACAACCAAGGAAATAAAATCGCGATGTCTTCTTGGGCGTGGAAGATGATCATCGATAGACGCAGGGATGTCGAGCGACTCATGCGGTGGGATGTCGGCCATGCGGTGAAAATTTCGGCTCTTCCATCAGACAACCTACACGGAGAAAATTTTATATTAAATTTTACTATGTTGCCACACCAACTGCGAACCACCAAGACGCACAAGTTTAAATGCTATAGTCTTATAGTAAAATTACTATGGCTATAGCATTTAATTCTACGATCATGGCATTCAATGCTATAATTATAGCATTAAATGCTATGATCGTAGCATTAAATGCTATGATCGTAGCATTAAATGCTATGGACATAGTAATTTTACTATAAGACTATAGCATTTAAACTTGTGCGTCTTGATGGTCCGCCGTTGGTGCGGCACCATAGTAAAATTTAATATAAAATTTTCTCCGTGTACTATTCAAAGTTGTACACATACATCACGATAAACTTATAAAATTGTCGTCGGGCAATACTTCGATGTACATGAAACCAGCGACTATTATGTTTTTGTTCGAACTCGAAAAATGCGTCGAGTTGGTATGCTCCCAGCTACATGAGTATGCGAGAGAGGTAAATAAGAGCCTCAGAGAGTTGGGAAGTCTTCTACGAACATATCATATTACTGAAAAATACGACGCTGTGCGTTTCTTGCACAGCCATAACCATCACGATATAACGTCAATTGTAGATTGTGAACTCATAGCGTATGCTATGGATGCAATTATGTATGCTGCACAAGAGAAATCTGTTGATGAAGTAGATCTAGATGAATAAATGTATACCATATATCTAAAATATCTTTTTACTTATTTAATTTTCCTTCCACATCCTCCTCATCTGTTCCTTATTAGACTTTTAAAATTTAAATACCGAGCGTATGATGCGCGAACGAAAGAAAGCGAATGGGATGGGTAGAGAGAACGCGAAGAGATGCGATATCGTAACTCTCAGATTACAATAACTGACCTACTGACCGACTTAACACTGCTTAGTCACACATAGTGACCCTCTGTACAGAGTCTGGACATACGCGATCGCAACTCGATCGTCACCCCGTCGGGCGCGGACACGGGCGTCCGCTAAATTAAGGTAGGATAACATTTTTAAATTAAGGTAGGATAACATTTTTTTTTTGTAAACGCGGATTTTCCCGCGAACGCGAACGCGAACGCGGGCGGCGGCGGCGGCAGCGCGGGCGGCGCGGGCGGCGCGGGCGGCGCGGGCGGCGGGCGGCGCGGGCGGCGGGCGGCGCGGGCGGCGCGGCGGCGGCGGCGCGGCGGCGGGCGGCGCGGCGCGGGCGGCGCGGGCGGCGCGGGCGGCGGCGGGCCCTAACGCGACACCCCTCCCCCGCGCACCCTACGCGGCCCTAACGCGGCACCCCTCCCCCGCGTCACGTCAACACCCCTCACCCTCCTTTGTAATTCTAGACGCCGCCTGTAAAACATCCACCCCCCCCCCCTTGCCAGGATGCATCATATCCCCCCCCCTCGCGTGACGTCATCCCCCTCGCCCTCGGTCTCGCCCTCGGTCCCCTCGGTTACCCCCCCGCCCCTCACCCCCCCTCGGAGCTCCCGAGTTAGAACTCTCATAGTCTTCCTACTAGCATATAATAAGTAATAACTATTGCAGTAATTGTTATGCACTTGAAGCAAAAGAAATGACATTGTATGCAGAATTATTTTAAAGAATTCTAGTATATTATACATATTAGGCACATCATATATAGTTTCAGGAGGAAAAGCGATGAGATTAAGCAAAAATGTTATGCAAGAAATTGTTGGTGCATTCCCTGGTATAGATGAGGCAATGAGCTACGCAAAAGTTATGAAGTAAATTTGCCATTTTTATATTTCATATTTTTGTAAAACATTAATAGGATAATCTACCTTTCTAGTAAACTAAAATTGTAGATACATCTGAGATCTTCTATTCTCTATTTCCTTTTTTTTTTTATTTTAATTCCTTTACATGCTGGTTCTAGGCTTGTAAAAGGAATGAACTTCTCTGTTGTGGTGTTTGATACTGCACCTACTGGGCACACATTGAGGCTACTATCGTTTCCGCAAGTGGTTAAAAAAGGATTGGGAAAACTAATGCGTTTAAAAATGAAGATTAGTCCCTTTATCACGCAAGTTAGAATTAATCCATGCTATTTTGAGTATTTTTCCTAAAATTAATACATATTAGGTATATCAAGTGTCCTCCCCGAATTATTTAAATTGAAAAAAGATTGTTCTTTTATAGATAAGTTCGTTGTTGGGATTAACGGATTTCAATGTAGATACATTCTCCAATAAGATGGAGGAAATGCTTGCTGTCATTCGACAAGTTAACGAACAATTCAGAAATCCCGATCAGACAACGTTTATATGTGTTTACATAGCAGAATTTTTGTCGCTTTATGAGACAGAACGACTTCACAAGAATTAACAAAATATGGTATTGATACCGATAATATTATAGTGATAATATTATAGCTCTAGATATTTATCTTGAATTTTATGCCTTGCAAGACACAGCCGACAAGGACTATCTCCATCTTTCAAAAATAACAGTTGGTTCACTATAATATTATCGGTATCAATACCATATTTTGTTAATTCTTGTGGTCATTTCTTTTGCTTCAAGTGCATAACAATTACTGCAATAGTTATTACTTATTATATGCTATTGTATTTATTTATTTTAATTATATATTTTATGTCATAATTATGCATTTTTTTATTGTCATATTGATAATTGTTAATAAAAATTGTTTGTCTAAAGTAATTTATATAGTTATATAAATATTTATGTGGGTATATTATTATTTCTTACATTTCTTTTCTAATATTGGTCACTGGTCATTTTACTTACCATTCTCTGCTCATATTCCTCTTCTCTTTTTTCCTCTTTATGACTGGCTTTGTTCCTTGCGTCAAAATACACGTGCTTATACTTCTTCTGGTATTTTAAACTATTCCGACACCTTGTATAGATTGTCCATCTGCTCCGATAATATGTCACTGCGAAACTTTAGGTTATGGCCGTGAGCAGGGACCATCAACGCTCACATGACAGAGTGCGTTCAAAAAATTATAAAAAAAAGTCGGACAACCTTTTTGACCACGACCATACGTTGCCGGCAGGGGCTGCGCCATGTACGCTGATGGCGGCACCGACGGCGTGTACCCTACAGGTGCGGGCGACGCGTACGGAGTATATCCGGACGTGTACGCTGTCGGCGTCGGCGGCGGCGTGTATCCTGCAGGTGGGGGCAACGCGTACGCCGGAGTATATCCAGACATCGGCGGCGGCGGCGGCGGCGGCGGCGGCGGCAGCGGCGGCGGCAGCGGCGGCGGCGTGTACCCTGGAGGTGCGGGCGACGCGTACGCCGACGGAGTATACGCTACTCCGCTGGCGTACCTCCCCATGTTCCGCTCTCTCCGCGCCCTCTTCTGCATTGCTCGGCGCAGCGCTTGATCGGCATACTGGAAAGAATAATATTATAAATATAAAATATACGCGTGTGTACTTGCGAGCGTACATGCGCATATGCGTGAGGAAAGAAAGCGAAGAAATGAAAAAACGAATGAACAAACAGGAGAACGGGCGACCGGACGAATATACAACCGAGCAATCGGGCGAGCGAACGGGCGAACGAACGAACACGCGACCGGGGGAACAGACGAACGAAGTGACGGAAAAACGACCGGACGGACGAATGGACGACCGGACGAACGAACGGGCAAACGGGCGAGCGAACGGGCAAATTGGCGAATAAATATCACCTACCTTGCGAAATTCCCTCTTTGTTTGTTCCGATGGCGGCGGCGGTGGCGGCGGCGGCGGTGGCGGTGGCGGCAACGGCAGCGGCGGCGGCCCCGTCGCCGTCGGCATCCCTGCCAATGTTGTCGCCGACGGCGATGATGCCGTCGTCGCCGTCGCACTCAGCATTCTTGCCGATGTCGCCGACGGCATCATCGCCGTCGCACTCTGCATTCCTGTCGATGTTGAGAGCGACGGCGATGATACCGTCGCCGTCGCATCAGCACCTTCGCTTTTTGCTGTAAAAAAAAGTAAGTAATAACAATTTTATATTATATACATATATATATATATATATATATTTTATAATGTAATTGTATACTTACACTTTCGATATGTTCGGCGCGACATATCTGGCGCGCACCGTCCTGCGTCTCGATCTTCGTCGCTGCTCGACTCGACTGAGAATGAAACGACGTGAGGCGACGGGTTACCCATCGGAAGAAAACAAAAGAGCGTCGCGCAGACGGAACTATTCCATGATATGTTTCGTATATGTGACACTCTTTTTGTATCAGTAATTCAGATACACAAGAAAGACTTCTTATGTAACGACAGCTTTTCGCTTGCAAACAGATGGGATTTGCATTTTTAGAGGCAAACACATTTGACCATAACTATATTCGTTTTCGAGAAAGAAAGTAATTGCACCTGATCTTACCACTGTCTTTTTTTATCATTATGTAATACACATATATATACTGCTACGGATATATTCGCTCTTTGCATTATTCTTGACAATAAAATTTTATATACTGATCTACTATGACAAAAGTATATTTCAAATTTTGAATATTATCTTTTTACTTATTCTTATTCGTTATTTTTTATATCGATTCTAATACTATCGCGTTTTATTACAAGAGAATAAAAAATACATTCTCAACAAATTGTATAAGTATAACTTTTATTAAAGTACTTTACGAGTACTTTACAAATACAGTTAGTTACAAGGAGAGGATATGTGACTAATCCTCGATTTTAATTCTGTTGCAATAGCATGAATCTCCATCGGAAATAAGTAATCCGTGGATCGTATGTCGTATCAGCTGAGTCAGAGCGAGAAGGAGGGAATGATATTCTCTCTCGCTCGCTTACTCGGTGCGCCCAACTTGGCCGGGTCGCACACAGTAGGCCAGAATGAAATTTCGTGTTCCAACGAAGATTACAGCCTCCAAATTTGAAACAATTTTGATGTATTATTTTAAATAAATGGTAATGAAATGCAGAACAACTTACAAGGGGAGGCTGCGAGAACCGGAAAACGGATTTGAATGAAACTTATTCCTATAATAACCCTTCACTGACCTAGTTTACACCCAGCCGTCCGATCCCGATTCACTCCGAGGTGAACTGACGTTTACACTGGAGTCTGTGCTACTCCGCTGAAGAAAGACGATTGAAGTAGATCGAAATTAACCCGTTTATACCTAAAAAATTTCACTTCTCTACGGAGTGAATCGGGATTTGACGGCTGGGTGTAAACAAGGTCACTAGTAGTGAAACATAGTAAAGCACTAGCGCGCAACGCTCAGCCGTTTTCGAGAAAAACGCTCATGAAAACTATTTTTTCTTCATTTTTTTAGCATAAATAATAAAATAGATTGAAAATATGTGTATTTAAATAAATGTAATGATTCTAATAAGAAATAAGAAAATAAAAGGAAATGCTTACTTTACTTTCAAAAAATGTTTTTAATACATAGTAATTAAGTTTTATATTGCAATGACTGTTATTATCGAATAATAGTTATTACTCGCTGCTTAAAATGTTATAAATAAATTTGAGGGCAATGATTAATTGTAAATTGGAGCACTTTTAAAATAATAAAACATGTATTACTATTTTTAATATTATTTTCTAAATGGACACAAAGAATCGAAATGTATAAAGAGGTATATGTATATACTGTTATTATATATAATGTTTTCTTTATATATATCTTTGTAGAGATATCTTTATATATATCTTTGATAAATATATCTTTGTTTTAAATGTTTTTTTGATATATATTATCACGCAGGAAATTGTGAACGATATTCACAGGGCATCGAAATTGATGATAATGAATAAGTTTGATTAAAACCCTGTCACAAAGAAAACATTATATATAATACAACAGTATGTATCTATATATTTCTTTATATGTTTTTATTCTTGTGTCTATTTATTAAATAAGTAGTAATACATGTTTTATTATTTCAAAAATGTTTCCATTTACAATTAATCATTGCTCTCAAATTTACTTATAACATTTCAAGCAGCAAGTAATAACTATTATTCGATAATAATAGTTATTATTATATATAAGTTATTAACTGTGTATTAGAAACATTTTTTTAAGGTACTGTAAGCATTTCCTATTATTTTATTATTTCTTGTTAGAATTATTAAATTTATTTCAATAAAGATATTTTGCTTCTATTTTATTATTTATGCTAAAATCCGATGCGAGCGAGGTCCATCCATCGTTGGTAGAAGCGGCTTCCACGGTGAAGATCCAGCGACGACGAGTGAGAGCGGCCAGCAGCAGCAGCAGTCCGGAGCACCTGAAACAGAGAAAAAGGGGAATTAGTCGACAGATACGGTTAGTTGTATACTTACCTTTCTCGATTTAACGGGTAAAATCGAGTGGCAACCGTGTTTCACGAATTTTCTACATTTTCGGAGATATTGATGAATGAGTCGTATCACGCGTGACCTAACGTGCCCGGTTACAACCTAACGTGCCCGGTTACAACCTTTCCTTATGTACCACATTTTTGTGAAATAAGTTGCACAATACAAAAATTCATATCTCGACTGTCAACCGTTTATTAAAAATTTCTTTCTCAAAATAGATATTCAAGTAACAAATTTTTTAAACAAGTTATGTGAAAATTTATTGGGTTTGAACTGATTGTAAGACATACAAAATAAAAATTACAAATTAAAGGGTTCTTTTTTCTCGATAACAGAGAACAATTTCAGTTGCAAAATTTGTTGGTGCAGTATTTTTAGAGTATACATGACAAAGCGAAAATTTTCATGGTACTTTACTTTGCGATTATTTTGTCAACACAAATCCATGTAGTATAGAAGAGCCGAAATATGAAATCTTAAAAAGTCATGCATTACAGCAGGAAAAATTATTTTATTTATCAGTAGGCACACAAACATATTATACCCCGAGGTAAAAAAGTGGCTTATTTGACAAAAAAACTCATATATTATGTTAAATTTAACATTTATATGTAATTTCTTATTACTTGCAGCACCTACTGTAATTTCACGCATACGTCATGTAGCAGACAAATGCTTCAGCATTGTCACTATACACTACACAGGGTGTCCCAGGAGGAAAAGTCCACAGTCTGGGAGGTAATAGTATCGTTTATTGCAAAAATGTTCTTATAAACAAGTGTCCTATTCCAAACGGTTTCCGAGATAAAGCTGTTGAATGTACAGTTATGCAATTGCTGATTAGAGTAATGTGCTGTTTCTACTTTATTGTTAAAACAACACATTTTTTACAGCTTATAATAAATGTTGTAAAATTCCACTGTCAACATTGCATTTATCAGCTCTTGTCACAAGAGTGTTCATCATGTTATGAGAACAAGAGTTGATAAATGCATTATTGACAGCGGAATTTTAGAAAATTATTTATAAGCTGTAAGAAATGTGTCACTTGAACAATGAAGTAGAAACAGTACGTAGTATCACTCTTATCAGTTATTTGACCAGTGTACATTCTACAACTGCATCTCGAAAACCGTTTGGTATAAGAGACTTGTTCGTATAAACATTTTTGCAACAACAGATACTATCACCTCCCACAGTATTGACCTTTCCACCCTGTACATGGTGTCCCATTTTAGGACCCATTTTAATCTTTCGAAAACTGAGCCCGGTAGACAAAAATGTTTCACACAAAAGTTGTACGGTTTCAAGGGGGACATAAGATGATGACAATGATTTGACCTTGGATGGTCGTTTGAAGGTCACGTGAACGTCACCTTCAATTTCTTAAATAAAATCCTTTATTGTTTATTACATAATCTTGTAACCTTTGTCTAGACGTTTTAAAAACACTATAATAAAGTTCTTTCGTTAACAATTTTCTGATATTTAAAATTTTTTTGTGATATTTATAAAATAGTATCTTGTAAAGTATTTATTTTTGACATCCACACAAATATCTCAGAAACTGCGTTTTTAAAAAAAATGTTTTAAATAAAACATGCTAGCATTAGCGTTATCCGCTCAGGGCTACATGATGTATTCAATCTGACTGTACAACCTTACCCGTGGTGTACATCGGATAACGCTAATGCCAGCGGTGCCCACGTTTTATTTAAATCATTTTTTTTAAAAAGACAAAGATTCTGAGATATTTGTGTGCATCTTTTCAAATGAAACATTCTAAAATAAATACTTGACGAGATACTTGATATTTTATAAACATCACAACAAAATTTAAAATTTGAGAAAATTCTTAACAAAAGACAGCTTTATTACAGTGTTTTGAAAACGTCTTGACAAGGGCTACAAAAATATGTAATAAAAAATAGTTTTATTTAAGACATTGAAGGTGATGTTTACGTGACCTTCAAACAACCATCTAAGGTCAAATCATTGTCATCATCTTATGTCCCCCTTGAAACCGTATAACTCTTGTCTGAAACATTTTTGTCTACTAGGCTCAGTTTTCTACATAAAAATGTGTCTTTTAAAATGGTACATCCTGTATAATAAAATATTAGTTTTCAAGTATTGTCTAAGTGTTTGTCTTTTTTCAAATATTACATAGCGAATGCACTGATATACAAAAGTATTGCAACACTAAAATGTCGAAATTTCTCACAACTTATTGATGATATTGACATAACTGTAAATAAGTAAAATTCCGTGATAAAACCAATAACATTTTTTTTTCTGGGAGTAATGCTTGTACATTCGCTACGTTTTTAATTTATCTTTCCCCCCTTCCGCTGTCTTTTTAAAAGTAAGAACGTATTGTCTCCAAAAAATTGCATAATTTTACTCTACGGGGCAGAATGAATTTTTGTAGCATATGTCAAGATAACTACCGTGAAACATGGACGTTTCCTTGCAATTTGCAAAAATTGAGACTTATACGTTTCTTTTTTGCCTAGTTACGGCGCAGTTACTTATGCATTTTTTTCCATTATCGCTAGCATTAGCATTAGCATCATGGGGAGATTGGTCGGATTTTGCACATTATTGTATGGTGTATGTGTCAATGTCATGTGATGCGTGTGTGCGACTGTGCGTATATGTGTGTGGCGAGAAGGTGGCATATGGGTATATTCGCACTGAAAATTGCGTATTCCTGCCTTGTCTTCGGATATGTACCACCCTCCCCCCACACACCCACGCACACGCACCCACTCACGCACGCATCACATTTCACATTGATACACAGAGTCCCCGTGTTGCTGGTGGCAAGTCTACAAAAATGCATAGGCAACCCGTAATTCCACGGAAAAAATCGTACAAGCCGAAAGTATTTTTTTGCAAGAAAACATGTTTTTTGATGGTTCATGACATTACTGGTGATTATGACATTTGTAAGAAAAATTTATTCCAGCCTGAAGTGCGTGAAATGAATTATTTAATTTTATGAAGACAAAATACGTTCTTACTTTTAAAACGGCGGGAAGGAGGAGGATAAATTAAAAATGTAGCGAATGTTTCTTACACTTATTGTTAGTATACATTTGTCACTAAACAAATTTTTTTAAATACATTTTTTCGCGGAATTATGCTTATTTGTTGTTATGCAAAAGTTAGATATGAACTTAGTGTTGCCACAATTATGTACACCAGTGTAACTTAGACAATTCGAGATATTGTCTGTCGTGATTACGAAAAAGTACAACAACCTCTTAAAAATAAGAATGCGGTCCTTAGCGTAACATGAACTGTATAGGTATAAGACCTTAATAGGCGAAGTTGAACGAAAGTTTCGACATATCTTCATAATAAACCCCATCATTTTAGACGCAGATGCGACCATATAATCAATTTGAGGATTGAAAAACAATTTATTATCAATAAAAACACCGAGGTCTTTAAAAACGTTAACTCGCTGTAAGCAAACTCCATTTATGGTGTAATCGAATATGATAGGGTAATTTTTACGTGATATCGTCATTACAACACATTTCTCTGAATTCAGAGAAAGCTTAAAAAGATCACACTGCGAGACAAATTTATCAATATTACTTTGTAAATTCACACAATCAGCAATCGAAGCAATTGGCAAAAATAATTTCGCATCATCCGCGTAAAAAAGGTAGAAACAATTAAGAGGAACTGCAATATCATTAATAGAAATAACAAAAAGTAATGGTCCTAGGTTGGAGCCCTGTGGCACACCAGAGGACGGGCAAAAAGGATCAGAGCTGACACCATCATAAACTACTGCATGAGATCTATTTTGTAAATAGGACTCGACGGTACGAACGATATTGCAGTGTAGGTCAAGTTTCTTAAGCTTAGATAAGATAACACCGTGATCTAAAACATCGAACGCTTTGCTGAAATCAGTATAAATAATATCTAATTGACCACAAACCGCGAGTGAATTACAAGCTATTTGAAGAAAAGTAAGTAGGTTTGTAGTCGTTGACCGTCCAGATACAAAGCCATGCTGACAATCGCTAAGAAGGGGCAGGAACGCTCGCATAATTATGGCATATAAACATTTCTCAAAGATTTTAGAAAAATTACGGTAAAAGTTTACAATAACTTACACAGTTCGGATTACTTTGACCTTGACATATGTTGTCAAGGTCACCCTCCTGAGTGACCTTCAGAAGGTTTTAGTCGGCGGTCGCTGTTTATTAAAAAGTTATAAACAAAAAAAGTTTGACAAATATAGCAGTTATTTTGAGTATTGAAAGGCATAAACGACCTTGACCTTTACATATGTTGTCAAGGTCCCCCTCCTGAGTAACCTTCAGAAGGTTTTAGCTGGCGGTCATTGTTTATTAAAAAGTTATAAACAAAAATAGTTTGGTGAGAAAATTATTTAAAGCAGTGAATTGTTGGTATATTGAAAAAAAAGTTATTTAAAGCAGAGATTGGTAACTTTCCTTTCAATATACCAACAATTCACTGCTTTAAATAATTTTTCCCACCAAATTTTTTTTGTTTATTAAAAAGTTATAAACAACTTTCTAAGTTGAAGCACATACAAAGCACACACTTGTAAAGCGCGCCACTAACCTATAGGTTAATGACGCGCTTTACAAGTATGTGCTTTGTAAGTTGAAGCACATACTCGCGAAATAAAGTATTCTCTGCTTTAAAAAAAAACGTAATATTAGTCGTTTATGCCTTCCAATACTCAAAATAGCTGCTATATTTTCCAAACTTTTTTTGTTTATAACTTTTTAATAAACAGCGACCGCCGACTAAAACTTTCTGAAAGTCACTCAGGAGGGTGACCTTGACAACATATGTCAAGGTCAAAGTAATCCGAGCTGTGTAAGTTATTGTAAACTTTTACCAAAATTACATAAAATAGTGATGGGCCTGTAATTATCAATGATCTCACGCGCACCCTTTTTAAACACAGGCGTGATGCGAGCTTTCTTCCAAACGGGTGGAAAGTAGCCACTGCTAATTATTAAATTACATATATGAGTCAGCGGTAAACTAAAATATAACCAGCAGTGTTTGATTATGGAGGCAGGATTGCCGTCCAAGCCTGCAATTAATTTATTCGGAAGAGAGCGGATAGCTTTTCTCACTGCATCCAGGGTAATAAATTCCCCAGCCACAGTCACATTAGCGCAGCACACACTATCAATCCAAGAGCTATTATTACCAATGTAAACAGAGCTGAAGAAATCCCCGAATGCATTAAGAATATTCTTCGGGCCGGTAATTTCAACATCATTTCGGTACATAACTTCAGGTATACGCTTCGCCTTATTCGATTGGTTAACAAAAGACCAGAAGGATGCAGGAGAGGATGAGATGCAGTTTTCTATACGTGAAATGTAGTCCTTATGCGCATTTACAATTTGATGCTTTAGCTCGTTCCGAATAGCTTTATAATTATCCAGATCATCGGTACGACCAGATCGTTTTGCTTTTAGCCTGTATTTATCCTTAGATTTAACCAATAATATAATATGACGTGTAAACCAAGAAGGATAACTCAGCGCAATACGCCTTGGCTTAAATTTAGGCACACAAATCTCAAAAAGCTCGAATATGGTTCTATAAAATTCATGGCAGGCATTATCAACATTTAGGGAGCGAAATACATTTTCCCAAGTACAGGACATTAAATTATCTATTAATTTGGGCAAATCGCAGCGTTTAAAGTTGAAAGAGGGATCAGTACAGGACTCAGATCTTGCATCATTGAGAGTAATAATTGAACGCTCAGTAAAATAGATTTCGATGTATAGCGAAGGGTGATGAGGATCCTCGGGTACGATAGGAAATTCTGAGCGCACGACTGATACATATAAGTTTGATAGCACGAGGTCTAGCAGTTTATTTTTATTATTGACAATCTGACTGTATTGAGTTAAGTTGTAGAAATGGAGAAAAGCAGACGTTGCAGCGTGTAGTGGGTTGAGAACAGAAAAATTTATAAAGCTCGGTATATTGAAATCACCGAGCACTAAGATACGCTTGTTCCAAAGTTTGCGAAGACTCATGATGTAGTCATACAGGATTTGATACACCGTAAGTTTATTGTTAGGTGGAATATAAAAAAGTATGATATAAAAAGGCTTATGCAGTAACTCCACTTTTACACAGGTAATGTTTATAGATTAAAGAGGATTAAAGATTTCGCGCACGAGAACAAATTACTGTTTAATTACGTGGACAGGGAAAGAACGAACGCGGTGTAAATCGTATAGCGAGTAAAAGAAAGCTAAGAGGCTCACGGTAGTGCAAATGAGTGCATATGTCGGGCTCCAGTGAAGGAGGTAAAAAGGAAAAGGTCAAGACGTCATGGGTGCAAGAACAAAAGCTGAGTTAATTAATAAATTGCTGGAGTTAGAACAATCGACAAGAGAGGAATTACAGGCGTGTGGCATAGACATCCTTCGTGAACGTTTGAGGGAAATTGTAAAGGCCCAAGGTCGCGAAACTAAACAGAGTGAATCGAGTGAGACGAGCTCGATACCAGAGAGTAATAATACCGCGGGCGTAAACATAAATAGACCAACGAGAACAATGGGAGACAAAGTTCGAATAGAATTCCAACTGGGCACGGGAGACTGGATAACGTTTATCGAAAGGCTCGAGTTATATTTCGTAGCAAACGACGTCACCGATGAGAATAAGAAGCGTGCCATATTACTAACTAAAGTCAGCCCGGAGACTTATAAACTGATTAGAGACTTATGCGCACCGACACTTCCAAAGGACAAATCATATGCAGATCTGGTGAGATTGGTCAAGGATCACCTTGCTCCTACGCCCTCGGAGGCGATGGAGCGTTGTCGTTTCCACCAGGCCACGCAGTCGGCAGGAGAAAGCGTAGCGGAGTTTACAGCTAAATTAAAAAATCTCGCACTCCACTGCAATTTTACGGATGTGAGCGCAACATTGAGAAACCAGCTAGTCTGTGGCTTGTCGGATCATGACACCAGGGTAGAGCTTTTCAGGGAGGAGGGGCTGACCTACGACAAAGCATTTAAAATCGCAACAGGCAGGGAGGTAGCAAAAAAAAAACGCAGCCACGACGGAAAGCAAAGGAGCGGCACCGAGCAATAATGAAGTAAAGGCGCTATCAAACTCGAGCAAGCAGAGGGATAAATGACACTCCTATAACCACGGACAAAGGGCTCATCAAAGAGGTCGAGGTTTCAGCAGAAACAAAGCAGCCCGAGACAACCAGAGGCCGGGTACCAGCACGGAGGAGCAGGCAACGTTATGTTTCTGTTGCGGACGGCCCAACCATTGGGCTAAAAATTGTTATTACCGGCACAGAAGCTGTGACACTTGCGGGAAAAAGGGGCACCTGAAGTCCATGTGTTCATCCTCATCATCGGCCAAGAGAGCTCACCAACCGGTGAAGTACCTGTCAGAGGCACAGCAACAAGAGGATTCGCCGTCATCGGACTCAGATTTTTACATCATGCGACACCAAAGGAGAGGCACAAGGAAGCCGGAGGATGGGGGCCCAATGTTCCTGCAAGTGTTAGTGAATGGTGTCAAAATGGAAATGGAAATAGACACGGGCTCCTACGTATCCGTCATGAGTGTATGCGATAAAAATAAACTGTTTCCCAAACTATCACTAGACACTGCGGAAAACTCATTGATAGGCTATGGGGGTTTTATATTAAACCCAGTGGAGACACTAAAAGGAATTAATGTACAGTATAAGGGTATGTCAAGAGTTTTAGATTTAAGCATTGTAAAAGAAGATGGGCCGGTGCTTGTGGGTAGAGACTGGTTAAAAGCGTTTGGCATATGGCCATTAAACCTCGAGAAAACTAAAGGAGCGTCAAATAACGTCGAGCTCATTCATAAGGTAAATTTAGATGGGGCAGAGAAAGCCCTTGTGAGGAAGTACGCGGAGCTTTTTGATAAGAAACCGGGTCAATACAGTAAATGGAAATTTGCATTAAAATTAAAAGAGGGCGCGAAACCAGTGGCTCTCAAAACAAGACACCTACCATTTGCGATGAAAGAAAAAGTAGAGAAAGAGCTAGAAAGATTGCTAAAGTTAGGTCATATAGAAAGTATTAGCAGGTAAGCGCGGGAGGGCAATCGAACGTACACGTCGAGTAACTGCTATGCACACATTTATTACAACTCGTATTCAAAGAGATGCGTACAGCACGAATGCCAGACAGACAGTGAGTTAGTAAGAATAGATAGTAGTGGCGCCTCTAGGGTGAAAGCCCCTTGGTGAACTAGGAGTGGCGCCTCTGTAGGACCACGGATCGCCAATGGTAAACGGGCATGCGGATTACCGACACTTCCCCTCGAGACGTGGTTGGAATGGACATTCAGAACGATCCCAAGCCCATAAGGTCTAGACATCGCCAGTGCTTGGGCCTCGGTAGTCCCTTAGTCATCATGTCGTCCGTAGATATGTAATCAACCTGAAACAAATTCTCGCGAATAGCATCACGGATAAAATGGTGCTTCAAGTCGATGTGTTTGCTGGCGTGGAAGGTGGGATTCTCAGCCAATTTGAGAGCCCCCATATTGTCATTGAAGACCTTGACAGATGCAAGTTCCTCAAATCCTAACTGAGTTAGAAATTCGCGTAGATATATGGCTTCCTTGGCGGCTTCCGTCATCCCCATATACTCGGCTTCCGTCGAGGACAGGGCAACCGTCCTCTGCTTCTTCAAATCCCAAGAGATGATTCCGTTGCTCAAGGTAAAAGCGTAGCCACTGTACGATCGCCGATCCATCGGGCAACCAGCCCAATCGGCATCCACATAACCCGTCAACGGTTCGTCTGAAGGTTCGTAGATGAGTCCAATGTCAGCAGTCCCCTTAAGGAAACGTAGGACACGTTTTGCGGCTGTCCAATGGCACTGTCCGTAGTCGTTGTTGAATTGACTCAACGAGCTCACAGCGTAGGCTATGTCCGGTCTGGTAGTAACAGCTAGGTACATCAACGCACCGACAAGTTCGCGGTAGGAAACTTTCTTCTCGTCTTCACTAGGTGCACCAATCAGTCTTGACAGCCTCGTATTGACATCCATGGGAGTGTCCACCGGCCTGCAATCGTTCAAGCCAAATCGCTCCAGGATGTCGGCAATGTATCCCTTTTGATGTAAGCCGATTTTATTTCCGTGTCGTGTGAACTCGATACCGAGACAATATTTCAGTTCTCCAAGATCTCTGATCTCGAATTCTCCAGTAAGATAATTCTTCATCTTCTCAATCTTGTTCGGGTCGCGACACGCCATCAAGATATCGTCCACGTAGATGCCAATAAGAAGAGAGTTTTCCCCTTTTCCAACATGATATATACACGGGTCTGATTTCAAAGCAACGGCTCCATACTAGCGCAAAGTGTAGTCCAGCTTGTCGTACCAATTCCTGCCGGCTTGACGCAGTCCATACAACGACTTCTTTAAAAGACAAACGCGGTATCCTTTTCTCAAGTCTTCTAGCATAGCTGCAGCCCTAAATCTGATGTCCTCGCTATGGCCCTCGGACCGAATGATAATCTCAAGGGACTTTACCAGTCCTTGTGGCGGTTCCATGAGAACTTCCTCTTCGATTGAACCGTTTAAATAGGCGGTGGCGACGTCGAGCTGCCTCATGGTCATCCCATATTTGGAAGCGAGAGCCACCAAAAGGCGAATCGAGCTAAGACGTGCCACGGGGGCAAAAGTTTGATTGAAGTGAACCCCGGGACGTTGAGCAAATCCTTGGGCTACAATTCGCGCTTTTCTTCTTTCCAGCGTTCCGTCGGGATTGTACTTGTTGCGAAGAACCATCCGGCTGCCAATAATTTTTCGGTCGTCTGGACGCTTGACAAGTTTCCATGTATCGTTCTTCAAGATCGACGCAACTTCATCTGCCATAGCTCGATACCATTCGTTGGCTTCGGGACCTGAAGTGGCTTTCTTGATGGGTACTTCAGCGATATGAGCAAATTCAACTTTTGCAATATTCGCTACTTCACTTGGTACAGAGAATAACTTTCTAGGTCGGCCTCTCAATCCGGTACGTAATATTCTAGGCCTGCCTGGTCCTCTCTTCGGTGTTTCCTCCGCATCTGCGTCGCCATCAGGAGCACCATGAGCGTCATCTTCCGGGGGTACATCTCGATAGTTTCCTATAGGCTTTATCTCGATCTCGGTTTCTTCATTTGTGGTACCAGGGGTATCCGAACCTTCCTCTCGTTGAACTAAGACATCTTCCGGAGTGAAATCTTCATAGTCGACAGATGAGTCTTCGCAATTCCGCAAGAATTTCACATCTCTGGTAACTTCAATCTTCTTTTCTTTGAGTAACCATATACGATATCCCTTTGAGTTTGTAGCGTATCCAAGAAAGATCCCCTTTCTAGCTCGGTCCTCAAACTTCCTCTTGCCAGGAACCCTGTCGAGACAATACACGTTACTGCCGAATTCTCTGAGGTAACTTACGTCAGGCGTTCTTCCGGTCCAGAATTCGAATGGGATACGACCCTTGAGAGATCTAGTAGGACATCGGTTTCTGATATAGTTATCCGTAGACACGGCCTCAGCCCAAAATGATGGGGGAAGGCCGGATTGTATGAGTAGACAGCGAGCCATCTCCAGAAGTGTCCGGTTCTTCCTCTCGGCTGTGCCGTTTTGCTCCGGATTGTATGCAATCGAGTCTTTGCTGAATTCCGGCCTCTTTCAAGAAATTCTCAAACTCCTTGCTCAGATACTCTCTCCCATTGTCGGATTGTAGTAGCTTAATCTTCTTTCCCGTCTGGTTTTCAAACATCGCCTTAACCTCCTTGAATGCGTCGTAAACGTCGCTCTTGTTTCGGAGAAATCGCACCTCACACCATCTCGAACGATCGTCGATGAATGTGACGAAGTACTTTGCACCACTCTTGGATTCCACCCGCATCGGACCACAGACATCGGTGTGTACTATCTCCAAAAGCTCTTTCGTACGGGTCTCCATCGTCACAGGGAATGGCGCCCGAGTCATCTTCCCTCGAAGACATATTTCGCATTCCAGCTTCTCTTCGCATTTACCGAGGCTCAGTCCTCGAATTGCCGCGTAGCGTTCTGCGTTCATCATGTCCGTTACGTTCAAGTGGCCTAATCGGCGATGCCATTTTTCTAGAATCGTCAAAGCATCCGCATCTTCAGATATTCTGCTGCACTCTGCGCGTTCGCGACTCGATAAGAAATATAAGTTCCCGACTCTATTTGCGCGCAATTTTACGTTACCGTCGCGATCGACCACTACGGCGTGATCCTTTTTAAAAGTCACTTCAAGATTTTTGTCCGTTATCTTGGCTACCGACAGTAAATTTTCGCGGAGATCGGGCACGTGATGTACGTTACTTAGATTCACATTTCTCTTATTTCCTTCGATATCGGCCGTAAGCGAGACCCTTCCCACTGCGGTAATTTCCGTCGAGGCATGATTCGCTAATTTTAATTTACCGCGTTTTGAGTCGTCAACTCTCGCGAATTCGCGTAATTGTCCACATAAATGTGACGTTGCCCCGCTATCGAGACACCATTTCGCGCCGCGCACATTCACTTCCGCGCTAAATACTTCCTGCGCATCCGAGGATTCTTCTACGGCACACAGAAGCACGTCATCGGTATTCTTCGCCGACGGTTGCGAATCTTCGGGCTTCTTGTTTTTGCAGTCAACGGCTTTGTGTCCTTTTACTTTACATCGATGACACCGATACTTGAACTCTTCTTTATTTCCCGATTTCGATTTTCTCGATTTGTCCTTATGCGTATTTCTTCCTTTCTTTACCATCAACGCGTTCTGAACGGTACCGCTCGCGTCATTTTTCCGAGCGTCGTTTTCCTCTACTATTTTTATTTGAAGCACTTCCGGTGACGGTAATTCGTCGCGTGATTCGATGGCACATCGAAAGTTCTCGAACGAGGGCGGCAAGCTATATACTAGCATGATCGCGAGTAATTCCGGGTTGATATCGATGTTTATCTCAGCCAGCTTATCGACGGTATCGTGAAATTTTCGGACATGTTCCCGCACGTCGTCGCCTTCATCCATACGTTGAAGTGTGAGCTGCTTTAATAGCGTGGCCTTCCGAGCCGGCCCCTTCGATTGATACGTGCTTTCCAGCTTTAGCCATACTTCGCGAGACGTCGTACATCCTTTGATAATCTTCAATTCGGATAACTTTATCGATAGTATTATATCTAATTTCGCCTTCTCGTCGTTTCTCGTCCAAACTTTGACTGCCTCTACCGATGTCGCGTTACCGGCTTCCAGCGTTGGTTTTACGCACTCGCTACTCACATACTCCCACGCATCGTTTTTCATGAGCACCGCTTGCATTTGCAATTTCCAAGTGTCATAGTTGTCTCTTTGGAGAGTCTCGATTCGTGTAAAACTTGACGCGTTTATTTTTGCGATTCACACCGCGACGTACGATGTTCGTTTCCGAGATACACGTGGCGCACTTATTAACCTCACGACGTTTCGCGTTCTTCCGATGCCTATTCCGTTCCGTTCTATTCTGGGCAATTTCGTTCTGGGCCCATAACCTGTTAGCAGGTAAGCGCGGGAGGGCAATCGAACGTACACGTCGAGTAACTGCTATGCACACATTTATTACAACTCGACCACGGATCGCCAATGGTAAACGGGCATGCGGATTACCGACAGAAAGCATTGACGTAAGTGAGTGGGCAACACCCATAGTACCTGTTCCTAAGGGTACCGGAGTGCGAATATGCGGCGACTTCAAATTGACAGTAAATCCCGCGATAGTCATTGATAAATATCCCCTCCCATTGATTGACGAGATCTTTGCAGCTTTGAGAGGATGAATTACTTTCTCACAGATAGACCTTTCGCATGCATACATGCAGATTTTAGTTGAAGAGAAATCCCGGGAATTACTGATAATTACAACGCACAAGGGTTTATTCAGATACACTAAAATGCCGGAAGGGGTGGCCTCTGGCCCCGGCGATTTCCAAAAGAAGATGGAAGACTGTTTAAGGGGGGTGCCAAACACGGCAATTTATTTAGACAACGTATACTGCACGGGAAAAACGCACGCAGAGCACTTAGACACGATAGAGCAGATATTTAAAAGATTTAGTGACGCGAACTTGAAAGTAAATGAATCGAAATGCGAATTTTTTAGGGATAAAATCGAGTTGCTAGGATACGTGATAGACCAAACAGGGTTGCATAAGGCGGCATCTAAAGTGCAAGCAATTGTAAATGCACCTCGCCCCAGAGACAGCAAACAACTATTGTCCTTTCTTGGGCTCGTAACATATTATGCGCGTTTTTTACCGAAAAGGGCGGAAAAGCTAAAAGTCTTATATGACTGCACAAAGCAAAATTAATTTAATTGGGACAGTAAGTGTGAAGACGCGTTTTAATGGATAAAAAAGGAAATAATTTCAAAAAGAGTACTTGCACACTACAACCCAAGAGAAAAGTTGATTTTGGCATGTGATGCATCGAATTACGGACTTTCTGCTATATTATCACACCAATATAAAGACGGCTCTGAGAGGCCAATCTGTTTTGCATCAAAAATAATCCCAGAGAGCGAAAGATCACGAGCAATAATAGACAAAGAGGCTGCGGCCATAGTTTTTGGATTTAAAAAATTCTATAATTACGTATACGGGAGACAGGTAACATTGAGGACCGATCATAAACCTTTAACATACATTTTTGGCAACAATAAAGGAATACCAATTACTATGGCTAGCAGACTGCAACGATGGTCATACTACCTTTCTGGTTTCACATACGATATAGAGTATATAAAATCAAAAGACAATAGTAATTGCGACGCATTGTCAAGACTGCCAATATACATGATTCGACACCCATATTCAGTCAAAATTTAAATGCATTTAATTACCTAGACGAGGGATTGATAGCGGTTAACAGTAAAGACATTGAAAAGGAAACCAGAAAGTGTATCTTACTACAAAAAATTATAAAATACCTTAGAACGGAATGGCTAGACCCTAAAACATTGTCGGAAGAGGAGAAGGTCTTCTACGATAAACGCTCAGAGTTAACGATGGAGAGAGATTGCATTTGGCGCGGTTTTAAAATCGTAATTCCATCAACGCTCAAAGAGTCTGTGTTAAGTGAAATTCATGAAACCCATATGGGTATTGTAAAGATGAAATCCATGGCAAGGTCTTACGTGTGGTGGCCCGGCATCGACTCCGACATTGAGCAAAAGGCAAAAAGCTGTACGATATGCGTAGGGGGAGCGAAGCAGCTAGCGAGCGTGCCATTGACACCGTGGCCATGGCCTGACCAAGCGTGGTCCCGAATACACACCGATTTCTTAGGACCTTTCCACGGAAAAATGTTTTTAATAGTAATAGACGCTCACTCCAAGTGGCCGGAGATTAAGGATATGGGAATCTGCACTAAAGTAAACCGCGTTATTCGAGAATTTAAAAAGTTGTTTGTAAGGCACGGCCTACCGAGGCATTTGGTGTCTGACTGTGGAACACAATTTACCAGTCACGAATTCGGTGAATTTCTCAAACGTAACGGAGTAAAGCATAAAGCAGTCATTTTCCCCTCTTTATCATCCCGCGACTAATGGAGCTGCTGAGAATTTTGTCGCAATTTTTAAAGACAAAGTGGAGAAATGCGTAAAGTCGGGGAAGTCTTTAGAATATGCGGTGAATCTGTTTTTGCTGGATTACAGATCCGTAGCACACGCGACTACGGGACGCAGTCCCTCCTCTTTAATTTACAAAAGAGAGCTACGAACTAGACTCGATTTGTTAAGGCCAAGCGTGTCGAGCAACGTGGAGAGTAAGCAGCAAACCCAGATCCAAAGAAAAGATGGCAAGCGAAACGTTTCGATAGAACCGGGGATGAGGGTGATGGTGGACGACCACCGTGCGAGAAGCGATAAGAGAACGCAAGCGACTATCACTAAACAATTATCTCCTGTAACTTTTGAAGTAAACGTTGCGCCTAATGTAAACTGGAAAAGACATGTGGATCAAATGTTACCGATCGTTCAGGCTGGCAAGAAACCACACACCGTACCTCCAGATAAGATCCTGCGAAGGTCCGAACGCATTAGGTCACAGAACATTATAAAGTATAAGTAAACTTAAATAGGGAGGAGTTGTGGTATATGTAACAAAAGGGCCTCATTAGAGATTCCCACGGCACTGCGATATAAGGAAAGTGGGTAATCGAGACGTGTGCTCGTCAGTACGTTACCGGCGTTCCTACGATACGCTCATGATCGATCCCTGTATCTACGTTTTCTGATATTAATAAATCTATTTCTGTTATTGTCGTATATAGTAAGTGTTGCTCAGTGCACGCGCATATCCCACACAGAGGAAACGACGACGAAGAACATCACGAAACTCATCGGGAGCAATTATCAAACCTGGAAGTTTTAAGTGACCGCCTTGCTCATCGCGAACGGCGTTCACGACGTCGTCTCAGGGGAGAGACGTATGCCGGCAGAAGATGCGGCGAGTCAAAGTGTACGCAAGCAATGGGTGAAAGACAACGCGAAGGCGATGGTCCTGATCTCCACATCCATCGGAGAATTGCAGCTCGAATGCCTGCTGACGTGCACGAGCGCGAAACAAATGTGGGATCAGCTTAGCTCCATTCACGAGCAGAAATCCGCCTCGAACAAACTCGTTGTTACCCAGCGCTTCCACGAGTACCGCATGTCCCCCAGTGACTCCGTCGTGCAGCACATTGCCAAAGTCAGAAATACGGCGAGCGCTTTGAGTGATCTCGGTGAGAAGATTTCCGAAATATCAATAATGGCCAAAATTCTCGGAAGTTTCCCTCCAAAGTATCACGCCCTGCAAACTGCGTGGGACAGCGTCGCTTCGAATAGCCAAACGATCGATTATCTGCAAGAGAGATTAATCAAGGAAGAGAGCCGGCTCACGGCCGAAGAAGATCGCACCAGTGCGCTCGCTGCCGCGAGTACCGACGGAAATCGCAAGTCGTCGGATTCCAGTGTAAAGGGGCAGCGGAGTAAAAAGAAGAAGGACTTTGAGTGTTTTTATTGCCACAAAAAGGGTCACTTCGAGCGAAACTGCCGAAAGAAAAAGCAGGACGAAAACTTGGGCCGAGGCAAAAACCGCAACGGTCGATTTTGTGAGCCAACCGGTGAGCAGGTGAAGAAGTTACTGGATGAAGATTTAACAGAAATTTGGATCACCGATAGTGGGGCGTCCAGACACATCACCTACAGACGTGATTGGTACAGTGATTTTCGCCCAACGAGTAATGTTTCCGTGTCGCTCGGTGATAACGGAGTCTGTCAGGCATTGGGCTCAGGGACAATCTTTGTCGAGAGACTTGTCAACGGCGCTTGGTGTAGCGGACGTATCGAGGATGTCCTCTACGTGCCGCAAATGAAGAAAAACCTATTCTCCGTAGGTGTTTGCACGACCAAAGGATTCGACGTGTATTTCCAAAATAAACAAGTCATGTTTCTGAAGGACGGCGAGATGATAGCGCAAGGCGTTAAGCAAAACAACGAAATATATCGAATGTTCTTCAAAGTCACCTTTAAGGAAGAAGCGAACGTGTCATCGATGAGCCTTCAGATTTGGCACGAGCGATTGGGTCACGTCAACAAGCGGACGCTGAAGGAGATGGCCGAGAAAGCACTTGTCAAAGGGGTCAAACTCACGGGCGCCAAGGATTTTTTCTGTGAACCTTGCCAGGCTGGGAATTCGCACAGACTTCCATTTCGCGGGAATCGGAGAGGGCGTCACAACTCGGAGAGCTCTTCCACTCCGATATTTGCGGTCCGATGTCTGTGGAATCCATCGGCGGTGCGAGATACTTTGCGATCTTTAAGGACGACGCCTCAGGTTTCAGGAAAGTATACTTTATAAAGCATAAATCCGATTTACTTGAATGCTTCAAGGAGCTCGAGGGTCTTGTGCTGAATCTGTTTGGACGACCGATGAAGAGGCTTCGCACGGACAACGGCCGCGAATACTGCTCCAGAGAACTCAAACAGTACCTGCCAAAACGTGGCATCCAGTCGGAGTACACAGCGCCATACACGCCGGAGCAGAATGGAAAGGCCGAGCGTGACAACCGGATGATCGTCGAAAGCGCTCGAACAATGCTCCATTCGAGAAAACTTCCCTTGATGTTATGGGCGGAGGCGGTAAACACGGCGGTCTACATCCTGAACAGAACTCCGTGCGCCCAGACTCCAGGGACGACGCCGTACGAGATTTGGACGGGTAAGGTGCCGAATTTGTCTCATGTAAAGATCTTCGGATCCAATGCATATGTCCATGTGCCCGGACAGCTCAGGACGAAGCTGCAACCGAAGGCGAAGAAGGTCATCCTCGTAGGTTACCAGGAGGGTACTAGAAATTATCGCCTCTTTGATCAAAATACTAGGCGTGTTTCAGTTACGAGAGACGTCACATTTAATGAGGGGACAGCGCGCGCGATACCCTCAGCCAAGGAATCCGGAGGTTTCGAGCCTGCGCTGCCAGTAAATGAGGACGAACGAGTCGACGACGTTGGGACGGACGAACTAGCGGATGATGGAGGACCGGTGGATGAGATTCCCGCCGACCAGGCTCCTGGAGCGCTGGAAGAAAAACATCCGCTGCGTCGGGACCACCGCCAGCTCAGAGACAGGCAGAACATCCGACGACCGGAAAAGTTGGAAGTCAACGTCGCCGAAATCAATGCGCCTGCGACATATCGAGAGGCGGTGACAGGCCCAGATGCACCAATGTGGACGAAGGCAATCGAGGACGAGCTGCAAGCTCACCGGGATAACGGCACGTGGACTGTAGTGCCTCGAAGTCAGGACCGACAGCCCATTGATGCAAAATGGGTGTTCATGGTTCAGCGGACGACAACCGGAGGCATCCGACGTTTCAAAGCGCGCCTCTGCGCTAGAGGATTCAAACAAAAGGAGGGGCTGGACTACACCCAAACTTTTTCGTCCGTCGTGCGATACGACTCGCTGCGTATTTTGCTGGCCGTAGTCGCCGCAATGGACCTCGAGCTCGTCCAGTTTGAGGTGAGGACGGCATTTCTCTACGGAGATCTCACCGAGGAGATATACATGGAGATATCGGAGGGTCTAGCCGTTGACGACGTCGGAAATCGGGTTTGTAAACTCAACAATCACTGTATGGTCTAAAACAGGCTTCTAGGTGCTGGAACAAGAAGTTTTCGGACTTCTTAAAGCAGTTCAACCTGGTGGAGAGCCAGACCCATGCATGTTTTACGGCTATATCGAAGGAGTTGCAGTCTACTTGGCACTGTACGTCGACGACGGACTGTTAGCTGCAAAATCCCGGAAAGTGCTCGACACAATAATCTGTGCCCTGCGCGAGGCTTTCGAGATTACGCTTGGAGACGGGAGCGTCTTCGTCGGGTTGCAGATCGAGCGAAACAGTCAAGATCGCACCATTTTCATTCACCAAGAAGCTTATGTTACGCGATTAGTAAATAAATTTTCAATGACTGAGGCTAAAACCACAAATGTACCCATCGATCCGCATGCTCCGTTAATACCGGCTGAAGGGAATGATTTTCCTTGCGTCGAGGTACCTTTTCGCAAAGCGGTTGGGTCGTTAATGTTTTAGCCATGGTCTCGCGCCCTGACATTGCGTTTGCGGTGAACGCTGTCAGTCGTCATTTAAATCGGCATAACAATAGTCATTGGCAGGCTGTTAAAAGAATTTTCAGGTACTTGCTAGGGACGCCTAATCTAGGTATCATGTACGGAAACTGCGGGAGCGAGCTTCAGCTCGAAGGATATTCCGATGCAGATTACGCCAGTGATCTTGAGACCAGAAGGTCAACAACGGGATACGTTTTTATTCCGGCCGGCGGGCCAATGTCATGGACATCCCAACGGCAGAAGCTCGTCACGCTCAGTACGACGGAAGCGGAATATGTCGCAGCTGCAGCCGCTGCGAAAGAAGCCGTATGGCTTCGAAGATTGTTAAATGACCTCGGATGTCAGTGTCGAGGTGCCACCACTCTTTTTGTTGATAACCAGAGCACGATTCGCTTAGCAAAGAATCCCGAGTTTCATCAACGAACTAAGCACATTGACATCCGACATCATTACATTCGAGAAAGAGTTCATAACTCTGAGCTCCATGTGAACTACATACCGACCGCTCTTCAGCGAGCGGACATTTTTACAAAACCCCTGTCGAAGGATTGTTTCAAAACTCGCATCAAGTATGGGGTTAACGAAGCACTTAAACGGCGGGAGTGTTGAGGACGATTAGTTTTCGCGCTTCTCGAATGTTCCGCGATAGGAATTCTTACGCGAAGTCAGCACGAGGCGGGCCGGGATAGGCCAAACCACCCCTCTCTTTCCACCTGTGTCCCTGCTCCGGCTTGCTCCGTCTCAGTCGCGGACACGAGTTACCGGCGTACGCGTGTAAATTGTTACCCGAGAATAAACGATTTCTTGTACAATACGGTGTGACTCTGTGCTACCCTATCTCTTGCAATCGTGCGTTCCCAGATTATCTCAACATATTTATAAGGCACATTACAGACACAATATAAAATATTTATAAGATTCTATCGGGATTTACAAATTTGGAGATTTTTAAGTATGACGTTGGATATATCGGTTATTTCTGATAAGTTTATGATATACCTTTAGGTGTTATTAAAAGCATTTGCTGACACAAATTTTGACTTTAACATATCATTTTGTAACAAATTGTTCTTATTAGATTTTATATGCATTCTCTAAGTATACTATTCATTGTATTCAATAGGATGATCCATTGGTTTCTTTTTATTGGAATCTATGAGATAATTCCGATTGAGTGAAAAGATGTCTTGTGTTTATTGGTTTTTCTCATGATTATCCTTATTAGTCGGCATTATTTCAAGATCGTCTTAAGTAATGTCTTAAGACGTTAATACGGCTCTGTGATTGGTTCATGACATCTTAACATTTGCACTTAAGACGATCTTAAATATAAGATCCGACTATGAATACCGGCCATAATCTTAATCGGTTGCTATTGGTTGCTATATGGCAGTATTCGTATTTGCAAAAGTACTTTCTATCTGTATGTATCGGTGAGTATCCGTTGTCAAACATACGCTAGTTTGTTTTAATGTGCTGTTGCTAAACAATGTTTTGTTTATTAGACTGTCGTGTTTTTTCGCGTATGCCGTCCGGTGACAAAAAAAATGGGATAAAGTTCCGAAAACGGGTCCCCTCCGATTTCGATGAAACTTTGTGAAAAGCTTCGTCTTGGGTTACAATAAAAGCCCTTAAAAGGAATTTTGGCGACTCCAATTAGAAAGCCATTTTTTTAAGTAAAAAGTTTTTTAAATTAAAATTTTAAATAAAATAGTGAAAAGAACAGCAAGCGTTATATTAATGATGGTTTCTGGTAGTATTTTTTACGCTGAACAAAAAATTATATAGGTCTTATAGAGCTACCTGCTCTAGTTTTCGAGATATACAGTGTTAAAGTTAAAAAGGTATTTATGCATAAAAGCGACTCCCTCTCCGATTTGCTTGATATTTTAGTATGTTGTTGGGGATGTCTTCCCGAGTCATTTCATATATATATATAAGGGTCGGACTCAAATAGTTTCGAAGATACAGGCTGAGAAAGGATAAAAATAATAAATACAAAAATAAACGTTTAATGATGATTTATTCAACACTATCATTAGGAATCTGAAAGATTTCAACCAAGTGTGCTTTGTATGTGCTTCAACTTACAAAGCACATACTTGTAAAGCGCGTCACTAACCTATAGGTTAGTGGCGCGCTTTATAAGTATGTGCTTTGTATGTGCTTCAACTTAGAAAGCACATATTTGTTAAAGCAGAGAACAGTTGGTATATAAAAAGTACATATTTATATGTACGGTGAATAGTAGTGGATCTTGTTTTGCGTGGAAGTCCCTGTGTAGTATAGCCTGTTTGTTTATGTTTTCAAAGTGACTCTATTGGTCTGTTTACGCTCGGATTACCGCATTCTTTGATGCAATGGCTGAAATCTTTCAGATTCCTAATGATAGTGTTGAATAAATCATCATTAAACGTTTATTTTCGTATTTATTATTTTTATCCTTTCTCAGCCTGTATCTCCGAAACTATTTGAGTCCGACCCTTATATATATATATGAAATGACTCGGAAAGACATCCCCAACAACATATTAAAAAATAAACCAAATCAGGAGAGGGAGTCGCTTTTATGCATAAATACCTTTTTAACTTTAACACTGTGTATCTCGAAAACTAGAGCAGTTAGCTCTATAAGACCTATATAATTTTTGTTCAGCGTAAAAAATACTACCAGAAACCATCATTAATATAACGCTTACCGTTCTTTTCACTATTTTATTTAAAACTTTAATTTAAAAAACTTTTTACTTAAAAAAATGGCTTTCTAATTGGAGTCGCCAAAATTCCTTTTAAGGGCTTTCATTGTAACCCGAGACGAAGCTTTTCACAAAGTTTCATCGAAATCGGAGGGGACCCGTTTTCGGAACTCCACCCAAAAAATGTATTCAGTTGAAGCGCAGTTTCTCAACTCACCGGTCCGGTGACTCCTGGGCTGCGTTCAGGAATTACGCCTAGGGACACTAGGCATTAGGTAATTCTAATGCTATAATACGTGACGTAAATTATAGCTTAGAGTTACCCAGGTTGAATTTCTGAACGCATCCCTGTGTGAGCAGTGAGAGTGTAGTGTACAAAAAGTAAGTGTGTATCGTGATTCTACGAGAATATATCCGTGCAACGATCAACGACTGTATATCTGCTCATATCGGTATGTGCCTATCTGTTTTTTCTGTGATTAGCTGAATTTCTATCCGCGATCCGCGACACGCAGTCTGACACGGGCTTTACCGCTCGTGTGCACGATCTACCGCGTGGCGAAACCGCGCGGTTCAAACCGCTCGTACGTGTGCCCGCGCGTGCCCTTACTACAGAGAGAACAATGTGCATCCTTGAAATTAGTTAGCGTGCATACTCCCGCGGCGAGGTGCGTATTGTGTGTGACTCCACGGTGGGCTACCACGGCCGGCGACGTTTGCGGCACTCTGGCGTCGACGGGACCACGATTCGTCGCTACGAAACAGTGAGCCGCCCGCCGCGCGGGACATATCCGGAAGGACGGCGGGACTAAGGAAAGAATTTAGAAAAAGGTAAGCACATCTTTTTGCATCTCATTATTTGCTTTCTCTACTTTCTCTCTCTCTCTCTCTCATTTTGCTGCTAACTTATTTCATGTCATTTCGGTATCTGAAACATGGCTGTATTCTGATGTTTCTGACGCTCTGGTGGCTTTAGATGGCTATTTTTTAATTCGTAACGATCGTGTGGGTAGACGAGGCGGAGGAGTTGTTTGCTTTGTTCACGATTCATTGAAGGTCAAAGTTATTGCTGCTTCTGCGGGAGTTGACATCAACTCTCCAGAATATCTCACTATTGAAATCCGCTTACCGAATAACGAGTCAGTATTGCATCAGTTTACAGAAGACCTAAGGGTCTCCTCTTACATAAATTCATTGAAACACTCACGAGTGTTTCGCATCTTTATAAAAATATAATTATTAGCGGAGACTTTAACTGTGACCTTCTTTCGACTAATTTTGAAGCTAATTATCTACGTGTTCTTATGTCAGGCATATCAATGCATATTATACACTCTGACGCTACGCATCATACAGCTGCTGCCGACTCGTGGCTGGACGTTTTTGCGGTAGACGACGGTGAAAAGGTCCTGACGTTTGCTAAATTTGAGTGCCCATTTATAGCTGGTCATGATCTCATCGAATTGTCGCTTTCGCTTGGTACGAACTTAGCGATTGAGCGTAATATCTTAAGGCGTAGTTATATAGCCAATTCAATTCAATTACGTTTATTGTCTATCCCCTTCGGGTTTGCAAGGCGTTTTTTAAAAAAAAACGATCCAAAAAACCTTTACATCTCGTCAGTATTCCCTTTGCCTGGCCATTTTACGACCTCACAATCTATTTCCCTTCCCTCCCTCTTCCCCCAGCCTCTTCTTCTTCATCCCTCCTTCTTCGTGCCCATCATTCCCCATTGCCATCTCCTGCAGCCGCTTCCTCCATCCTTCCTCTATTCCATCTCCAAACCTCTCCTCCTTCCCTCTTACCTCGAGCCCTGTATACAAAAAGAAAACAAACCGACCGAACATACTTTATATCAACCTCCATTTCACCTCCCGATCTCTCATCATCCCTTCTCTTTCTTATCCTCCTCTACCTCCCTTATCATTTGCCCCTTCCTCCATTCGTCCTCCGCTCATCTCTCCCTTCTGTCTTACCTTTCTTTTACTCCCTTTCCTTCCTGATAGCCTCGTCCTCATCCGAATCCATCAACGATCTCTCCTCCATTTTTCTCGCAATCTCATCCTCCTCCGATCTCCCTATTCTCCCGCCTTCCTCCTCTCTTCTTTCTTTTCTCCTTTCTTTCTCCCCTCTTTCTCTTATTCTCGCCTCCACCGACTTGTCTTCATCCATTTTCACTTTCAATTTTCCTCCTTCCTTCCTCCTTGCGTTTAGTACCTTCCACTTGTCCTCCTCACTTCCCATCCTTACTAGTATCGTTAACCAATCTCCTCTCTGCCCTATCACGCTTACCTCTCTCATCTCTACCTTGACATTTAATCCTTCCGAGAAAAGTTCCTTTACTTTTGCCCAGTTCGATTCCTTTCCCGTCCATCTCTCCTTCTCTACCCTTATTATCACGTTCTTCTTTCTTTTCTCGTCACCGCTCCTTTCGCATTCTTCTGTCCACCATTTTCTCTTGTGTATTTTACCCTTCCTCTCCTCACTGTCCTTTCTCTTCCTTTTTCCGGTGCTCAGTTCAATTCTATAGATCTTCTTCCTTAAACTCTCCACCTCTTCCCTTAGTTCTTTAATCTCCTTATCCTTTCTCTTACCATCTTCCTTACATTCCTTCATCATCTCCAACAGTTTTCCTTCTACCATCTTTTCTATCGCTTCCTTCTCTATTATAATTTCTCTTTACACTCCATTGTTCCTCCCGTCTCTTTCCTCCTGTCCTCCTTTAGGATATCTCTGTTTCTCGATTGCTGCTTATCGCACTACTATCTGCCACTGTGTTTCGCACGACTCTCTGTCACACACGTGTCTCCACATGCGCTCTAGAGCTAGCGTCCCGGCGTCCCGCCGTGATGCCAGCCGCAGGCTGACACACCGCGCCGCCTCGACTGTCGTCGCTCCTGCCGCGCCGCAGCTCCTCGCCTGTCCGTCAGCGCCACCTCGGTAGCCGCTCTCACATCCACATCGCTTCGCCTCTCGCCTCCCTCTCCCCTCTCCACACTTCTTGTCCTCCTAACCTCCAATCCTGCCTACCGAACTTTCCGCCGTTATTCTCTATCCGCTCCATCCTCATCGCCTCCTCCAATCCCTCAGTCTCATCCGCACCTCCACCACCAATTCTGCTACTTCTAATCCATACTTCCTTCCCTCCCAAAATCGTTTACCACGATACACCTTTCTCCGGGCCGACTGCCCACTCCCTCCCGGTTCAACACCTCCAACGATCGCGTAGTTATATAGCCATTGATGGTGATGCGTTTCGAGATCATCTTCAATTTATCATAGAGAGTACTGAATTCCTTGCCTGTATTCGGGCAATCACTGATGCTAGTTGTGTTGGACTTGATGACCAGACTAGTGTTTCTGGAATTGATATGCTCTGTGCGGCTCTGTATCAAGAGACACGGTAGTGTCTCGCGCCAAGTACGCGCGGAGCGAGACAGCCGTGGCTCTATATACGCGACGCGACGAGTTGCGAGTACCCGAGATATTTAGATCTCGATAACCAGCAAACAGATCAAGTTCTAACTAGGCTTATCGTAAAGCTTGGACCAAATTTATATCAGAAAAGTGTTTTTATTTTTTCGCTACGTGCCCTACGAGCGGAGATATCGCGATGCAAAACTCAAAGCTGAAAATTTACAATTCAGAAACGTCGACGTATTACGGTTGCTGTGCTCGCCACGGCGCGCGGCGCAGCGCTGTAGTATGTCTGATTTTGTCCAGTTCATACCCTTGCCGTTATGCGGCGCTCTAGTCTCTACGCGTAGAGATGCGTTAGTTCGATCGATCGATCACATGTGAGGTGACATAAACATAACCGTAAAGTAGCCCATACACGTCGCGAGTCCGGCTCGGCTCGGTTTCCACTCGTTCGTGGGTGAGATGTTATACGAGACGGGCTCGGCGTCCGACGAGCCAAATTTCGGGACTATTCGGGAGTGTGTGTGTGGTGAAAAACGTTTGAGTCCGGCTCGCGAATCAAACTCGTACATGTAATAATGGGCCGGCTTTAGACGTCCGCGTCGTCGAAAAATATTCCGTCCGCGTCGTCGCGTCCGAACACTCCGAACAAAGTGCATGATGAGTGCTAGAATGACAGAGTTCGCGTCTTGTGGATGGCTGGTTCCTGGGATACACCCTGAGCGAGGATGGCGAGGTTATATCTATCGTACGTATTATCACTCTTTCTCGCGGTCACGCTCGCGTTCCCCGTTCGCGTTTCCCGCTCGCGTTTCCCGCTCGCGTTCTCGCTCTCTCTCTCTCTCTCTCTCTCCCCCTCTCTCTCTCTCTCTCTCTCTCTCTCTCTCTCTCTCCTCTCTCTCTCTCTCTCTCTCTCTCTCTCTCTCTCTCTCTCTCTCTCTCTCTCTCTCTCTCTCTCTCTCTCTCTCTCTCTCTCTCCCTTTAATAATGACTATCGAATATATCTGATAAAATTAAATCTAAATATTTTTTATATTATAACACAAAAATTATATCTGACAGTGACATCCTTAATTAAATGTGTAGTGGTTTGTATTTTATAAAACATTTAAAAAATTTAGACAAAATATGAATATATCACGCAAAGTCAAGTTTGTCGAGAGCATGCAAAGTGTTTTGCTATACATAAATTTTGTTGAAATATGTGCAATGTTGTTGGCAGAATGTTAGGTAGTAGATAATATACAATGTATAGTAAAATAAGCAATTAATAATTTATAAGTAGGTACAGCTTGACAGTACCATATAATTCGATGCAGATTAGCAATAGAAACAGCAGAATCTACGTTCGACAATGTCAATTTACTTCTAATTTGTTGTTAGATACAAAATATCAGACAGCTCCTCTGACTGTATCTCCTCTATCTCCATAATATTTGTTTATATATGTATATAAGTAAATATCTTTAAAATAATCGTTTTCTTGTCACTTATTAATTAATTAACTAATTTTTTGAAATAAAATTGTTCATACATATCCTTTAACTTATCATACCAAAAATATCTTATCTAATAACAAATTAACGGTAAATTCGGATTGTCGAACGTAGATTCTGCTGTTTCTGTCCTATATAATCTGCATCGAATTATATAGGACTGTCAAGCTCTACTTATAAATTATTAATTGCCTTATTTTGTTAAAACTTTACTATACATATATTATCTATTATAACATTCTGCCAATAGCATCGTACATGCCAAATTCTGTATCAAATCTATTTTTCTTTCGACATAATTTATTTATAGCAAACACTTTGCATAATGTGCTCTCGATAAACATGACTTTGCCTGATATATTCATATTTTGTGTCTTAATTTTTTAAATTTATAAATTTATACAAACTACACTGCACATTTAAGGATGTCAAACTCTCAGATATAATTCTTATAAGTTATAATACAAAAAATATTTACATTTCATTTTATTAGACATAAATGTCGATGTCGATAGACATTATGGCGTTCGATGTATATGTAACTACAAAAAGGGGTGATATCTGTACAAAATTACCTTTTACAAAAAGGTTAAAAAAAGGCGCCAAGCACGCGTGGTGTACCTTGAAAAAATCGAAGTCGTTATCTTTACTTCGAAAAAAATACAAGTAATATCTTTACCTTGAAAAAATCGAAGTAATATATTTATTACAAAAAAAAAAGAAATGATATCTTTAAATTATGCGCCAATTAAATATATATTATATCAAAAAATAACTATTGTTCTTTTAAAAAATGTATTCCCATTGAAGTGAAAAAATTAATATAAAATGTGAAAAATTTTAGTGAAAAAAACTTGGCGCTGCTAAACATAATAATATATATTAATAAAACAATTTCTATAAATGGAAAAAGTACTTTAAATTAATGTGTGAAAGTCTCTACATTCACATTGTAATTATCAATTTAATATTTTAAATTAGTTATTTATTGCTTTCAAATATTTTAAAATTTAGCAGCGCCAAGTTTTTTTCACTAAAATTTTTCACATTTTATATTAATTTTTTCACTTCAATGGGAATACATTTTTTAAAAAAACAATAGTTATTTTTTGATATAATATATATTTAATTGGCGCATAATTTAAAGATATTATTTCTTTTTTTTTTGTAATAAATATATTACTTCGATTTTTTCAAGGTAAAGATATTACTTGTATTTTTTTCGAAGTAAAGATAACGACTTCGATTTTTTCAAGGTGATACTTTACTTGGAACACTGGATGTGTATGCCCCTGAGCGTGTATTTGTTATCAAGAAGCCCCCTGCGCGGTGGCTCACGGTCGAACTTAAAACCCGACTTCGTATTCGTAATCAGCTATATAAGCAGGCAAAACGTTCTAATAGTTTACTTGGTTATGCCACGTACAGACTTTTTCGTAACCGGCTTAATATTGATATTAAACGTGCAAAGAGCGAGTTTCAATTCAATTCTCTTAATAATATCACTGATCCTGCTAAACTATGGAGAGAACTAGCTCGTTTGGGTCTTGTAAAATTATCCTTGGTTTCTCCTCTACGTTTTTTTACACCTGATCAATTAAATTCATTTTATGTTTCAGTTTCTAATGCTCAGTTGCCTTGCTTATATGCTGACTTTATTTCCGCCATTGCTCTGGTTACTCGTCCTTCTCGGCGTCCAGAATTTGTTTTCTCTGCCATAACACCATGCATGATTTTTAAGCTCATTTCTGTGGGACCGCTTCATTCTTATGCGTCGGGTTCTGATGGAATTCCGCTTTATATTTTGCGTATTGCTTGGCCTATAATTTCATCGTATCTTACTGCTTTATTTAACCGCTCATTAGAAACTTCTTCATTTCCGTCTCAGTGGAAGCAAGCGATTATCCGCCCTCTTTCGAAAATTCGCATTCCATTATCCCCGTCTGATACGAGACCGATAGTTAATTTGCCTAAACGTTCTAAAATTATTGAAAGGATTGTTGCCTCACAGATCACTGACTACTTAATTGAGCATGATCTCTTAAATCCAAGACAGTCTGCGTACCGACCGTGTTATAACACTCAGTCAGCACTACTACGTATTTGTGAAGATATCAAAGAGGGGATTGACAATAAACTTGTCACAATCATGATCCTCTTTGATTTTAGTAAGGCATTCGATACTATTCCACATCTTCGTCTACTCATTAAGCTTAAGAAGATCGGTTTCTCTGATACCGTTCTTACATGGATTTTTTCATATTTGACTGGTCGTTCTCAGGCTGTGGTTGATGATACTGGTGAACTTTCTGATTGGCTATCTACGTCATCTGGCGTCCCTCAGGGCTCCGTGCTTGGCCCACTTTTATTCTCTTTTTTTATTAACGATATTAGTGGTGTCTTGTTGCATGCATTTCATATGATGTTTGCTGATGACATTCAAATTTATCTATCATGCTCACCAGCCGACATTCTTCGTGGATTAGAGTTAATTTCTAGGGATGCAAACTCTATTTTTAATTACGCTGAGTCTAATGGTTTTAAATTGAATCCTGCCAAATCAAAGGTGCTTATTTATGGTAGTCAAGCTTATGTTAGGCATATTGATTTTAGTCTTCTACCGCCTATTTCTGTAAACCAAGTACCTGTTCCCTTTGTGACTGAAGTGAGGAATTTGGGCGTTGTTTTCACGTCTACTCTTTCTTGGAGGAAACACATTTTGCATGTCTCGCAAAAAGTTCATTATGCGCTGTAAAAACTAAAATTTAACAGAAACTCTCTTTCCACTGAATTAAGAATTAAATTAGTTACAACATTGATTATACCTCATATTGACTATTGTTGTCTTGTCTATCATGGCTTAAGCAATGAGTTGAATACTAAATTGCAGAGACTTGTAAATTGCTGTATTCGTTTTATTTTTTATCTCGGACGTGATGAACATATTACGCCATACAGACGTCGACTGGGCTGGCTCTCAGTTGAAAATAGAAGGTTATATTTTCTTGGTTGTCAGATGTATCGTATCCTTTTCTTACAATCTCCATCTTACCTGAGTGAGCTTTTCACTCTTCCTGACCCATCGCTAAGGAGATCTGACCGTCTTGGTGCCTTATCACAAACTTTTCATATTCCGACTTGTAGAACTACTATGTACATGCACTCCTTTCGTCTTTCCTAATATGTTTTTGGCATACTCTTCCTACTAACATAATATCTGCATCTTCTATCGCATCTTTTAAAAAACTCCACTTATTTTTGCTTGCATCTGAATCTAGCTGATTCTCTTGGCCTTCTTGTGTGAATTATATTGGTGCAATGTTATCATCGTCGGGTATCTAGTTTGTTGCGTTATACATATAATTATCTTAGTTTAAGTTGCGTTGCGTAATATCAATTAGTTTTTAAGCTTTACATTAAGTTATCTTTTCTGCTCCTGCTTTTTCTTTTTTTTCTTTTAGTTTTAAGATTAGTTTTTAAGTAATGCATTAGGATGCAATATATTTGTTAATCAGCTTTTCTTTTTGAGAGCTTTCTTCTATTCTATGTCTTCGCTATTATGTATCTTTGCCCTTTAGCTGATGTTTGGGCATAATAAACAAAATCAATCAATCAATCTCTCTCTCTCGCGGGCGCGCGCGCGCGCACGATCTTGCGCTCTGTAGTTTTTCTTGCTCTCTCGCTTTCTTGCTTTATCGTCGTCTTACTCTTACGTGTACGCAAACATTATCTGCAATTACGAATAAGTACCGTCAGCATCCGATGCGGACAGTTAGAAACAGATAGGTACCGATTGAGAGGTGAAAGAAAATATGGTATATAAGATAGGATCCTATCTGTATAAAAATCGCATAGATACAGATAGGATCCTATCTTATCGGATGCTTACGGTATCTATTTGCAATTGCGGATAATGTTTGCGTACACATGAGAGTGAGACGACGATAGAGCAAAAAAGCGAGAGAGCAAAAAAAAACTATTTTTATATAGATAAGATAGGATCTTATCCTATCTGTATAAAAATCGCACAGATATACAGGTAGGATCCTATCTTATATACCATATTTTCTTTCACCTCTCAATCGATATCTATCTGTTTCTATCTGTTCGCATCGGATGCTGACAGATATTGTAGAAACAGATAGGTACCGATTGAGAGGTGAAAAAAAATATCTATTCGCAATTGCGGATAATGTTTGCGTATAATATGAGCTCAAGTGCGTCAACGTCAGTTTACGGGTATTTCTACGTCGCCAATTAAGCCGAGTGTTCGTATTGTGCGTTCAGCGATTGAAACGGCCTTTTATATATCGTCTCATGTATCGCGAGCACGCTCAAAATTGGTCCCGCTTAATGTTATCGCGCGTTGCGCGCTCGATAGCACAAATAAAATTCCACCGCTGGTTTGCGTCGAGGCAATACGCGAGAAACCGTAGTAAAATAATACTAATTAAAAATATTAATTACAAGTTAATAAAAATAAATATATATTGGCTTTTGTATAGAATTATTTGAAGATGAACATAAACAAAGTAATACATTTTATGTTTGTACTTAAAGAATTTGAAAAACTGATATTATCTTTCCATATTACGAGTCATTTAAATTAAGAAAATCTAAGAGTATAAGATTGCTTTCTTAACTTAGGTTTTTTTATAGAAAATGATTTGCGTGTACACAAACATTATCCGCAATTGCGAATAGATACCGTCAGCATCCGATGCGGACAGATAGAAACAGATAGTTACTGATTGAGAGATGAAAGAAAATATGGTATATGTTGTCACGCTATTTTCTCAAATAGCGGATCAAAAGGGAGAGCGGGATGTTAGGCCTTTCTAAAACGGGTTCCCTCGTGCCCGGAAGGCGGTTGATCGGTCGCGAAAAATTTTGTTGGGCGCCAGACACGTACAACGACGCGTCACCGAATCGCGAAACAATAGCCGAAACTCGCGAAAATCGATAAGATCGAGGATACCTTCGGCACGAGGGGTTAGCTAGCTCAACCTAACGGTGGAGGGGCAGGGTAGATGCCGGGCAGCGCTCAGGAATGCGGGGGACGGGTAAATAAGTCGCGCGAAAGTCATCAATGTAATTAACAATAACTACCTTTATTCCGATCACAGCCAGTTAATAATAGTGAACAACGTGTCTTCCGTCGGTTGACAGGGACGGAGCGAATAACAGCATTTATTTTCTCGGTCGGCGGAGAAACATTATTAACGAGTGACTTAGAAGCGCGTCGGAACAACGGTGACGACAGCGAGTAGTATAAAACGACAGCACGTACAAAATGAATCAAAGGAATAGTGCCGCGACGATCGCAGGCCGCAAAAATACACGCGATGAATTATGCTAACTCCGCTCGCAAGCACCTAAAACGACAGCTAATATGGAATCTAGTACGAAAGAAAATACGAGCGATAATACGCAATGATACGCAAAATTACATAGAGAATGATACGCACGAAATAATACACGAAATAGCGCGAATCGCGAGAAATCCGGAAGTATACGGAATAGCACAGATCGCGACAACGAAGATAATATCGCGAGATACCACAAGAATATCGCGACCGCCGATACAGCGACTAATGCACGAAATACGCTACAATTACGCCGCTCGCGAAATACAATCGACAACGGATACGCGGCCCTACGCCGCTCGCGAAATATAATCGGGATTCATCCGACAACTTAAACTAATACGAAACGTGCGCGAAAAACACACGGCCCTCACGGGAGTCGAATCAGGTGCGAACGTGAATACTCGCCGTCGCAACACGTTATCACTCGCGTTTCGCGTACCCCGATATCCGGGGGCTCTCCGGCGCTTCCTCGACCGTAGATCTCCAGAGGCTCGTTCCCTGATACCTAACGCCTACGACAACCGCTTTTGGGGCCCCTCGCGCTTGGTGTCGACCGCCCACCAAACCTAAAATTTACGTCGACAAGACTCTAAGCGACAACCCCAGGCAATAGGGTTCGATCGCAACTTGATCGACTACGAAACGCGAAAATGGTGGGTCGACCACAGAACGGGAGCGCGACCCCTCGCAGTTCGTTCGTGGCTCACAGAATATCTCACGTGCGACCTCACCGATACGCTGCTCCCGTGGATGGTCCTCGCCGGAGGGTCGGCTGCGGCTCGGGATTCCGCTAACGGGCCGGGATTCCACCTCACAAACGCACGGTGACCCGACAGCGCGAAACGTGTACTCGGCTCGGCGGACAGCGCAGAAGAGGAAGAGCGACGTCGCACTCGATCGCGAGTCGAACTCTTCGCCCCCACGCGGGGGTTGCGCGACCGCATTGCGCGCCGGCACGGCCGTCATCGACGTCGCGCGTGATCCCTTCGATCCGCGCAACGCAACGCCGTAGATCGGAGGGGCGCCTTGCACCCTTGCTACATTTTTCCGGGTCCGTCTCGCCCTCATTTTCCTCCGGGGGAGGGGACCGCCTCGTTGTTGGCTCCGGCCGCCGATACTCCATCTCTGGATCCGGCAACTCAGCCCGTTAGTGTCCGCGGCTCGTGATTCCTCGGGCTCGGGACGCCGTGCGTCCTCGCGACGATACCCGTGACCGCCCCTGCTAGGCTCACGTGGAGCTCCTCATCCTCCGATCGCCGCCTCGTGCTTCGCCTCGCCGGGCCGCCCCTCTCGAGCCTCTAACGGGTGGGCCGTAAATTCTCGCCGACAGCTTATCCTCGGTGCGGCGTCCTCCTCTTCAATCGGTGGGGCGCCGCTCATAAAAATAACCACAATAAAATAAATAACAATTCTTAACATTTTAACTAATGCCCCTTGGAGATCTCGACGCTCGGTGCACTCCCGGCCCGTCATTGGGCGCGAACCCCGCGCCTTGTGACGGCGGCGGGGACGCTGCCACGCGCGGCGGTGCCGCAACGTCACAATGTATAAGATAGGACCCTATCTTATATACTATATTTTCTTTTACCTCTCAATATTGGTACCTATCTGTTTCTATCTGTCCGCATCGGATGCTGACGGTATCTATTCGCAATTGCGGATAATGTTTGCGTACACGCAAAGCATTTTCTATGAAAAAACCTAAATTAAGAAAGCAATCTTATATTAGATTTTCTTAATTTAAATGACTCGTAATATGGAAAGATGATATCAGTTTTTAAAATTCTTTAATTACAAATTTGAACAGAAAAAGTATCATAATGTTTGCGCGCTGAAATCACGCGTACGCGGCGTGAAAGTTTTCCACGACGCGCGACTCGCGATTGTTCGGTCTTCTTCTTCTTCTTCTTAGTGTCCCAGATGGATCTCCGGCTCTAATGAGCCATAGTACCACGCTTTATAATCAAGTCAACGGGTCCAGAGTAGGGGAACACTGGAGCCCTCTTGTATAAATCGCAGAAGGCTTCAAGCCGTTATTCCAATACTGCGATCAGCTGAGAGGTCGATTTGAAATAAAATAAATACTACGCGCATGCAATTACAACTTAAGATTACTATCCTTAATAAAAGCAAGTATAGCCTTAACAATCTTATAATTTAAGATACTATACAAATACAGGCAAGAAAAAGGAGCCGAAAGATTAAGATCGAAAAGAGATTGAAAAAATTTAGATCTATTAGTTTCAAGCAAATTACAAGCCCAAAATATATGGTCAATATCTTGACACTCAAAACCACAAGGGCATGAGGGGGATTCACTGATACCAAACTTATACTTAATAACGTTAGTATATGGGTAACCAGCAAGCAACCGAGCCATGATTCCAAATTCGCTTCTGCAAATTCTAAATTTTGAAAGAAATGCCAGATTCAAATTTAAATCAGCCATATTTTCCATATAAAATCTGCCCGAACCATTATTAATACGATCAATAAAACTTGCGTCAATATCAATGTAAGCATACAAAAGATGTGAGGAAATATCCCTATGAGAAACTTTATTATTAAGTAAGGAGCCACTTAATGAAGCCTTCTTGGCAGCCGAATCGGCCTGCTCGTTACCCAAAATTCCCTTATGTGCAGGGCACCAAGAAAATCTAACCGTACAGCCACATGCTGCGGCAAGACTAAGCTTAGACTTTAAATTCGGAACTAAGGGGCTAAGTTTGCCATTACTAAATGGTTTAATATTTGCAATAGTCTGCAAAACGCTCCATGAATCCGTACATATATTAACATACTCCCAAGAATTCAATAGTGTCAGATCGATAGCAGCAGTAATTGCCAGAGCCTCGGCTGAAAAAGAACTCGTATAACTATTTAACTTAAACGTCGCGTAATGTCTAATTGTGGGATCCGAACCGAGCAACCCGCAATCGGCTCTCCGTCAATCCCCACAGACTTAGAACCATCGGTAAAAATATCAATCTCAGTAGGGGAGGGCTTAATCAACGAAACCAGATTAGTGAAAGCCAAATTAGGGTTACCGTTATCTTTAGCTAACTGACCAGAAGCAAAATCTATGGGAGAAGTGACAGCGAAAATATATGCAGGGAAAGAGAAAACCGGATGTATATTCCAAGTATAAAAATGATTACGAAACGGAGCTATTACAGGCCATCGGGAAAAGATGAAAGGAAAATTACTAGTAGCAATGTTTTGCCGATTAATCAAACAATGCAAATTGGAAACCTTATTTATAACTTTATTATTACGCAATTGGAGTCACTATTGGAGGCGTAAAAATCACCAACCTACGCTACGCCGATGACACCACACTCTTTGCCGCAACAGAGGCCGAAATGGTCGCCCTGCTGAACAGAATGGAGGAAGTCAGCAACGAAATGGGGCTTACTATAAACAGATCCAAGACCAAAACCATGGTTGTGGACCGTTTTAACAGGCTGTAACTCACCGGAGTTCGCGGCCTGGATGTGGTAGATAGCTTCAATTATATGGGCTCCACCATCAGCAACAACGGCTCTTGTGAAACGGAGGTGCGCAAACGAATTGGAATGGCGAAAAACGCCATGTCACAGCTGCATGGAATTTGGGCGACCGGGAACATCTCCGTAAAAACCAAGACCAGGCTCGTGCGCTCCTTGGTATTCTCGATATTCGCGTACGGCGCTGAAACCTGGACTCTGAAGGCGAACGACCGCAAGCGTATTGACGCCTTTGAGATGTGGTGCTGGAGGAAAATGCTGCGCATTCCATGGACGGCACACCGGACCAACGTATCTATCCTGCGTGAGCTAAGTATAACAGCAAGACTTTCTACTATCTGCCTCCGGATACTTGAATACTTCGGCCACATAGCCAGGAGGAGCGATGACAACTTCGAAAGGTTGATGGTGACTGGCAAGGTGGAAGGAAAAAGACCAAGGGGACGTAGCCCTACACGTTGGACCGACCAGATCCGCACCACACTCGACACCACTATGCATGAGGCTCTCCACACCGCCCAGGACCGAACCAGTTGGCGGAGTATCGTGAGACGGAAAGTTATTCCAAGAAGGGGTCACGACCCTCAGCACTGAGGAAAACGACGCAAGGAGGAGGAGGAGGATTACGCAATTGAATAGATCTACCCAAAAATTTGTCACATTTATACGAAATTCTTCTCATAAAAGATCTCTGACCCAAAAACACCCAACACACCCTATTAGAAGAAGATTTGGGAATATTTAGGGCCACCTTATAAGCAGAGCATAACAAACTCTCAACAGTCTTGAGATAAGAACGAGCAGCGCTAATATACCACATAGAACCCCATTCACAAATAGCTCCAATGGTAGCGTTAATGAAGTTAATCGCAAGAATGGGGCTAATACCCCAAGATCTTCCAGCAAGCCATTTTAAAATATTCAAAAAGGTGAAAGATTTAGTACGCAAGGAAGAAATATGATTCTTCCATCTAAGACCACTATCCATAACCAAACCCAAATACTTGATAGTAAGGCTAAGAAGTACGCTACCGCCAGGTAATTCCAATCTGTCAGGAAGGGTCAGAGATTTTTTACGATGAAAAATAATGAATTGTGTTTTCGAGAGAGAAACAGATAAATCCAATTCACTTAACCACTCCTCCACCTGAATAAAAGTCAACCTCAAACAAGAAATAATATTAACCAATAGATCATCCGAACACAAAATCGCAATATCATCAGCATATTGTAATAAAACTACATTATGAGGAATATGCAGTAGAAAATCTTTAACGTATAGATTAAATAATATCGGGCTCAAAACTGACCCTTGGGGTAAGCCTTTTTGCAAAAGCCTGCTACCAAACGAAACACCCGACTCGTAAAAACACGCAGACCTAGGAGAAAGAAAGTTCATGAAAAAGTTTTTATACCCGGAAGGAATCCTAAGTTTATTTATCAGACTAAATAGAGTGCACGGATTAACATTATCGTAAGCAGCTTTAATATCTAAGAAGAGAGCACCCGTCATAGAACGTCGAGCAAAAGCTTTATAAACTTCCAAATTAATGAGAGCCAGGCAATCATCACACGATTTACCCCTTCTAAATCAAAATTGACAATTGGGCAAAAGCATCTCCAACTCAATAAACTTCTCGAATCGCCCCTTAATCATTTTTTCAAATGTTTTCAAAATATTAGAAGCCAAGGAAATAGGCCTAAAATCCACCTTATTAGGTTTAGGGATAAGCACAACATCAAAACGACGCCACTGAGAAGGATACGACCCGTCGCGAATAATTAAATTAAAAATATCCAAAAGCTTAGATCTAGCAGAGTCAGGAAGCAATTTAAAAAGATGGTAGCCAATAAGATCCGGACCAGGGGAACTAGAACTTCTGGAAGAGGCAATAGCAACATTAAGTTCATATAGAGAGAATTCGTCGTCGAATAAGGAGGAAAACGGAATATCAGAAATACTTTCAAACTGATTAGAAGCCCAGGAGGTGAAAAATTATCAATAAATTCGAGAATACCTTGAAATTTACTACTTGAAGGAGGATTATTTGATTTGAAAAATACAGAATTTTTAAAAGAATTGATCGTTTTCCAAAAAGATTTAATATTAAAATTTTCATTTAGGTCATTAACAAAATTGACAAAATTCTCTCTTTTTCTTCGACGAATAGTCTTTCTAGCTATATCAGAACTTTTTTTGTATAAATCAGCATTCTTCTTAGAAAAGCGAGCAAAACAATTCTTAAAAGATCTTTTCCTATTAGCAATACCCTCCTCACATTCAGAATCCCACCAAGGTTTACGGATACGTTTCTTAAATTTAGGTTTATAAGATTTACAAGTCTGAGAATTTTGATCGAAGTAACGGATATGACCTGTAGCATCAAAAATTTATGCACCAGATTTAAGGGCACAATCTATAACAGAGGAAGACCATAGGTCGTAAGCGTGATCTCCAGAGTGACCTCCAAGAGTAAAACCTTCCATAGATGTATTAATTAACTCACTGAAGTAATCCTTGTCCATCTTAGTCAGGCACATTCTCGGTCTTTTATTAGGATCGACAGAGTAAACATCAGAAGAGAACTGAATGTAAATTTGAAAGTGATCACTGCCAAAAGGTTCTTCAGAGATAGACCAAGAACATTCATGACATAATGAGTTAGAGATAAAGGTGATATCAGGACAACTCTCGAAACTCGAGCCATCAGAAACTCTCGTAGGATCCCCGTTATTAAGAAGAACAAGATCATTGCATGAAATTGCCTCCAGAAGAGAAACACCATCCCTATTATTCTTAGAGGAACCCCAAGTCTCATGATGGGAATTGAAGTCCCCACAAAAAACAATAGCTCCCGAATCAGAGGCATCCGTAACTCGAGAAATAAAATTATTCCAACAGACTTGGTTGATAAATACATCCGGAGGCTTATAAACCGACACAACTAAAATCCTATGGGCAGATACCTTGCTATTAAAGAAAGAAATGCATGTGAATTCAATCCCTGGATTACCAGGAAAATCAATTATTATAGAGATAGGATCCAACTCAGGTCGACATAAAATGGCGGTACCACCACCAATAAAATCATTAGGTCTGTCACTTCTAAAAGAATAGAAGTCCCTAAAAGAAAAATAAGATTTCTCATGAAGCCAAGTCTCCTGTAAACACACTACGTCGAATTCGTTAACCATGTTCGAAAACTCATGGAATTTACCCGTAATGCCCCTACAATTCTATTGCAAAATCCTCATAGTAAATAATTAAGCTTAATGAAGTTTGCTAAACAAGATGCGCAAATATTGCGACACCGTATGAGCCCTTATGTGCTCGGATTTTTTACTATTATACAGCATTCGAATATCATTAAGTATAATATCAGGGGCCGGATATAAACCAGACAGCGAAGGCAAAACGTATCCAGAAATCAGATCCGAGGAAGAAGATTCAATTTGGAGGTCCATAGCCCCCCCAGGTACAGACCCTTCACCAGAAGGGCGAATAGTAGCTTCCAAATCAGAAGGAGGAGGAGGCAACAAATCAGATCTGTCGCTAACACTAATCGAGCGTCTAGCTCTCTTATTCTTACGATTGGAGCGGATAGAAGATTACTTACCCTCTACAATATCAGAAGGAACAAATTTAAGCCAAGCATAATAAGCTTGGGATCTAAATTCGCTGATGGCCTGTTGACAAGACACTATGCCCCTAGACTTAACCAACCTCCTCGCCTGAGAAAAGGAAGAATTCGTATAAGCCATATCGGTATTATCAAATGTGTAGAATAGGCAGGACAAGAAAAATCAGACGAGCTATGTTCACCCTTACAGTTAACGCAGCAAGGAGCTGAACCACAAGATTCAGACGCCAGGTGTGACAAGCCACACTTCTCACACAGAGGTTTACCCCTGCAAGGAGCCACAGAATGACCCCATCTATGACGGTTCAAACAATTACGAACCTTATTAATAAAGGGAAAAACCCTACACTTGACTCTCCAAATGTAAACAAATTCCGGAAGGAGATTAGATGCAAAGGAAACTTTAATCGAAAAAGAGTCCTTGATTTCGTTACTTATTCTATCACGATACTTCATCCTCTCAAGAGAGAGAATTTTAACCGGACCATCAGGCCAAGAAATACCATCCATAATCTCCTCGATGGAAAGATGAGTATCTACGTTTCTGATAACACCGGTTCTAAACAGCTTGTAATTAGGAATATAGGCATACAAACCCAAGGGAAGGAGATTCTCAGTTTCAACAAACAAATTAGCTTCCGAGTAATCTTCAAACTCAACTTTAATTAAATTTTTGCCAAGTCTTTGCATAGTATTGATATTAAATTTACTACATAACAGTTTTCCAATTTTCATAGGGTGAGCATTGCCAATATTATCAGAAACGTTTGAAGCACTCTCAATATGAACCGAAAAAGGAGCAAGAATACTATCTGAATATCTATTCCCCAACTGAGATTGAATATATTGAAGTCTATGAGAAAACGGATTATCAATAACCGGAACAGAATCACCTGCCGACTGAGACCCTACACTATTATCTTTCCTAGGTCGCTTGGAAGAGTTACCATTATTATTCTCTTTAGGAGAGGAAGAAGAAGAACGGTTTCCTCGATTCCCGCCCTTAGTCATTTTAATTATATCCCAAGAAAAATTAATACAAAAAGAATACTGAGTAATGAAAAAGGGGGGGTGTAGTATGATATTCAAATAAGAATTCTACATGTAATATAAACGAAAGAGAAATAATATTATCAAAATAAGAAAGATGATTCAGAAACGCAAAGGAAATACTCAAGTAATATTCTCGAATAATACATATGGTCAAGAATAACACAAGGGAAAAACAACCCGCAGCTTGAAAACAAGCAAAAACTAATAGGCAAACAGGCCGAACGAAAACACGCAGATCAAAATAACGAATTCGAAGGCACGAAACAAATGAGGCATATAATTCGCGGAAAATAATATTAATATTTAACCATTCAGCTGCAAGGAAAAGTATAATTAAACCATAAATAATCAAGCACACAAGTACAATATAATGCAATAAATATTCTGAAATAATAAACAGCAAACGGACAAATAAAATAAATACTCTGTTATAAAATGAAAGATAAATAAATATCCAGAAAAATGATCAAAATAAATCTTAAATAATCAAGAATAAATTAGATAGAAAACGGAATAAGAAATGTAAATAAATAAATAAATAATTATAAAAATACAAAATCAGAAAAGATTATAATTAACGAACTTATCAAATAAATACTATAATACAAAATAAATCCTAAATAATCAAAAATAAATTAAATAGAAAACGGAGTAAAAACACGACATCAGAAAAGAGTATAAGTATGGAATCGGTGAATATATGAACAAATGAAAGCGAAACTATATTAACAAAATATTGTAGTATAACCGAATAAGGATTATCTGAGCCAATTAAAAGCTAAAAGAAATTCAAGGCAAAATGAAAGAACGAAAAAGTTTAAAAGAAAGGTAAGGCATGTAAATAGAGAACTGAAACAGACATAGTTATCTCGCTCGTTAGCTCACAGAAAGACCTCACAAAGCCATTAGCATTAGAACGTCCTCAGGCGAAGCGATTAAAACTCTCTTGCATCACAGTTTCCTCCAATTACGTAGAAGGCCATCCCAGTACCACGTGTAGACTTTCCAAGAGCGGAGCAGGATATATATCACAAGTGAGACAAAAATAAGGCCATAACTTACAACATCGATAAGAATTGCCAAGATGAAAAGTTATAATATTACATTACATTACAGAAAATCGGATAATTCCGCCCGAAGGAAATATACGAAACACGTCTGACTCGAACGGTGTCTCAAGACGGAATCCGATTGTTCGGTCGCGCTCGGTGTCATCCGCTGATCTGTGTGCGCAACGTGCCGGTCCGATCCTGTTCGTCCCGGCGATCCTGCAGAAAGAAAAATGTAAAATTAGCATACCCCCGCGGCGAGGTGCGTGTTCAGCGTGTTGTGCGTGACTCCACGGTGTTTCGGCGCGGCCGCGATCGTGCCGGCGGGCTACCATGACCGGTGACGTTTGCGGTACTCTGGCGCCGACGGGACCGCGATTCGTCGTCGTCGTCGCTGCGAGAGACACGTGCGGTCGTACCCAGAGTGCCGCCCTTATTTTACGTTAACGGGCGTTAACTCGAAAGGGTTAGCAAGTGTGTCTTCGCGGTTGCGTATACATATAGCGATGCTGCCGACATTGTATCTCAAATGAACATTCCACGGCGAGTCGGGCGCTTCGTAAATCAGAGTTCGAGAGGTTAAACGGGACTTCCGCGACGCTGTGCTCGTGTTCCCTCGTTGCCGCGCAGAAATGCACGCGGTGAGGAACACGCGCGGCAACCGAGGATAAGCGAGGCAGGTGGAGAACGCGCGGCTGAAATATGAACGGAGCCGCGCGGCGCGGCGGTAGAGAGAAGAGAGGCGAGAGCCGCGAGAGGAGCACTCGCTGAGAGAGAACGAGCGGAGAACGCGTCGGTTGAGGAATGCTCGTGAAAGTCTCGAGCCATTGAGCACGACGAACGAGGCTCGCTATATCGCGCGCTCGCCTATTCGCGCGGCGCCCTCTGCCCTTATCTCCCCGGGCCCCTTAACATTAGGTAAGAGTTTATGGCGGTCTGCGCACGCCAAGGTCTCGTTTCGGTATGGGCTGCTTTACAATATAGCAATAACGGCTCTTGTGTGGGAGTACAGGATGCAAATCGCATCAAGAGTATAGAATTAAAAATATTTAATAAAAGCGCTATCTAATGCAGTCTTCGATAAAGTCGTTTCATATATCTGTACAACGTAATTTTATCACCATTGCTTTTAAAATATATTATGACAAACTTCACCGAGAGAAGGCGCGATTATTTAGATTGAAAGCAGGCAGCATTATGAAACCTGTCATACCCCCGAAATGTAGCGACATGAGCAGCTCGACGGAGTTAGCCCCCCCAAGTGGATTATTGATATTTTTTTTTTTACCAATCGTTTGGTGGTTGATTGGTAGTATTTGGTACCGTATTCAAAACGTTTGGTAGTTTCTCGTTTTTTTAGGAAATCAAAAACAAATTTTTAATCTTCTCTTAGCGCCCCCACTTTGACTATTGTAATTTTTTTTTTTTTAATCGATTGGCGATTGATTGGCAGTGTTTGGTACCGCATTAAAGACTTTTGGTGGTTTCGCGTTTCTTTAGGAAATCGAAAAAACCAATTTTTTAATGAATTTCTAGAATTTACTAGATCGCAAGCAATCCAGACCTCAATATATTTGGCAAACAATTGCTTATTTTTAAATAAGTATTTGTAATTATTTGGAAATCATTTAGAGAAATTTGGAAAACCATTTTCATAATTTGGAAAAGAGTACATACATAATTATAATGGCCATCTTTACGCCGACCGTTTGATACGCGTACTAAGTACTAGATTTGGACTAAATTGGCTTAATTAGTACGTACGATGGTGTAAACAATAAGGGCTATAACACACAAAATGCATAACGTAACATAAGCATGAGACCGCTGGACCAATGAACATCCAGCATAAAGTCGCCATATTAATTTACGTAAGATGCTCATTGGTCCAGCGGTCTTACGCTATGATTATGCGACGTTATGCATTTTGTGTGTGATGGCCTTTACGCAGTGATTCATTATAAGAGCAAACAAACAAGATGTCAAATATATTGAAATGTTAAAAAAATTGGTAATTGCTGACATGGTAGCTGGATATTAAATATAAATAGGACATGTGTTCCGAAACTCAACCGGACAACCCTTTTGACCGATTGGAAAAATACAGCTTGTGAAAATACAGCTTTTTGCCTCTTCTATAATACTCGTACTTCGTGGTTCGTAGTTCTTATTGCCGCGCGATTTATAAAATTTATCGACATAGTATCACGTACTATCACATAAGGACCATGGCACACAAAAAAGCTTAAGCAGTAAAACGTAGGCAGTAAGTGAATCAATATCCCGTCCCAGCACGGGACAGCGAGCCGCGAGTGTATACTTTGCCGCAGGTTATTTGATGCTTACAATTAGACACACATCAGCGTAATAATGTATATATGCGTATAATGCTCTCATGGCCTTATTCTCGAACTGAGTATACATGGTATTCGGAAAAATAGAAACTGTCGTTTAATAATTTTCACAAATGATTCGAGGATTGTGCAGTTTCCTTGCCTTATACTTATTTGCTTTTATCGCATCGTCTTTGTAGGATCTACTTAATGCATGTTAATATTAAGACTTTTATGTATGACCTTTAACTTTAAATTTCAGATATTTTATTAAGCTGACACTTAACAGGTGCATTCTGTTGAGAAACCACATTTCAAAAAAGTTTTCTAAAAAATTATAAAGGTATAAATGTGCATGGAATTTCGCAAAACGTAGCTAAGGAAATATTGACAGGTCTTAAAACCTATCCCACACCTATCATATCTATCTTCACAGAAGTCTTTTATCTATACTCAGGTATAGTATTTAACGTTACTTAATAATACATGTGGCTACCTTCAGGTCCTATTAAACATCAAAATTTTATTTATGTTTTTTATAATTTCCTACCATTACAAGATGAATCAAGTTACACAAATTTGACTGAAAATTAAGATCAAGTTTTAACATCCAAATCTGTATCACTAGACCTCGCGCGTCCTTTACCTTACCAAGGTGCTCTTTGTGTGTAAATATCTATTTTAGGCTGCGGTCCACTTGACGCTACAAATGCTTTGAAGCGTTCTTCTTCTCTTTCTTTCTTCATTGAAAGAAAGGAGAAGAGGAATGCTTCAAAGCATTTGGAGCGTCAAGTGGACCGCAGCCTATAATTCTTTTTTTTTTGCTGTTTACAGTCATGTGAAACCTGTGCAAGAGTGTGGACCTCTTTTGTACAATAATTACGGTGATTTTGCAAGCAATTACTGGAACTTTCAGATAAATGAATAATTTTGGTCATTTATTCTTCGATAATTTTATCTCTATACCTACACAAATCTATGTGCGAGTTTAAGTAACGAATACATCTTCAATTTCGGAGGTATATATGAAACGAATTTCTAGAACCCTATCAAACTACGCAATGAGAGTTTTCATCAAAATAAGAATAATAATATTATTCTTTAATATACTAAGAATATTAATTTTTTTAGGTGAATATAAGTGCGATCGACATATATATTCCTATTTTCTGCATGCATATCGGCGAACGAATAAATAACAAATAAACAAAACACAACAAGACAGAAACAAAAACAAGTAACAAAGGACAACTAATAAACAAATAACTTTATGACAATGGCTAGAAAACCGCGAGTTCCAACAGAAGAAGCCATCAGAGTCTTAGAAAAATATATCGAACATTTCAAAACTTCAACGCTTCCAAAGTACACATCGAAAGTTTGGGTTGACACAAGTAAGGAATTGAATTTAAAGTGGAGCGCGCACGATGTGTATATAGCTGTTCGTGAAGACAGACGGTCCATTTTGTGAACAACGCAGAAATTATGACATTTTGAGTCTAAATGAGTGGACAGATATTATTTTCGACGCCTTCTTCAAACGTTATCGGTTCCCATGTGCTTATATATTTAAGAGAGCAAAAGTGCATCCTTCGCCAGACAGTCTCCATTACATACAGATCATTGGCAAATGTAAAAGTAAAAAATGTTGTAATCCTATCTTTGGATACGTCGAAAAGGAGCCAGGTGTTGACGAGGACCTGCATGTAAAAGTAAAAACTCGAGATACATCACTTGATAATCATGAAGTTGTGAAGCGTCCCCTTCGAGGTGTGAAGAGGAAAGTTATTGGTAAAGAAGTCGCGATAGAAGGATGCTCAAATTATCGAAAAAGAATAGCGAGGGAAAATGGACAAATTGGAGAAATGGAACCTCCAAATATGTATACACGGAGTATTCTCGATAAAGCAAAAAAGGAATATGTAGATTTAGAATTGAATGTTAAACCGACTGATGGTCGGAATCTGATACGAACCATTGAAGGAATGATGACCACTCCACCCTACGTTGGATCTATACAAGCAGTCGGATCAAATCCTTTTTTTGTTTTTTATATGACGACACCACAACTACATGCATATAATGAATATTGTCGACTAGATAATTGGTCGTTAATAAATATTGACACAACCGGTAGTATTGTACGAACTATCAAACAATCGAATAATACGGAAACAGGACACATGTTTCTATCCGCGATAGTCATCAACTTTGATAACACTACATTAATAGTTTCTCAAATGATATCGGAAAGACAAACTACAGAGTTTATAGAATATTGGTTAAGAACATGGATTAGAAATGGCGCACACAAGCCAAAAGAGGCTGTTTCCGATTATTCTCGCGCTCTTTTATCTGCCATGTCCCTCGCTTTCAACAATCAGACTATAAAATCTTACGTCGCTGACCAATTTGCAATTGTGTCCGGTACAAGTCAAATTTCAAAGTTCAGCACATACATCCGTGTAGATGTTGCACATCTCATACATGCTGTGAGTAGATGGAAATGCTTCGAGAAAGTCAATCACGCGTGCATACGCCAGTTTTTTATACGGTGTGTAGCTCTGATGGTAGATGCTGAAACATTCGAGTTTTTTTTCAAACACGGCGCCATATTTTAAAAAATTGGAATTTATTTTTTTTATTGTTCTGTAATAATAAAGTAAAATCAATAAATACAGGGTGTTTCAGGACTTCTGCACCAAACTCTGAGGAACGATAGGTCTCGCAGAAAGGATCATTTTTTGTCAAGCAACCCATGTTCTCTGACGCGTCGTTTAGGCGCTACGCGACCGCGCAAACAGGTCTTATTAGATGGCATGTATTACAATTATAAGATGAATTTATTTATTTATTCTTTTACGTACACTTGTAGACAGTTTACAGAAAATGTTAAAAGTGTCTATACTGTCTATCCTGAACCTGATTGCATTCTGCGCTACAGAATGCAATACCAATACAACGAAGATAGCAGCAAGAGGCCAACTGTAACGCAGAATGCAATCAGGTTCACGGTAGACACTTTAAACATATTCCGTAAACAATATTAAAGACTAAAGTTATTCGATGTAGCATAATATTATTTTATTGTGTGATACACATATTATCCCCTCCTTCCCTTTAGTTAAATCAATTTTTACTTCCAACTCTTGAAAACTGTGCGCCGACTAGATTTGTCAGACTTAAAAACACAGCCCCTGTTGGAATAGCGAAACGATTCAACTTATGATGTTAAAGAAATTATTGCGAAAAATATTACCCCAGCCATGGTTTGAACCTGGAACCTCTCGCTCTCCGTGCAAGCGTCGTCCCAATTCCAACTTTTCCAACAGGGGCTGTGTTTTTAAGTCTGACAAATCTAGTCGGCGCACAGTTTTCAAGAGTTGGAGGTCAAAATTGATTTAACTAAAGGGAAGGAGGGGATAATATGTGTATCACACAATAAAATAATATTATGTTATTAAGATCCAAGCTTGGACCGTTATGGCGATTATTCTAATTTAATATTCCGTAAACTGTCTGCAATTAAAAAAATAAATAAATAGAATTCATCTTATAATTGCAATACATGCCACCTAAGACCTGTCTTTGCGGTCGCGTAGCTCCTAAACGACGCGTCAGAGGACATGGGTTGCTTGACAAAAAATGATCCATTCTGCGAGACCTATCGTTCCTCAGAGTTTGGTGCAGAGGCTCTAAAACCCCCCGTATATTGCGTCATATTCGTTACAGCACGGCGTCATAAATGGTTTCCCACCTGAAGATTGTCACGTCCGAGTTCGACGTGACAATCTTCAGGTGGGAAGCCATTTATAACGCCGTGCTGTTAACAAATATCAAAACGCAGCTGTTGTAGAAAATATTAAAGCACTTTTCGCCGGGTTATATTACTATTGCTAATCTGCAACTATAAGCCATTTATATGTGTTGGTCAGTCAGTATTTTTACCTGACAATAATTATATATCTTTCTATATACGATCGGACGTGACAATCTTCAGGTGGGAAACCATTTATGACGCCGTGCTGTTAATGAATATGACGCAATACATTTATTGATTTTACTTTATTATTACGGAACAATAGAAAAAAATAAATTCCAATTTTTTTAAATATGGCGCCGTGTTTGAAAAATTCTGAAAAAAATTGGGAAGATAGTCTTTTATGTAACATACATTATAAATTTTTTCCAAGATTTCACCTCTTAAGGAGCGTGCGAAAAAAATTCTTAAATATTTTAAACGATTCTGCAAGTCGAGTTTTAGCGTGAAAAATTCTAAAGAAAAACGTGTTTGATAGTGCTTTAAATGATTTACGATATGAGACAAAGCTCATCTCGATATCTATAATAGCGGCGGAGAAAAGAAATAAAATGTGAGAAATACGTATTTTATGATATTCCGGCAATGGGGCGAGATAGAGATATGGAATTCTTCACAGATAATGTTTTCAATGATACCTTCAAGTTGCCCCTAATCCAAATTAATTTTGTTTGGGGGCCGCTAGCTCCCCTCTTATCCTGCTATACCCTTACAGAAACAAAAAAAAAAGTTTTTATTTTAGGAAATATCCATAAATTAAATATGTCAATGCTCACATGCGTAAGAACGTGAAAAGGAATTATTTATTACGAAACGGTAATTGCACAGGCATGATTAAACTTGATAAAGTAATGTACAAAATATATAATACTTGTGCATTTGATTCCATCGTACACATTTTACTACGCTGTGTATTTGACGACAATTATTACGCGTCAGTACTAAAAGATTTGGCCAATGAAGTAGGAAAATTTATTTTACTTTTTGCTGAAACCGGTCCAACGGCAAAAATTTATCAAATACGTTTGTCCCTTTTAATGCCGCACTATAAACCTATGAGAACTACTAAAGTAGGAGATGTAACCACATCAATTTCAATAGATGCTGAAGATTGTGTGGCTATCGTGTGGGAAAAAGTATTTATTGACGAGCCAAGTGCATTCAAGTTATTCTAATCCGGATTGCAAAACAACTACAATCTCTCAATCGTATTTGACTGTCAATCACAAAATTATCGCTAAAGAGGGCTTCAAAGCCATGGAAAAAGCACTTAACTATTTCTCATGTTATTATAATGTAAAATGTACTAAGGAGGGATGTTCAGGAAAGGGCACTGTGACGATGTCATTGAACTCCCATCTTTTTATCGAACTGGACATTCGAGTAAACATCAAGTCAACAAAAGGAATGGGATGCAGATTATCGGACTTCCCAACTACTATACATTTGGCTAAAATTGAGTACAGGTGACTTCAACAGATACTTATTATACCAGTCGCATATAATATTGTTATATTTAAACTTTGGAATATAATTTTTTTTACATGCAGACTCGCCGGTGTAATACATTTGGAATTAAACCACTATGTTGCATATTGCAGAAGAATCGATAGTCACTGGGAATTGCTGAACGATTTAGATACGTCAGTAAGATCGTGTAAGGCGGATACTGAGGTAGTACCCGATGCCGTTATATACATATGTATGTTATAGATAATCATAAAAACATATTGTAGTATTTAATATAGATATAGGCGGAATTAACTTTCTTGACGTTCAAAAATTTATTAATGTTTCTTTTCAAAAGTTTGTGTTTTTTTGCTAGACACTGGATTTTACAGTGTAGAATAATAATTACATTCAGGGTTAAATTTTTCATTTCATTTTGTTTATATCTAATTTAAATTTTTTTTTTTTTAATAAAAGTAAATAACATTTTCGCTATTCACCGCTAGTTTTTAATCATATACAAGTTTGACGTAAATGGTTATTACAGAATCGTTACAGAAAATTTATAAATTCTCTGATATAAAAGCGATGTGTAATACATATAAACGAAGCGGATGTGACATATATATATATATACGAAGCGATGTGATATATAAACTAACCCAGGGAGAAACCCTAAGAGGGCATTGGCCTCGAAATCACGCCGGTGGGTGATCTCGCGTTTCTCCCTGGGAAGCGATGTATGATATATAAACAAAGTGATATATAAATTAAGCGATATATGATATATAAACTAAGCGATGTATGATATATAAACAAAGTGATACATAAACTAAGCGAAATATGATATACAAACTAAGCGATGTATGATATATAAACAAAGTGATATATAAACTGAGCGATATTTGATATATAAACTAAGCGATTTATGATATATAAACAAAGTGATATTGAAACTAAGCGATATATGATATATAAAACTAAGCGATGTATGTATATATATAAACAAAGTGATATATAAAACTAAGCGATGTATTATATACATATAAACGAAGTGATATATACAGGGTGATTCAAAATAAGTATATTGTCCCAAAATGTCACATTCTTGACGCGATTCTAAGACGATTTTTCCTCTACAAAAAATTTTTTCGAAGCTTAGTTTTTGAGTTATTTTTTTTTTTTTTATTTTTTATTTTTTATTTTTTTATTATTTTAATTTTTTTAAAATAAAGCCAGTAAAATTTATGGGCAGTATACCCGGAACTACGAGTTATTTTAAAATAAATGAAGAAAGAAAAAGATGGAAAATGTGTCTATTCTCGTATGCAACAATCAGCTGATCGCAGCAGGTGCCTCACTTGGCTTCACATAAGCGCTCGCGACGGTGAGTCACGCCGCCCTTGCCTTGCCTACCTCCTGTACATGTGATAAGGTAATTATTTACTTTAATAACTTTTAGTTTCGGGTATACTGCCCATAAATTTTACTCGTTTTATTTTAAAAAAATTAAAAAAATTAAAAAATTTTTAAAAATAATAACTCAAAAACTAAGCTTTGAGGAAATTTTTTGTAGAGGAAAAATCGTCTTAGAATTGCGTCAAGAATGTGACATTTTCGGGACAATATACTTATTTTGAATCACCCTGTATATAAACTAGGCGATGTATGACATATGTATAAAAACGATGTGATGATCACTATATGTTACATACACTATTAATTAGTTGCATACACATGTTACTTACTGTCACTAAGCAATTACAAATACACTTTATATTTGTAAACAACTGAGATAATAAAGTACATATACCTTACTATATATATAAAGTACCTGCAGACTAGTGGTTATTATTTGTAAAATTTCTCAAAACAAATAGATTTAACTTATTGAAAATTAAGACAATATATATTTTTACATTTTTTGAATCAAAATTAAGTTCAATGTAAATGGATTACAGTTTTAGTCATAGCTAGATAGAAATCTCTATAACTAGACGTAAAATCTTATGGTATATAGGAAAAAGAAATAGTTAGTACACAAGAAATATGGTATATAAAAAAAGAAATAGACCGTCTGTCTTCACAAATAGTTATATCATGTTATATGTTGTCACGCTATTTTCTCAAATAGCGGATCAAAAGGGAGAGCGGGATGTTAGGCCTCTCTAAAACGGGTTCCCTCGTGCCCGGAAGGCGGTCGATCAATCGCGAAAGAATTTTGTTGGGCGCCAGACACGTACAGCAACGCGTCACCGAACCGCGAAACAATTACCGATACACGCAAAAATCGAAAAGATCGAGGATACCTTCGGCACGAGGGGCTAGCTAGCTCAACCTAACGGTGGAGGGGCAGGGTAGATGCCGGGCAGCGCTCAGGAATGCGGGGGGGACGGGTGAATAAGTCGCGCGAAAGTCGTTAATGTAATGAATAATAACTACCTTTATTCCGATCGCAGTCAGCTAATATTACACAGGTGGTCCCGTCGGTTGACGAAGACGGTGCGAATCATAACATTCATTTTCTCGGTTGACGGAGAAATATTATTGACGGTGACTCTCAAAATTTTGCGAAGCGATTTAGAAGCGCGTCGGAACAACGGTAACGACAGCGAGTAATATAAAACGACAGCACTTACAAAGATGAGTTCAAGAAATAATGCCGCGACGATCGCAGGCTGCAAAATACACGCGAAGAATTAATCTAACTCCGCTCGCGAGAATATAAAACGACAGCTAGTATACCGCGCAAGACTTGCAAAATTACGTGAAAACGGTACGCACGGAACATGTGCAGAATCATGCGACTCGCGAGGAATAACGCAGCACGCAAGAATGCGTCGCGATCAACACAGAAAAGTATTCGATAATTATGCCGCCCGCGAATATAATCGATAACGGCGGCGCGGCTCTACGCCGCTCGCGGGACGTAATACGACACCGAGTACATAAAAGAAGGTATGCGGCGTCCCGCGCCCCGCTGGGCGCGCGCAAGGGATCTTCCACACCCGCGAAAAGATCCTGTCGCCCGAAGGGAAAGCTGCACGTTGCGGTTACCACGCGACGCAGAGTACACGCCGTTCGCACTTTACACCGTTCACGACGTACGACTCAAAATATGCCGAAACCGCGAGAATCTTCGATTGCGTACAAGCGGATTATGGCGGCACTCGCGAAACTCTTTCCTCGCGCCGCGTGGTCACTCGCGTTTCGCGTACCCGGTATCCGGGGCTCTTCGACGCCGTCGACCGCGAATCTCCGGGGCTCGCTCCGATACCAGCCACGACAACCACTCTCGGGGTCCCTCGCGCTTGATGTCGACTGCCAATCGAAACGAAAATTAAGCCGGGTCTCTTGCCACGGCTTACGAAAACGCGAAATTATGGCACGTCGACAGCAGAGCGGGAGCGCGACCCTTCGCGGTCCGTTCGTGGCTTTACAATTTAATTACGGGCGACCTCACCGGTGTGCTGCACCTCGGGCCTCGTCCTCGCCAGCTCGGCTTCCTCGTCCTCGGGTCGGCGGCAGCTCTCGCAGGCCGGGGTCCTCCACGGGCACACACACGCACGACAACGTTTCTCAAAATCGCGACCACGACAGCACAATATCGGCGACTTGTTGATTCGGCGGCCGGCGCAGAAGAGAGAGCGCGGCGCCGCGCTCGATCGTGAGTCGATGCCTCACCCCACGCAGGGGTTGCGCGACCGTCCTGCGCGTCGCCCGGCCGTCATCGACGTCGCGCGTGATCGTTCGATCCTTGCGGCGCAACGCCGTACATCGCAGGGGTGCCTTGCCTCGCCCGTCCGCTCCTCCAACTCTCCACCGGGTGGGCCGCGATCCTCTGCCAATATATTTTCCTCGACATCGGTGGGACGCCGTTCACAAAAAAAATAGAAAATAAACGCGAGTAAATGATTAATCTTAACGGTCGCGTTAGCACCCCTTGGAGACTCCGACGCCCCGCACGCCCCCGGTCCGTCGTTTGGCGCGAACCCCGCGCCTTGGGACGGCGGCGGGGACGCTGCCACGCGCGGCGATGCCGCAACGTCACAATGTATATGTCGCTTATTGCAAAATTAGCATTTTTTCAAAAAGGCTAGCTTTTTGCGAAAGCATTTAATCGCTTTTTTAATTAACTTACTACGCTGTGTATTTGACGACAATTATTACGAGTCAGTACTAAATGATTTGGCCAATGAAGTAGGAAAATTTATTTTACTTTTTGCTGAAACCGGTTCAACGGCAAAAATTTATCAAATACGATTGTCCCTTTTAATGCCGCACTATAAACCTATGAGAACTACTAAAGTAGGAAATGTAACCACATCAATTTCAATAGATGCTGAAGATTGTGTGGCTATCGTGTGGGAAAAAGTATTTATTAACGAGCCAAGTGCATTCAAGTTATTCACATGTTCTAATCCGGATTGCAAAACAACTACAATCTCTCAATCGTATTTGACTGTCAATCACAAAATTATCGCTAAAGAGGGCTTCAAAGCCATGGAAAAAGCACTTAACCACTTTTCATGTTATTATAATGTAAAATGTACTAAGGAGGGATGTTCAGGGAAGGGCACTGTGACGATGTCATTGAACTCCCATCTTTTTATCGAACTGGACATTCGAGTAAACATCAAATCAACAAAAGGATTGGGATGCAGATTATCGGACTTCCCAACTACTATACATTTCGCTAATATTGAGTAGAGGTAACTTCAACAGATACTTATTATACCAGTCGTATAATATATATGTCACATCCGCTTCGTTTTGTTGATTTGATGTTAGCTTTTAGGCATCGACGCAAAAGGATTTTTCTTTCTCGGCTCGGCTAAAGCCTCTTCCGTTGCGTCGGTTTCATCTTCTACTGCTGGTGTTTTCTCTGCTACAGCTTTAGATTCTTTCTTCGACTCCTTTGGTTCTTTTGGCTCCTTCGCTTTCTTCTTAGACTCTTTCTCCTTCTTTTCTCTTTTCGAACTCTGTATAAGATAATTTACGATATATTAATCTTTTCTGTAACATAATTATAATATATATATATATTTGTTAATATATTAACCTTTCCCTGAGCTTCTGAAAATTTCTTAGGATCATATTCAATAGTCATATCCGCCAGTTTAAAGGCACCAATTACAGCAATGGAGAATGTATCTTATTGGAGAATGTATCTATATTGAAATCCGTTAATCCCAACAACGAACTTATCTATAAAAGAACAATCTTTTTTCAATTTAAATAATTCGGGGAGGACACTTGATATACCTAATATGTATTAATTTTAGGAAAAATACTCAAAATAGCATGGATTAATTCTATCTTGTGTGATAAAGGGACCAATCTTCATTTTTAAACGCATTAGTTTTCCCAATCCTTTTTCAACCACTTGCGGAAACGATAGTAGCCTCAATGTGTGCCCAGTAGGTGCAGTATCAAACACCACAACAGAGAAGTTCATTCCTTTTACAAGCCTAGAACCAGCATGTAAAGGAATTAAAATAAAAAAAAAAGGAAATAGAGAATAGAAGATCTCAGATGTATCTACAATTTTAGTTTACTAGAAAGGTAGATTATCCTATTAATGTTTTACAAAAATAAGAAATATAAATGTGGTAAATTTACTTCATAACTTCTGCATAGCTCATTGCCTCATCTATACCAGGGAATGCACCAACAATTTCTTGCATAACATTTTTGCTTAATCTCATCGCTTCTCCTCATGAAACTATATATGATGTGCCTAATATGTATAATATACTAGAATTCTTTAAAATAATTCTGCATACAATGTCATTTCTTTTGCTTCAAGTGCATAACAATTATTGCAATAGTTATGACTTATTATATGCTATTGTATTTATTTATTTTAATTATATATTTTTTGTCATAATTATGCATTTTTTTATTGTAATATTGATAATTGTTAATAAAAATTGTTTGTCTAAAGTTATTTATATAGGTATATAAATATTTATATGGGTATATTATTATTTCTTACATTTCTTTTCTAATATTGGTCACTGGTCATTTTACTTACCATTCTCTGCTCATATTCCTCTTCTCTTTTTTCCTCTTTATGACTGGCTTTGTTCCTTGCGTCAAAATACACGTGCTTATACTTCTTTTGGTATTTTAAACTATTCCGACACCTTGTATAGATTGTCCATCTGCTCCGATAATATGTCACTGCGAAACTTTAGGTTATGGCCGTGAGCAGGGACCATCAACTTTCACATGACAGAGTGCGTTCCAAAAATTAGAAAAAAAGTCGGACAACCTTTTTGACCACGACCATACATGCAGTATTGTAAAAGCACATGCCACGTATATATGCATATAAATATAATGCGCATATAAATTTAATCTACCTCTGAGTTAAAAAAAATGGCTATGTAATTGCGCGAATTTTGCCTTTGAAAGAGGATACATATATGCATGTATCCACCATGCATATATGCAAGTTCAAATAAATAATGCGACTAATACAGAAATAATTTTCAACGATACCTGTTTATGATATGGCATTATTCCAAGTAAAGGAAATATCCAAGCACAGCTGGCAGGAAGAACGTCAAAATCAGCAAAACCTAGCCACTGGATAACCAACGCACGTTCAATGTTCAATATCAGTTTTTCTAATATGAAAATCATGAAAACAGTTGGAACGTAAAAAAAGACCATTGCCATTGTCTGGATAGTATTTTACAACAGTTTGTTATATATCAAAAGTACCATGAACAAAGTATTTTATAGCCTCTCTTGTCATATGTAACAATATCACATCATTTCAAAAAATTATGCAGGCGCGCGATTGTTAACGGCCCGGCCAAACACGTCCGAACACGTCTGAACACGTCAAACCCACTTGGCGGAATGTACTACGCAGTACGGACGCCATTGTATCAAGTCACGAAAAGAGGAAAGGAAGTACAAGGAAGTAGAAGGTCGCCACCGGTGAAAATCGCCCAACTTGGGCTGCGTTCAGGAATTCAACCCGGGTACACCTCGGTAATTAGGCTGCGTTCGGAAACATCACCCGAGTGTTCCCGCGTATCATTTTATCCTTGTTTAACATTCGGTAAACAACAAGGATAAAATGTTGCTCGGGAGCACTCGGGTTATGTTTCCGAACGCAGCCGTCGCAGCCTAATAAAATGCTATAGGGCGCGTTCAACAGAACAAGATGCTCAGTAGCAATCGAACGTGATTGGCTCTTACTTTTAATACCAACAAATCAAAGCAGAGTGTTGATTAATGATTTGTGATACATACACACATACATACTGCATATATGTATAATATGTATGTAACATACCTCGCAAGTGCAAATGGGTGCATTTATAGAGACCCTCTAATCAGAGACTGGGGAAGTGCGTAGACAGCCGCGCTCACTGAGCGGCTAAGTAACAATTAGGTGCATTCAGTACTACGGCCGGTATTCATAGTCGGATCTTATTTCAAGACCGTCTTAAGTAATGTCTTAAGACGCTAATACGGCTCTGTGATTGGTTTATGACATCTTAAGATTGAACTTTGGACGGTCTTAAATATAAGAACCGACTATGAATACCGGCCTACAACCGCTCACTGAGTGCTTTCCTACTTTAGTATTTTTCTACTTTATTGGCCAAATCTTTTAGTACTGACGCGTAATAATTGTCGTCAAATACACAGCGTAGTAAAATGTGTACGATGGAATCAAATGCACAAGTATTATATATTTTGTACGTTACTCTATCAAGTTTAATCATGCCTGTACAACTACCGTTTCGTAATAAATAATTCCTTTTCACGTTCTTACGCATTTGAGCATTAACATATTTAATTTCTGGATATTTCCTAAAATATAAACGAAGTGAATATAAACTAAGCGATGAATGATTGCTCGGGGGGGGGGGGGGGGGTGTTAATGATCCCCGGATTTGCGATTGGCCTGCAATCTACGGCTGGTTCGAAGGACCAGAGGGGGGTGTCGGCCCCTCGCGATTACGAAAATTATGCACAAAACATGCAGCGAAAGAAAGCGATAGAAAAGGCGACTCATCGTATCGATGCCCGCTCTCCTGGTCGTATCCTTCGTCCTTCCGCTCGGCCAGGCCTCCGTGGTAGCGGGAGAGCTAGGCAGGCTATCGTGCGTTAGCAGGCAAGGCAGGAAGGAGGCAAGCAAAGCAGCAAGCAAGCACGACACAGGCACTCGAAAGTCAGGCACGAAACTTATCCGGTTGAAAGTGTGTACTCGAAGCAGGTCGGAATGTGAGTGAGTGCTCCGATCCTTCTCGGCTCGCGCTCCTGCGAAGCAAGGACGGTAACGGTTCAAGAAACAATACGCTAATAATACTGTATTTAAACTGTCATGCAGTATAACGCAACTTATAAACTAACGAATGCTACTTATCTACTAACAAGGTGTATGTACACTATTTACATGTGAGCTCCAACCATACCGCCCACCAAAATACAAGGTCTGTATTTTTTCTAATCGGCGTCGGTCGCCCGTGGTAGCGTGCCCATGGGCAGAGGGCACAGCTTCACCAGGGGACGCTGAATCGAGCCGTCCGCGACCCGAACCGTGGCGACGCGCGGGACGCCATCGCTACCCGGGTGTAGCGCCTCCACCCGGCCGCGCTTCCAGCGCAAGGGGGGCGCGTTGTCATCTTTAACGAGCACTAAGGCGCCCACGGCGAGAGGGTTGGCAGAGGTCACCCACTTGGGACGCTGCTGTAAGGTGTTGAGATACTACCGGTGCCAGCGTTTCCAAAGGTCTTGATGAATTCGCTGTACCAGCTGCCATCGACCTAAGTGATTCATCGGCAGTGGAGTCAGATCGGGCGAGGGGACGGCTACGAGAGGCTCCGTGGTTAGGAAGTGTCCCGGAGAAAGGACTTCGAGATCCAACGGATCGGTGCTCAATGGGCAGAGGGGTCGAGAATTCAGGACGGCCTCGACCTGGGCGAGGACCGTCGTAAACTCCTCCACGGTCAGGATTTGATCCCCCACCACCCGACGAAGATGGGTTTTGAAGGATTTGACTCCTGTCTCCCAGAGGCCCCCGAAATGGGGCGCAGAGGGAGGATTAAAGGACCATTTGATCCTTTCTCGCTCCGCTGCGCGGCACATGTGGTGCTCGAGTTCTCGCGATGCTCCCACGAAATTGGTGCCGCAGTCACTATAGAGGAGTGAGCAGCGTCCGCGACGGGCTACGAAGCGTCGCAGCGCAGCGAGAAAGGAGTCTGTGGACAGCGAAAGAACGACCTCCAAATGGATCGCCTTAACGGCAAAGCAGACGAACAGGCATACATAGGCCTTAAAAAAAGAAACTCCCCGAGCTCGGCGGGGGGTTATCGAGAACGGCCCCGCGAAATCCACGCCGCTTATTGAGAACGGCTTGGCTGCGCCAACTCTCTCGATCGGGAGATCCGCCATGGGGGGTTGGAGCGTGCGGGGATTCGCGCGGAAACACCCGTAGCAACCGGAGAGTACTCGTCGGATCGCGCGGTGCACTCCGATTATCCAATACTGTCGGGCGAGCAAGTACTGGAGTGTGCATCTCCCGGGGTGTAGGTGTGTGCGGTGCACCAGTTCGATAACGAGCTCGGTTAGTCGGTGGTTATTTGGTAGCAGCACGGGATGTTTGGCTTCGAAACTCAGGCCCGAGTGGCCGAGTCTGCCGCCCACCCTGAGAAGTCCCGTTGGGTCTAAAAACGGAGCGAGTTTGCGGAGCGGCTTGGGGAGCCTCTTCCCGTTCCTCAGTCGATCGATTTCCTCGCCGAAGGACTCCAACCGGACCCATTTTACCACCGTTAGTAGCGCTGAATGAGCTTCGAGTTGATCCACGGCCAAGGTCGCGGGTACCGGCTTGGCCCTGGATCGAGTCGTAAACCTTATGATATACGCGATTACCCTACTAATTTTATCTAATGACGAAAATCTACTTAACAATAGCGAGATGACATTGGGTGTCTCGCACGCGACGAGCGTGACGATCCTCTCCTCCTCGCACGGAATTTCCTCGTCAAGGGCAGGCTCGGTGTGGGACTCGAAATCTATCAGCCACTCAGGGCCTTTCCACCATATCGAGTTCGCCACGAGTTCGTGAGGGAAAAGTCCACGCGAGCAGTGATCGGCTGGATTGAAATCGGTGGCCACGTGACCCCAGGCCGATACTGCTACCTTCTCCTGTATCCGAGCGACGCGATTCCGAACGAAAGTCTTCCATCGGTGCGGGGAGGAGCGGATCCAATAGAGGACAACCTTGGCGTCCGACCAGGCATATTCCTCATCGATGTCTAAATGTCCCCGTAGGACTTGACGAACGTAAGCCAGTAAATTGGCTAGGAGCAACGCGGCGCAGAGCTCCAATCGGGGTAGAGAGATAGCGCGCAGCGGAGCCACCTTCGATTTGGCACAAAGAATCACGACTTTAGTCTCCGAAAGAGTTATGACACGTAGGTACACCACCGCCCCGTATCCCTGTTCGCTCGCGTCGCAGAAACCGTGTAATTCGCGGCGGACTCTGTCACCCGCGGGAAATGTACGAGGAATACGCAGGGAAGCCAGCGCGTCGAATTCAGCTTGATAGCGTTCCCATTGTCGGCGATCATCTACCGGTGGTTCGTCGTCCCACTCGAGCTTTAGCGTCCACAATCGCTGTATCAATCGCTTCGCTGTAAAAGTCAGTGGCGCAAAAAATCCCAAGGGGTCGAAAATACGCGCTACCTCCAATAAGATCGTCCGTTTAGTGCATTCTCGAGTCAGAGGGTTTAGCAAAAACCCAAAACTATCCGATTTCGAGTGCCAGCGAAGGCCCAGAACCTTGAGTGCTTGGTCTTCGGGCGTCTCAAACGACAACACTGTCTGACTGCAGATTTCCGGGTCGAGTCCCGACAACGCGGCAGGATAGCTGCTCGCCCATTTTCGCAGCTCGAAACCGGCGCTCCGAAATAATTCGAGTAATTGATCGCGAAGCGCGATGGCTCGTTCGACGGTGCGGACGCTGGCCACGACGTCGTCTACGTATAGGGACTCGAGCAGCATAGCGTAGACTAAAGGGTACCTATCCCGATTATCGCGAGCCAACTTAAGGAGGCAATAAATCGCCAGAAACGGAGAGGCCGTGCTACCGAAAATCACCGTTGTGAGCAAGTAGTCGAGAATGGGGTCCGACTCCGAAAAACGCCAGACGATGCGCTGATAGTTGCGGTGTTCCGGATGCATCCATATTTGTCGGAACATCTGTTTTACGTCCGCGGTGATGGCCACGGATTCCGCGCGAAATCGGAGTAGGACCGCGTCAATGTTCGATTGCAGCTTCGGACCACTGAGGAGCGTATTGTTTAGCGACAGTCCGTTCGGGCACTTCGACGAGGGGTCGAAAACGACTCGAAGTTTGGTAGTGGTGCTATCCAGCTTGTGGACACCGTGGTGTGGGAGATAGTAGACGCGACCGTCGGCGGGGGGTGGCTCGCTCGCTAACTCCATGTGCCCGCTATCAAGGTAATCCTGCATGAATGCATTATAGCTGTCACGAAGTTCCCAGTTCGCCTTGAATCGGCGCTCGAGTGCGCGCAATTTGTTAACGGCTATCGGCCGAGAATCTACGAAAGTAGGGGGGTCGGACGCGAAGGGGTATTTCACAACGAAGCGACCCGAATGATCGCGATAAGTGGTTTGGTCGAAATACTCCATGCAACGTCGATCCCCCTCGGAGCAAGGAGTCTGTTCCGGAACCTCCTCTAGCCTCCAGAACTGCCCCAACGCGGCGTCGATCGATTCAATGGTGGTGGTGAAGGAATGCAAAGGTTGCTTGCGTAACGACGGCGAGACCGCGCCCATCAATACCCAGCCGAAGGACGTGTTGAACGCGTCCGGTTCTCCACTTCTGCCGGTGCGCCGCCCGTCACGCAACACAGACACGAAAGAGTCTGCCCCCAATAGAATGTCGATGGAGTCGGGCAAGTTGTACTCCGGGTCCGCGAGCGGCAGCCCCCGTAGGTGACTCCACGATTTTGAGTCGACGCGACTATGGGGCAGCGGCGAGGTAATGCGAGAGAGCACCGTAGCCTCGACCGGGAAACGAAGGTCATCCCTATCTCGCGCCCGAACGACGAACGAGGTAAGGCCCCTCGTAGTGGCGGTTTTAGTGTCGTTGACGCCCAACACCGTTGCACGATGCCTTGTCCGAGCAAAGCCGCCCCGCCTAAGGCAGCTCTCGGTGACGAAATTCGCCTGACTCGCGCTATCGAGTAATAGGCGGACCGGAAACGCGTTCCCATAAGCGTCGAGCGCCTCCGCCCGAACGGTCGATAGTAGGACGACGCTGTTCGAAAGACTCGCCATCGAGACGATCGGTTTCTCGACAGCGCTCACGGACGCCACGGGTTCGCCAACGACCGGAGCGACCGCCGGGGAGGTCGCGATAGACGGGTCACTAGCCTGCTCGAAATGCAGGAGAGAGTGGTGCTTCGCCTGGCAAGACCGGCAAGTCAAAGAGCTAGGGCAGCTCTTTAGATTATGTCCTGCACGGAGGCAGTTCAAACAAAGTCCCTGTCCGCGAGCGAGGCTATGTCGGTCTTTGGGCGAGAGTTTTAAGAACTCGGGGCACTTAGCCAGTAGATGCTGTCCCCTACATTTGGGGCACGCGGCATTCTGCGCAACGAGCGAAGTCGTTGACGCGCCCTTTTTTGACGATGCTGGTTTGGACAAAGGGGGGCGACGCGCTTGAGGAGCCCGAAATCGACGCGAGAACTCGGCAGTCCTCTGCGAGAAATTTAGTTAAATCGGAGTAGTGGGGAATCTCCTCCGAGCGATGTTCCGATTCAAACTTTTCCCGCAACGATCGAGGGAGTTTGTCCGACAAAAATTTGAAAAGCAAATAATCCCAAGTGTCGGTGGGAAATCCGAGTAATTTTAGAGCCCGCGTATTTTCAGTGAAGGCATCTAACAGCGTACGCAAAGGGGCGGCCGCTTCGGCCTTCAAAGTCTTGGCGTTGAGCATCGAATCTATATGGTGGTCGACCAACTTTCGCTTATTTTGATAGCGCGATATTAACGCATCGTACGCGATCGCGTAGTTTTCCGCGAAAAGGGGGAGGTTGCTTACTACCGAGAGCGCTTCCCCCTTCAACGAAGCCATCAGGTATTGGAACCTCTCGATGGCGGTGAGCTGCGGGTTCTCATGTATCGATGTATTATAGAGAGCGATAAATGAGGGCCAGAGCGCGAGATCGCCCAAGAATTGCGGAAGCGATATCTTCGGCAATCTAATAGATGATGCTTGACTCGGGGCCGGAGGGGACGAGGCGGTTGCCTGCTGAGGGGCGAGGGCGTGATACCGCTCCCTCACGGCCCAAAGCATTTTATCGAATTCTTTTTGAACCGCGTCCTCGGTGTCGTATTCGTCGTCCGAGGCGTCCTGAATGATTTTGAGGTGCATTGCCTCAAAATCATCCGCGGTCTTCGATACGCTCGCGAAGCGGGTCAGAAACGTGCTTTTAAATCCCGCGTCGGTGCGAGCTTGTACGGAAAGCTCATGCACCTCACGCATTCTCCGGACGCATAACTCGCGTCTGTTTCTGATCGAATTAGCCATGTTATTTTTACACGAGAATCAATATGAAATGACTAAGGATAATATCGCGCTCGTTTGAGTCGATAGTTGTTAGTGAGACGCACGACGCAAATATTATTAGGCGAAATAAGAGGCTCGAAGTATAATGTACGCGCGAAAACCGAAAAACCAACGAACGGTTTCGAAATCGAAAGGTCGACCAGTCAGGAGGATGGCAGCCGGTCAAAACAAACGCACGAAATATGTCGCGCCTTGGAAAGCCGAGAACAAACAATTCGAAACAAATAGGCGAAAAACCGCGCCGCTCGCCAAGGCCAAAGAGGGGGGGTGGCGGACTGCTCGAGTTCGAACAAGTGATCGAAGGCGATGGAATATGTTCGAATATTCGATCGCCCTTGACACTATCGCATTTGCAATGCGGGGTCTGCAACGATTATGCAGAAATTCGTGGCGCCGCGAAACGAAAAATGGCACGTGCGCGTGCCTTTACAATTTTTCGTGATTCGCGTACAACTACTATGCGGATGTCTTCGTCGCGGCGTGTCTATGCGACGTGCGAGCGAGAGAGCGATCACGCGGTGTGGTCGTGCTGATGGCGCGCGCGCGAAGGACGAGATCACGCAGGGCGCGCGTGCACGCGCCGATCAGTCGACGCGTTAATGAGGGCTGCAACGACTATGCAGCGAGCGAAATCGATGAAAGATAATGGCTAATGGCACGCGCTCGAAACTATATCGCGGATATCTACGCGCCGATTATCTGATTCTATTAATGAGAAGTGCAACGAGATGCAGCGAGCAAAATGATCGAAACAATGGTACGCGCAAACGACAATATCACGCGGATGTCTTCGCCGCGGCGTGCCGATGCGACGTGCGAGCGAGAAAGCGATCACGCGGTGCGAGGGTGCACGCGCCGATTATTTGATATAATGCGCGAAAACGATTAACGTTGATCGGCAGACTCGCGCGAAAGGTCGGCGGAGTTTTCTAAAACGCGAAAATCTAATCCGGCTCGAAGGACCAATGCTCGGGGGGGGGGGGGGGGGTGTTGCGGTTGTTAATGATCCCCGGATTTGCGATTGGCCTGCAATCTACGGCTGGTTCGAAGGACCAGAGGGGGGTGTCGGCCCCTCGCGATTACGAAAATTATGCACAAAACATGCAGCGAAAGAAAGCGATAGAAAAGGCGACTCACCGTATCGATGCCCGCTCTCCTGATCGTATCCTTCGTCCTTCCGCTCGGCCAGGCCTCCGTGGTAGCGGGAGAGCTAGGCAGACTATCGTGCGTTAGCAGGCAAGGCAGGAAGGAGGCAAGCAAAGCAGCAAGCAAACACGACACAGGCACTCGAAAGTCAGGCACGAAACTTATCCGGTTGAAAGTGTGTACTCGAAGCAGGTCGGAATGTGAGTGAGTGCTCCGATCCTTCTCGGCTCGCGCTCCTGCGAAGCAAGTCGCGCGCGAGTACCAATTCCAGAAGTGGTTAGGGGGCCACCCGCGGGCGGGCAGCACGAGTCGGGTGAGTCGCACGAAAATTGGCAATTCGGTCGCGGCCCGCCAACGTCTCGCGCGAGTCTACTGACGCGAGGTAGCCGTTACCGACGGTAACGGTTCAAGAAACAATACGCGAATAATACTGTATTTAAACTGTCATGCAGTATAACGCAACTTATAAACTAACGAATGCTACTTATCTACTAACAAGGTGTATGTACACTATTTACATGTGAGCTCCAACCAATGATATATAAACAAAGTGATATATAAAAGTAAGCGATGTATTATATACATATAAACGAAGTGATATATATATATATAAACTAAGCGGTGTATGATATATGTATAAAAACGATGTGATGATCACTATATGTTGCATACACTATTAATTAGTTACATACACATGTTACTTACTGTCACTAAGTAATTACATACACACTTTATATTTATAAACAACTGAGATAATAAAGTGCATATCTTGCTAGAGATATAAAAGTATCTGCAGACTAGTGGTTATTATTTGTAAAATTTCTCAAAACAAATAGATTTAACTTATTGAAAATTTGGATAATATATATTTTTACGTTTTTTGAATCAATTTAGTTTAATGTAAATGGATTAGTTTTAGTCATAGCTAGATAGAAATGTTTATAACTAGACTTAAAATCTTATGATGGTATATAGGAAAAAGAAATAGTATACAAGAAATATGGTATATAAAAAAAGAAATAGACCGTCTGTCTTCAAAAATAGTTATATCATGTTATATGTATATGTCGCAGGCTTATTGCAAAATCAGCCTTTTTGCAAAAAGGCTAGCCTTTTGCGAAAGCATTTAATCGCTTCTTTAATTAACGTATTTTAGACTTTTTGCAAAGTGCCTAACCTAGCACCAGCCCATGTGTGCCAAAAAGCCTAAAGTGAGTTTAGTCTTAAGGCTATAAAGGCCATCACACACAAAATGCATAGCGTAGCATAAGCATAGCATAAGACCGCTGGACCAATGAGCATCCAGCATAAAGTCGCCATATTAATTTACATAAGATGCTCATTGGTCCAGCGGTCTTATGCTATGCTTATGCGACGTTATGCATTTTGTGTGTGATGGCCTTTATACACAAAATGCATAGCGTAGCATAAGCATAGCATAAGACTGCTGGACCAATGAGCATCTTATGTAAATTGATATGGCGACTTTATGCTGGATGCTCATTGGTCCAACGGTCTTATGCTATGCTTATGCTACGCTATGCATTTTGTGTATTATAGCCTTTATTGGGAAACGATCAGTGCTTCGCAAAATGCCGGCCTTTCGCAAAGAGGCTAGTCTTTTTGCAAAAGGGCTGATTTTGCAATAAGCCTGCGACATATATACATCATGTATCTGCTCATCATCAGACAAATGACTTGTAATGGTAGAAAATTATAAAATGTAGTGTAACTTCAGGATGGATTCCGAACAAAGTATTATATGTGATACGTCGATATATTTTATAAATCGCGCGGCAAAGCCAAACCACGGAGTACGAGTATTATAGAAGAGGCATAAAGCTGCATTTTCACGAGCCGATGAAACCGATCGTTCGAGCGACAAAACGGATCACGTGACGACGTTTTGTACTATTTTGGTACGATACGCCTTTATAATACCTTAATACGTTAAGGCTATAATACATAAAATGCATAGCGTAGCATATATAAGCATAGCACAAGACCGCTGGACCAATGAGCATCCAGCATAAAGTCGCCATATTAATTTACGTAAGATGCTCATTGGTCCAGCGGTCTTATGCTATGCTTATGCAACGTTATGCATTTTGTGTGTGACGGCCTTTATTGTTTACACCATCGTACGTACTAATTAAGCCAATTTAGTCCAAATCTAGTAACGGTCGGCGTAAAAATGGCCATTATAATTATGTATGTACTCTTTTCCAAATTATGAAAATGGTTTTCCAAATTTCTCTAAATAATTTCCAAATAATTACAAATACTTATTTAAAAATAAGCAATTGTTTGCCAAATATATTGAGGTCTGGATTGCTTGCGATCTAGTAAATTCTAGAAATTCATTAAAAATTGGTTTTTTCGATTTCCTAAAGAAACGCGAAACCAACAAAATTTTTTAATGCGGTACCAAACACTGCCAATCAATCGCCAATCGATTAAAAAAAAAAAAAATTACAATAGTCAAAGTGGGGGGGCTAAGAGAAGATCAAAAATTGGTTTTTTCGATTTCCTAAAGAAACGCGAAACCACCAAAAGTTTTTAATGCGGTACCAAACACTGCCAATCAATCGCCAATCAATTAAAAAAAAAAAAATTACAATAGTCAAAGTGGGGGGGCTAAGAGAAGATCAAAAATTTGTTTTTGATTTCTTAAAAATACGAGAAACTACCAAACGTTTTGAATACGGTACCAAATACTACCAATCAACCACCAAACGATTGGTAAAAAAAAAAAATATCAATAATCCACTTGGGGGGGCTAACTCCGTCGAGCTGACATGAGCGGGCATGTCGCTACATTTCGTCGGTATGACAGGTTATTCATAACCTGAACAGTCGTCAACTTTAACAATTAATATAGCCATACGCTTATGCTCTGGTGACGTAAAGTGCGCGAAATAAAAGTGACTTTTGTACATAATATAAAAGAATGATAATTATGGGGCATAGGGAATGCAGCACGAAACAAGGTTCAATAACCAACTATTATCAGTTTAACAAAGCGCATAAACTATTAAAATGTATTATATATCCATAAATTATTATATAATTCTGTTTTTTTAACTTCAACGTTTAATATTTCTTAACAGAAATAATCTGTTAAAGTAGAGAATAGTTGGTATAAATATGTACTTTTCACATACCAGCTATTCTCTCCATTAACAAATTATTTCTGTTACAGATATTAAGCGTTGCAGTTAACGAAACAGAATAATGTAATAATTTATGGATATATAATACATTTTAATAGTTTATGCGCTTTGTTAAGGGGGAAAACCCATTTGTCGGGTCAAAAAATGCATGATTTTTAGGAATTTTTTTTCTCGGGTATAATGACTCCAAACGCTTTGAAATTTTTATGACATTTTAATATATAATTGAAGATTACAAAATAATTTTTTCGTGCAAAAATATTGGAATTTAATATCAAAATGGCGGCCATTTGCATCTCGCCTCGCTAATCACTGTGTGCAGGATAGCGTCCTTAATTTTTATCTGAAACCAAAAAACCAAAGTTTTTTTTAAAGCTTATAGTAGCTTCTATATAACGTCGAGATATTTTAAAAAAAATTGCAATTGCATGTTTTTTCACAGTTTATGTATTTTTCGCATAAAAAATGACATTAAAATGTCAAAAAAAACGTTAAAAAAATTTTTTTCCAAAAATCAGAAATTGTCATATTCAAGAGAATTTAATTATCTTTAAAATGAGCAGTAATAGAGTCCAATCGGTTCAGTAGAATTTTTTCAATCCTGCACACAAATAAAAGAAACATGTTTCGAGAAAAACGCGTTTAAAGTTTTTGAAGGTAATACAGGGTGCGGCTCGCCCGGCTCGTCTACAAGCTGTAACTTCGTAAATACTTTAGATATCGACTTGAAATTTTCAGGGGATATTCTTGAATAGTTTAGCAATCGATTAAGACTATTTCCAAAAAATCGATTTTTTGGACCCAACAAATGGGTTTCCCCCCTTAAACTGCAGATAATAGTTGGTTATTGAAGATGGTCATTGAACCTTGAATAATTTGCCACGAAAAATCAAAATTATTAAATCAATATATTATATTTTTTATATTGAATATAAAACAACCTGTGTTCTCGAAGCTCGGATCGTAGCTCGCGGCGTGGTCAGGGTCGAGAAAAAGGTGCGGAGGAAAAAGCGCTTATGCTCAGGTTTCTACTCGAATATCTGGTTTAAATACAATTTATTCGCTCTAATTAAATAGCTGGTTTAAATACAATTTATTCGGCGAGTTCGTATACGTATTACAATGTTTCCTTTTACAAGTATTAATCGTGTTTGATAGAATACGCTTTAAGTGGTAACGCAAGACGGGGCGTTGTTAGTTTGCCGAGTTTACGTGATCGGCTCGCGGCGGTAGCTAGCGGGATGTTTCGACTCGCGATCGATGGGCGCGTCGATGGCCCACGCGGGGCGGCGCTGGAAAGTGAAAGTACCGCGGTAAGTAGGCGGCGCCTAATTTGGTAGATTCGCGTAAATGCCTTTAGGACGGCGCGAGGCGTGTACCGCACGCGGCGCGATTAGGTGCGCGATACAGAGACACGAGGCGTGTATAATTTGCACGGGCGAATGCGTGCAAATGGCGTGTGGATACGCGGCACGAGGATCTTGGATACAATTGCCAGGAAGCTGCGTGTAATCGGGTACACCCGACTGGGAGGAGTACTCTCCTCCGCAGTACACGTGGACGGCAACCGGGAACACCTGGCAGGACAGAGCACGCTCTGTACAGTGCACGGTAAGGAACGTAAAAGACCACGGCCGGGTACGCCCGACGTACGGAGAACGCTCCGTACGGGATGTGGACTTTTAGCGTGTGATAAGCGGTGGCACTGGTAACCGAGAACTCTCGGAAGAGAGGAGTACGCTCAACCTCACCAGTACGACCGGGGCTCAGGAAAGCGATGTCGGCGTACGGGAACTCCCGAATAGAGACTGAGTACTCTCAACCTCGTCGACACGGCTGGTGATTGCTAGGAGCAAGATCGGGACTGGAAGTCGTGAGCAGCGGACAGGTCTGGACGGATTACTGTCTCACGACGGAGTCTTCTAATTAGGCAAAATTGTTGCCTTTTTATACCCTCCGGGCTCGTTATTTCGGTAGCGGGGGGTATCGCTGACGCGGAGACGCACGTGGCGGGGATGTCGGGCCGGAGTAGGGGCGCCGAGCGCTCCAGCGTTGCGAACGCGCTCGATACTGTTCGGGCGCTTTCGGATATCGATCCGTTTGCCTCGAATAGATATCCGGCGGCGAGTGCGCCGACTTTATTCGTTTAAAAAATGTGTGGGGGCATTCCGCCCCCTTTCTTCGCCCGACAGGTGGTCGGCCGGGCGGCTCGGCTGGTGAACGGCCGGGACGATGCACATTCTGGGGTGCATCGTTACAAATATTTTATTACATATATTTAACATAAGATGAACATATTAATTAAAGAAAAGAAACAAATTTTGTCTAACAAGTATTCTTTTTAACTAAACAAACTTTCTTTGGAAAATTTCATTTTTAACATAAGATGAACATATTAATTAAAGAAAAGAAACAAATTTTGTCCAAAAAGCATTCTTTTTAATTAAACAAACTTTCTTTGGAAATATTTCATTTTTTAAAATTTTTGGTACTTATCTTTTTAACTTTTGATATTTTTTGATACAGCAATGTAACCTAAAAATTATAAATGTCATAACATTAAAAAATCTGCAAATATTTGGCTTCACTTTTAGGATTTTATATACAGGAAATAATTAAGTATTAATTGTATCTGAAGCAAAAAAGTGTATTAAATATTTTTATATTTATAATTAAAAACATTTTAATAGTATTTCTTTATAATCTTTAATTTTTTAAGATGTGGCAAGTTATTGTAGAGTGGCCAACAACTGTACCCCTATTGTACGTGAGCGAATAATCCGTGCGCGAACAAACTGCGAATTACTCGCATTTAGTTTATTTGTCGTGCAAAAATCTCACATTATATCAGGCGTAATTCTTGCACTTAGCATAATCCACATTACTATTGGCATTTTATTTTGTTAATTACATTATTTTCAGTAATGTTTTGCTACATAAAATACACTGGAGAGTCGGTATATGAAATCATCGAGAGTAAATACATCACTTTCAGACTCCTTTGAAGAAAGAAAAATTATATAAAGTCAGGTGTGGCAATAAATACCGGGAGGCAGCCATAGCTTTCGTTGAAGGTACAGTATATGTCTTTAGCCACTAACGCAACCACTCCCTTCCCCCTTATTTACGCAAATCTGTGATAATTAATTATATTTACAGAAACGTTAGAGGATCTGCAACGTCGAATTGAAAAAGAGAGGCCAAAAGTTCTGCCATCGTCACTTCTATTCTCTGCATCCGAGATAACCGACGAGGACGAAAAAATTAAAAAACAACAGAAGGTTATTGACAAAACCCAGTTGTTGAAGGAAAAGTTAGCTGCTATGAAAGCTCGTACAGAAACGGAGGTAAGTACATGCACACAAATACGTTTTAAATTCGTTCTGATTATACACCCAGATAGCCAAATGTAGTAAGGTTGCTGACATATTGCCAACAATTTGAATTGTTTAAGCACCTAATATTTCATGTTAATAGTAACATGACGGAAACATATGTCTTAAATGTCGTTAAGACTAACAATAAGTCACAAAATTAGCCCCCTCTAATAATATTATATTTTTATAGAATTCTTTTATATTTAAAATTTTTTAAGATTGATGTACCTAAACTGGCGATAAATATTTTAATGATAAATGCTTTGTAACATTTTAAGACAAAAATTTTAATACGAAAATGCCGAGGCTATAACAGTTTTCAAATGAGAAAAGTGGTTAGAATTTTGTACGCTCATTCACTATTACAGCCTCGGAATTTTTTTTATTAGAATTTTTGTCGTAAGATGTTACAAAGTATTTGTCATTAAAATATATATCGCCATTTTTTTAGTCAGATTTTATTATTAAATGCAAACGCAAGGGCTTTAATTCCAAATCCGAGATTAGTAAAAATAAGGCGGCTGAAATAAAAGTTATTATATTCCAATAAAAAACTGCACCGACCATAAACTTAGGAAAAGTATATTTTCGACACGTTGATGAATTTCTACACAGAGAGAATTTCCCCCAGTTTGGGGTGTTTAATTAGAATGTTAGCAATCATGCTATACCAAATATACATTTTAAAAAATTTTACAATACTAAAAATATGTAAGTTTTACGAAGCGCTTTGTAAAATTATTGCCTTAGAACACTTACAATCTGCTTGGTAATTTTTATTATGTTGTTTATAAAATGTCTTTTTCATATTTAAAAAATTTCTTTTGTTACCAATAATATTTGACAGGTTGTCAAGTTGTCCCATGCCTATTACCAAACATAGTAAAATTTGTAGTGAATTTTGCTTTAAAATATAACGAAAAATTCTCTCCGTGTATACTCTGTCCAGCCGGTCCAGCGAGAGATTGACCACGGATCGGAGAACAACTCAACCGTTTTGCGCGAGTCTCCGCCCACAGAACGTCTATTTGCAGTATTTACTGTACGCGGGTATGCCAGTACGCCACGCTCTAGGGACTATACCCTCATTTTGTCCGTCTATACGCAGTCCGTCAACGTTCTCTCGCTGTACAGAGTGTATTCTCTATTGTTTGTGTCTTACCAATCACAGTTAAAAAAGTCATTAAAATTTAAATTGGAAAATGTATGGGAACGATGCCCCCACAATAATTTTGATTTCTTTTTTGTTGTATAACAATCGCAAATAATATCTGGTTAATATGGTTTTTAATGTAGTTTAAATTTAATATGGTTTTTCTGGTTAATAATGGTATTTGGTTGTTTAACAACTGCAAATGATTTCTGCCTAATATGATTTTTCTGGTTTAATTTTTAATGTGATTTTTCTGGTTAATAATGGTGATTGGTTGTATGCTCCACGAGTGAGAATATTTTGTTTTTTCCAAGTAAATGTATTCACATGAAAAATGCTGGTTACTAATTAGTAACTTAATATTTTACTATATTATGAGGTCGTTCAAAGTTTTCTTATTTTTGTTTAGCTCATGTATCGTGTGAGATGCGCTACTTATTTTCAAAATTGGAGCTTTTCTGATTAATATGATTTTTTTGTTTCAATTCTTATATGGTTTTTTTGGTTAAAATGGTGATGTAAGTTCTTGTCAACATTTTTCAATTTTAATCTCCTTGTAATGTGTATTTTCTGGTAATAATGGTAATTGGTTGTTTAACAACCGCAAATAATTTCTGCTTAATATGATTTTTCTGGCTTAATTTTAATGTGATTTTTCTGGTTAATAATGGTGATTAGTTGTTATGCTCCACGATTGAGAATATTTTGTTTTTTCCAAGTAAATGTATTCACATGAAAAATGCTGGTTACTAATTAGTAACTTAATATTTTACTATATTATGAGGTCGTTCAAAGTTTTCTTATTTTTGTTTAGTTTATGTATCGTGTGAGATGCGCTACTTATTTTCAAAATTGGAGCTTTTCAATTTTAATCTCCTTGTAATGTGTATTTTCTGGTTAATAATGGTAATTGGATGTTTTACAACCAAAAATTATTTTTAGTTAATATGGTTTTTAATGTTTTAAATTTAATATGGTTTTTTCTGATTAATGATGGTAATAAAAGAACTTGTCAACATTTTCCATTTTTAATCTCCTTATAAAGAGAGTTCTGGATTCCGCCTTAAAAAACTGTATTTCCAAATACAGCTCGTATCTTTGTCCCTTTATTTTATTACTGACGGTACAATATGTCCTTCTCGAGGATGTCGGTGCGACATTTCAAATCTAAACTAGGGGAGACCGGTGTCGATTGTAACAAAAATTCAATAACATTTTTTTGGGGTAAACCTTTCGTAATTTGCGTTTGGCAATTTTTTGGTGAAACATTTAAAGTTTGGTGCTAATTATCTCATTTTTATAACTTGCTTATCGGGGACCATCTCGGAGTACACGCCATATTTAACATGGCGCGACACGTGTTACTATTGACACCTCTTTGGTGTCAATTGTAACAGGGCTGGTGTCGATTGTAACAAACAACATATATTATAAATAAACTATTCCAGTCTCATTAACATTGTATATATTCAAGGTTCGAAGTGAAACCGGTCCATGACTGTAGATAAATTATCGAAAAATTTATTTAAATTTTATTTTATTGAAATTTATAGCTTTGGAAAGACTTATAGGCTGTGGTGTGCATAAAGAGAGTTCTGGATTCCACCTTAAAAAAGCTGTGAACTGGTCCACACTACTAAACTCGGTTTTATTTTGTTTTTCGGTATTTTAATTTATTTTGGCTGGCAAACTGGAAAGACAGTTCTCGCAGATAAAACCTACAAAGTAAATGTGTTACAAACGACACCGTTTTTTGTGTTACAATCGACACCTACATGTAATTTCTGAAGTTATCCTGTTATTTTTGGTTTTTTTATCTTTTTAATTTGTTAATCTTTGCTGGCAAAAGAAATGTATTATTCTGTTTATAAAATTAATTTTAACCCTCCGTTTGACAACATGGGTCACCGGCGTTCGAGTCAAAACAACATTTGCTAGTAAGTGTAAAATTTTCAAGCTCGTCAGAAAATATGAAAAAAAATGTTTATCAAAATGACTGAAAAATCGTTATCTACAATGTTGACAGATGTTTTATGAATATTTTTAGATTTTTTTAAATACATAAAGGTTAGAGAAAATAACCTCAAAGGCGACAGACCCATGTTGTCAATCGGAAGGTCCCAAAAAGAAAACGTCAGATGGAGAGTTCCCTCCAATTATGTCACTATGTGTTGATACAGTTATTTTATTTTTAATTAAGTTTTTTGTCCGATCTTTTATGCGCAAATATTATATTTGTATCGATACTTTGTTCTCTATGTAAGTATATAATCTATATACTTTTTTCATTATTTGAAATGCTTGCCTTCTGCCCCCCAATATTTTTCTCAAATAAATATTCTATTAAAAATAAATGTGAAAATTTTTTTTAAATCAATATGTTATGTCACGCTTGGCTATCTGGGCACATATTACTACTATTGATCGGTTCCGGAAAGGTCAGATAATTTCCAATTAGGAAATTCTAAGGCTGGTTTATACAGGTCGTAAACCGTTAACTTATGCCGGAACCGGTAAATTCAACACTGCGATTTCAATGCTTTCGTTCACTTGCCGTATTTCCTTAGAGTTTGATACAGAATTACCTTTAAAGTCACTTCATTCTTATAAAAAATATCGTTTCGATAAGTAAAAATTATTAGTTGAATGTATTTTCGCGATAGATCCGACAAAAAACAAGAAAGTTTATAAGCTTATTCTCTCACCGTCAAATGAGTCTACACAAGTTTGCAAGAGAACACGTGATAGATGGCGTAATAAAGCCAAAAAGGAAAAAAAAGAAAGTAAGTGGGTAATCCATTCAAGAATATTCAGTCCCCACGAGCTAGTCAGATCGCAACTAAATTTAATAAATCGAATGGTTAAAGCTCCTGGCTACTCGCCGCAGCCATGTTAAATTTGTGATATCAGAGGCAAGAAATGACACATTAAAATTTTTTGTGTGTCAATTTTAAGTAAAAAGATATTTGAACAGAAAACACTCGATAGTTTTAGCACAATTTAGCAAAATAAAAAAATTAATAAATTATTCGTAAAACTGCCCTTTTATTTTTACAGTTAATTAATAAACAGCCATAAATAATTATGACTGTTACATATCTCATTTATTTTACGGCTTCTTATGAACTGTCAAGAGAAAAGGATAGTTTTTGGAGCATTTTACAAGTGTCCTATAACAATCTGAAGTGTATTTTTGTTAAAATATTATTTTATTTGAAAATGGCACGCAAGAATTTTTAGTGTAAATTTGAGTTAAAAAATAATTTTAATTGTCAAAAGTATCACAAATATTTCATACAATGTCGTGTTGAATGCGTTAGGTGATGAAGAAAGTAATGTACCCCATAAGAATGTCTCAAGCTGTCAACCGGGAACGTCAAATTCTGCAGATAATTTTATTTTTTCTGCTGTGTCGGAGAATGAAGTACCAACCATTAGTTTTCCACTGAACGAGGAACATGATTTCCTTCTCGACACATTGTCAAATGCTTCTACTGGACCTACTGACGATCGTAATTATATGTTACTGGACGAAAATACAAACGAAGATTCCATTGAACAAATAGCCGATGACCTATCTTCGAGCGAAAGCCAATCAGAAAATAATGAAAATGAATCGACTTCAGCACATGAAGACGATTCCCAAGACGAATCCAATCTGCATTTCAATACTCATAATATGCATGATACCACCGTGATGTTTTCCGAATCTCATCTTACGGTATCGGATGTATTGATAATGATAGAAACATATGCAGTGACAAAAAATCTCACGCGCCAAAATCAAGATGACTTGATAGATCTCGTTAAGATTGTAGCTGGTCCTGATTTTGAATGCTGGAATGCAACTCATTATGCAAGAGGAAAAGTTTTTAATCCACCTTGCGATAAAATGACATTACATTTCTATTGCGAAACTAAGAATTGCTACCAACTGATAGCCTCGAAAAGTTTGGCAGAAAAAATGTGCCATGTGCGAACTGAATGTGTATCTTGTAAGAAGCAGTATACACTTTCGTCAGAAAGTTCGAATCAATTTCTGCCTATTGATGTAAAATATCAACTGAAGATGATGCTGAGTGATGCAAGCATGCAATCAGATTTATTGGAGACCATTGAATCAATAAAACAAACACCGAATGATGGATTAATACGTGACATATATGACAGTCGTCTGTACCAGAAAGTCCAACAACTCTTACCGGGAGCATTAACTTATAATGTAAACACAGATGGCGCTCCAATGTTTAAGAGTTCAAGTCGTAGCTTCTGGCCAATCCAACTTCACATTAATGAATTGAGTCCTCGCGTTCGATTTCGTAACGTCATACTTGGTGGACTATTTGTGACTTCTAAAGAGCCGAAGCCTGAATTCATGAAGATGTATTTATCAATTTTCATTGATCAGGCTGAAGATCTAATGAATAATGGAGTAAATTTTACACTTCGATTGACCGGGGAGAAGGTTAACTATAAATTTTACTGTCTTCTACTATGCATGGACTCAGTAGCTCGTCCGGTTGTACAGTTTCGCGTACAGTTCAACGGACATTACGGATGTAGTTGGTGCTATGCATATGGATTTTATGATGGTAGTGCAATGCGATATCCAATATGTCGCATCGATCCAAAATTAAGATCACACGAAAGTCACTTACAAGACGTTGACAAGGTCGAAAGGATTCATCGCGCCGGCTTAAGGGGATCCTGCACCCGTCTGATTTACCGACAAAAATCTCTACTCATGCAGCGTCGTATTAAATTGACAGAATTGAAAATGCTTTTCCAGGATTGCAGTACATACATCAATGATTCAGGGAAAATCTCATTTTATATGGAAAACTATAAAAAGTTACGGAACTACAGATTTCTTTATTTACATTTACCTCAATATGGCGTTTCCAGTTGGCAGACGACGGCCTGTCATTTATTACAAGATGTGCTTTATATAAAAGATATACCGTTTGTACGAACGTGAAAACAAGTTTCCCTGAATCACAAAACACGACATAATATTATTGAACCCTTGAAATCAAGATTACAAGTCAAATAAAAGCATAGGATGTGTATATGTCGTGCGTATGTGTGCGTGCATGCACACACGCACGCATACACGCACGCACATATGCATATACATATGCAGACAGTGCAGGGAACGAGAAGTGTCAATTGACGTTGGAGGTTAGACAGTACGTTCTGAATGGATGCTGTCTCGTGGGTCTCGTGGTATGTATTGTTCACGTAACGCATAATCGCATAACGCGGATAATACATGCCATAGGACAGTAGCCTACGATGAACAACGCTATTCGATTTGCTGCAGGAATACTGTACGTGGATGTCTCGTCGTAAGTGAAATAATTATTTCACATAATCATATGCAAAATTGTTCATATATAAATGTCCGATTTTACTTTGACACTATCGAGTCTTCTACTCGATTGTCCTCGTAAAATCACAACTGTAAAATGCAAGTAAAAAATGTTGAAAGTATAAGTATATGTACACGCTGTTTATTGTACAAAAGACATTACATTTTATTGTTAGCAATGCAAGCTTTGTATTTGCAAAAATATGTATGTGAATTGTTATGTATTGAATGTATGTTTTTATGTATGCAAGCACAGCGGTGTGCACACAGGGATATTTTCCATCTTTGCATTTGCAAATGTAATGTTTGTATTTTTATGTATTGTCAAGGCTCCATCAATGTATGTCGCATCTACGATGCTACAACTTTGTCCGAATTATCGGACGGAGAAAGAATGGCCATTTGTCAATTCTTTCTCCGTCCGAGAAATCCGACAAAGTTCTACCATCGTACATGCGAGATACATTGATGAAGCGTTGGCAATACATAACAACATAAGTTTACATTGCTAACAATAAGATGTAATATCTTTCTTATAAGGAACAGCGTATACATAGTTGCAAAGTAATATTTTCAACATTTCTTACTTTTATTTTAATAGCTCTGCGACTTTACGCGGACAAAGTATCGTGGAAGACTCAATACTGTATAATCGTTACATTTATATATGATTGATTCAATTTTGCATACGATTATATAAAATAATTACTTTACGTATAGTATTTGTGCAGCAATTCTAATAGCGTTCCTTCATGTTAAACTGCTGTCTCATGGCATGTATTTTCCGCCAGATCAGAAGTTAAGCATGTTGTGTCTGACAGTTACAGATGAGAATAAATCATATTTTGTTTAATTTGCATAATTTTTAATTACTTTATTTCTTTATTTACTGTCTTAGGACCTTTCCCGTTGCTTGGAAAAAATAAATAGTCAGTTGGCGTAAGTATTTATTTTTTCCAAGCAACGGAAACCATCAATAAAAAATACCTCGAATTTCCAGCATTCGAAAAGTACTCCAATTTACACATATCTTGTTTACTAGTTATAATTCACTGATAATCCGCTAATTCTGCCTATTTTAATATACACTAATTCCGCTATATAAGTTCTATTACAAGATTCTCGCCAGGAAATATGGGATAGGAAAAATGGACATGAATAATTAGACACTCAATTTCAGATTCACCGAATAAATTCCATTATCCGAATTTATTCCATTATCTAACAAAAAATAAGAAAATGCAAACACAAATGTTTCTGAGCTTACATCAAAAGGAATTTCAAATTCACTGAATAATTTATTTGATTTACTCCATTATATCTCACAAAAATTAAAAGAAAAAAAAATATAAACACACATGAATGTTTCTGAGCTTATATGAGAAAGGAACATTATATCTGATGAACAAAATACTTAAACGAATATTACGTAAATGTAAAATATAAGAACGTTTCATAGAAACCCATATAGGATCGCCAGTCATTACAATAAAACCAACGCTTGGCCAACGCTACGGCAGTCAATTGTCGGCCAAGGTTCTGTCAGCCAATGCTGGGCCAACACTGGCAAATGACTGGCTGTCTACCTAAAACCTAACCAATAAAGAATAATCCGGCGTTACGACAAAGACAACGCTTGGCCGATGGTTGGCTGCTTTACGTCGCCCAATTCTGTCAGACAGTACTGGGCCATCACTGGCAAATGACTGGCTGCCTACCTATGTAAAATAATCCGGCATTATAACGAAGACCAACGCTTGGCCAATGGTTGGCACCCGCACATCGCCCAACATTCTGTCAGCAGGGATGGGCAGCAGCAAATACTTTCGTCTCCAAATTACACATTTAATTACACATCACTTTTACCATTTGTAATTGAAATCCTCTTAATTACCCATTTCTTTCAACATTTGTAATTGAAATCCACTTAATTACCCATTGCTTTCAGCATTTGTAATTAAGTTCCATTTAATTACTTATTATTTTGAGCATTTGTTATTGATGATGACAGTAGTTTGTGCTTAATGTAATTAAATTACACTAATTTAATGTAATTACATTCATGTAACTTAATTACATTTATGTAATTTATTTATTTTTATGTAATTTAATTACATTCGTGTAATTGAATTACTTATTTATAATTAAATTTACTAATCTCGAAGATCTGGATCAGCTCGTTTCAACAATTTGAAGAGTGATTTCAGATGTTGCTTAATGGAGTGATAGAAATTTGGCTCCGTCATTTGAATTTATATTATGTCTGAATTCGCCATAAGGAGGTGCGACTGTTTTCTATATGTAGTAGACTTCTGTCCGCGAATAAACAGTATACTGCTATTCTACAAAATATTTTCTCCAGAATATCAGCATTAATGCAAACCAAAATGCAGAAACATATAAATGTGGTATAATTACATACATTGTTTAAATATTGGTACCAAACATTGAAGAATAAATTCAAGTTTTGACAAGGTAAAAACTATGGTAGAGTGGTAGTAATTTTCAAGCTCACAGAAGTATCTCATTAAAATTTCATATATTTTTAACATCCAGAAACCGACATACGTGACATTAAATTGATATTGCAAATATTTCTTAATAATCACATTTTTCGATTTCTCTATTTTGATCATATATCGCAGTAATCACATTTTTGACCTTTTTATTCCTTCGTTTCGACTACATATCTCGGTAATCACGTTTCGCGATTCCTTTCATTCGATCGTACATGTCAATAATCACATTTTCAGGGGACATTGCGTGAATCTTGTTATAGAAGCGTAACCATGAATTCTGAGTGTCGTTTTCGTGTGATTGTATCCGGTCCAGAATTAATTGGTGCCACGTTTCTGCGCTGCGTTAGCCTTAAATAGAACCCGCTTTTCGAAATGCGCATCAGTCAGCCGGTTGAATTTTGGAATATCCATCATTGTGGCATAACTAAATAGTCGCTCCACTGGTGCCGACGATGGCAATGGCGTGTTATATCGCAAGAAAATCTTTCGAATTAGCGGAAAATCTTTCAAGCTCTCAAGACTCGGGTCAGATCTCGTTATAAATCTACAAATCTCGACTTCAGCTTCTCCATGTTGGTGAAAGATTTCTGGCTGCTCAGTTGCAACGGAGACTGGACCAAAATCAAAATAATCGTCCTCGACCATACGCTCAACCTCCAGTTCAGGATCTCGATTGCGAGCTCTCTCGTCAGATGCGACTTTGAGAACAAGATCACGCACTTTTTGTTGAGTGGCTTGGTCCAAACACGTCAGCCAACGTGTTTTAAATTTCGGATGCGTTACTGCCGCTATTGCAGCGAGTTTTCCGTCTCCCTCAACTTCAAAAAAGTTTTTAAATCGAGATTTGAGCGAACTTTTTATAGCCTCAAGCAAGGGCTGGCATATTGTGATTGTATTTTTGCTTAGCAAGTTGTCGACTTTTCTTCTCAAAGAAATCAATGTTGGTAAAAGGTACCCGTAAAAACAGTAACTTTCACCCTGCAAGATATCGATCGCTTCCGCTAGCGGTTTCGTACATTCGATGTATTCTTCGAGGTATTCAAAGTCCGACTGTCTGAGTGGATTTCTCAACTGAACAATTTGATTCATATCGCGATGAAGTATTTTGTGCTTGAGCTGAATTAATCTTTTTAGAGAGTCGTAGAGTGAATTCCACCGAGTTATTACGGGTCTAAGCAATGCCTTGCCCAAATACAACTTCAGAGCCTCATTTGTTTTCGGCGATCTCAGTGACTTCCATAGCCAATTGCATCGGTCGAAAGCATCCATATGTACGTTTGCGAGATTTTGCGATGCTTGAATCGCCTTGATAACATCCGTCGTCGCAATGAGATGCAAAGTGTGACTAGCACAACGAATATGAAAAGGCAAGCGATTATGGAGCTCTTCGGTATAATCAAAAACTTCGTTTTCGAGTGGTTCTTCCGGCAGAACATCTTCATCGGTACTGATACTACTGATACTTTCGGAACTGTCTTCATTAGCACTATTATCGTCGCAATGTTTATCTATTTAAAAAAAACAACAAAATATTACGTAATAAAATATTGTGATAAACATGTTATTGTTTTAAGCAGAGGATTTGGTGCAAATTTCAACGACTCAAAAAACTTAACTGAGGATACTACTCCGGTTGTAGATCTAATTAAATTTACATTGATATTTGATTTGTGTCAGAATTCGATAGATTTGCAATCGACATTTGCCAAAAACAAAGTCTGTATTTTACGATCTCTGGTTAATTATGAGATTTCTGAATTTGATAAATGGTGAATATGACCCATGTGAGTGATGATGAAAATAACCAGCAACACTTTTTTATTAACCCCACAGTCGTGACTAATTAAGTAATTACACATGTTCAACAAAAATGACTTTTTTCAAACACCAAAACGAGACTAGTCATTTTCCCCGTAGTTTTTGGACGCTGAATACAAATCCGGTTTCCAAATTGTTTTATCACGTCACAATTTTGAGGAATTTGCAAGTTGAAGTTGCAAAAAGGGGCTATGTTCACGTATTTTGTCATATTATAACAACGACATGTGACGTGCTAAAGAAGTTTTATTGCAATTAATATTAAGTACGTTGTTAGAACTTTATAGTCCTTAAAAAGGAATTTTTGTGTTGGCTATGGTTAATAAGATATTCATGGTTAAATATGGTGTTTATTGCGAAAAAAGTATGATTTAGATCATTGACAATTTACCAAATAGCTTTCAATTATGTTTATTTAAACTTAAGAGTTTTTTAGATCACTGAATACGAATCAAATGTTAAAATTGAGTAATTAAGTAATGTAAAACTTCTATACAAGATTTTTTTGCTAAAATTTAAACATGATTTAACTTTTATCCGATATACTAATTCCACCATTTGGAATTTGTCAATTTTTGACATTTGATTCATATTTAGTGATCTAAAAAACCCTTAAGTTTAATAAACATAATTGAAAGCTATTTAGTAAATCGTCAGTGACCTAATTCACAGCTTTTTTGCAATAAACCCCATATTTAATCATGAATACCTATCTTATTAACCGTAGCCGACACAAAAATTCCTTTTGAGGGCTAAATGTCCTAACGACATACTTAATTTTAATTGCAATAAAACTTCTCCAGCACGTCACATATCGTTGTTATATAATATGACAAAATACGTAAAAATAGCCCTTTTTGCAACTTTAATTGCAAATTTCTCAAAATTGTAACGTGATGGAGCAATTTGGAAACAGAATTCTCATTCAACACCCAAAAATCTACGGGAAATGACTAGTCTCGTTCTGGTGTTTATTTTTTGTTCAACAGTGTTATTATCTTCTGTGGTGGTTTATTCAAATTTTACACTGTACCGAGCGATTACAGTACCCATATTTATTGGAGGACCCTGAGAAATAAAAATTGCTCCAACTTCTCTGTAAAGCGATATAATTTAAAAAATATCGCGAATAACATACCAGAAGGAAATATGTCATCGATGTCTACTCCAAAAACCTTGAAAGCTTTAACAAAATTCGATCCGTTATCGGTAACTGTCGCTACAATGTTATCGTTATTCAAGCCAAAGGAGGCATGGATTTCGACAAGTACATCTGCGATCGCTGTGTGTGAATGAGTACCGGGGAAACGCGTACACGCAATAGCCGCCGATTTACGTTTGAGAGTTCCTTCATCAATCTATTAAACCAATAAATAAATATATAAATAAATGATTTTGTTATTCCATCAGGTAATAATGTTTACAAATAGTTACACGCTAATGCAAATTTTTCCGCCCTTAAATTGAGTATATATTAAGATAAACTTTTTGGGGGTTAGTACTAGAAGACCCTAATAGTTCATGAGGAAGAGAAGATATAATGACTCTTAAAGAGGAAAATTTTTATGTTACGAATTGTCCCAGCAACCACGCAAACCTTGGATTGTAAATAACTTATTTTAAAAGTGAAACTAAGTTACCAGTGATTACACCGGTATCTTTAGGGTAGTTCTTACAGGAAATACAAAAATGAAGATTCTTTAGTGAAGCGGTGAAATAAAAGATAAATAATACTAAAATGTGTCTCGACAGTTTGAAATAGTTTTACAGCTTGAGACATATATATATACATATATATTTATTTATATATACATATACATATATATACTGATATATATCATAGACATCGTTAATTGTACATAGTAACAGCTTTTGCTGCGACTGTTGAACGTTTCTGATTTGCAGATTAAATAAACGAATAAAAAACTATGCTTCGTTGCACTGAAAATAAAAAAAAGACGAGAAACCAGGATGGTTTAACGTGCCCAATCATAATAATTATAAAAGAGCCGAAAAAACAATAATTACCACACCAAACCAAAACGTATGTACAAACCTTAACAAATATACGGTAGTACAATATTAAGTGAGAGACAAAATTGCGATATTTTTATTGTTTATAAATTGCAACAATTACGGAAAAAATGATTTGCAAAATGACGAATGCTGTTTCTGTAACTCTTATTAGCGATAAAATTAATTTGTTCAAATTTAACGTACTAAATTTAGAAATAGGTAAAGGATTTATATTAATAATGCAAATACCCAGTGGACTGTAACGCCAATAAATCGTCGATTCATTCCCGTCCAAATATCCGCCGTTGTGCAAAAATGTTTGTTCGTAGAAATCGCGTTTCGAATTTTTGTCAAATTTTCCGTGCATATAGCGTCGATTTTCGAGCCAAGTGTACGCCTGGACATGTGTTTCACGGAAGCATTACCTGCTTTTATTTTTAAATCTAGAAATTTGAGTATATTATATTGTGTAGTTTGCAGTGTTATATGCATTAATTTATACGTTTGACGATTCTATAAAATTTTTTTGCGGAATATTTATTTTGTGTTTACCATCAAACATTCTGCGAAATGCTGGCATCTCCACAGTTTGCAACGGCGCTCCACTTTCTAGAACGTAGTACGAAATGTTACGATCTAACTGCTCTTGGTTGAACGAACATGTTGTGCGTTTATAAACAGGTGGTTCCTTATTATTCAATCGCTGCCGTTTAATTTTCTTATAATCTTTGTATTGGTCGTACAACGTGACATGTCGTCTCTACAAATTTATAACACGAAATATTACATTTTTTTTAGGCAACCGAGTGCGTAAGTAAAGTGCTTTTGTTTAAAATTATCATAACGTACATGTTTACATACTCTTAAATGTGTTGTATAGTTCGAAGATACTGTGAGTCTACCAGTTATAGCTTTCTCCGGTACACATGTCTTGCAAACAGCTACAATATTACCGTCAGGCGTAGATTGTTCGAAGTTTACTTTGAAGTATTTGCCGTCCAAATAGGGCCTTTTTGCGCACGCAATACGAAAAGCTTTTTCTTCCTCGGGGATATTCTCAGGAACATTTGTGGGCAAATACTTGTCAATTGACAACTGGCTCAAGGAAGCTATATTATTATCGATTCCGGACAGTGGTTGATTGATATCCCCCGGATCATCAACGTTGACTGGAGCAGCCTCTGGAGCCGCCATGTTCGATATCCTATCATATTTGCATTTTATAATTTCAATAATAAAGTATGTGTCAAGATGTCAACAAATTTAAAAGAATGTAGAATTTTAAGCTTATCGATGTAGATAGTCGAGTTTATTCGGCATTTCCATTTAACGATGATTAGCCTATACAGTCATATCCAAAAGTTATGTTTATTAACCCCTCACGTACGGGAGACTGTTTGTCGGCAGCGTACGGCGTTGGCTGTTCTTGCTGATGACAATACGGATGTGTGTAATGAATTTCTCTTTGTCCATCAAAGAAATAACATTTCAAGGTTACTCTACAAATTTTTTTAGAATTGTTTGACTATATTTCATAGCCAAACGGATAATTTGAAGGTAGTGACTGGTCAAAAATGCCCGATGTACATACGCCGCCCGTATACGTGAGGGATTAAAATTAAAAGAATATCGTGAATTTTGGATACATTTGCGTAGAGAGACTTACATATTACACTTGTAAAGTTTCAAGATCATTGACTAACCGGTTACATACATATATCCTAATACCTTCCTAATATATCTAGAGGATGTTTGCTTTAAATGATTCATTTTTCACACAGCTTGTATAATAAACATTTTTAAAAACCGTTAAACATTCTTTAAGATTGGATTCTATTCAGGCTTAACAATATTTTTCTTGCTTTAATTTTGTGAAAGAATTTCCCATTTTACAACAATAAACATAAAAAAATAAGACTAATTTATTTTAAAAACTGTATGTAACAAAATTATCGATTAATTTTATATCAGAATTAAGACAATTTTGAATATTTGATAAGCTTTGTTTAACTGCACTATTATTACTATTAATATGTTTTTAATATTTTTACTATTGAAACTCAATGTTCTTGATATGGTCGATATTTTCATATTTTTATATCACGGCAATATATTGAAATCCCCAGCGAATCTAATTTTTGGATCTTACTGTAACGCCAAAGTCGCCAAATATCCTTAAATGTTAAAGGGAGTCAGTGATTATATCTCATTCTCATAACATTAATTTTTCTGTCTTGAAACTGAGATATATTGATATATAGCACCAAAAATATCTATAGTACGGGCAATTTGTATCTATAAAGTAAAAAATACACAATTTTTACTCGGTACTTCTATGAAACTGGAAGTCCGAGATATAACACTTACCAGAAAAAATTGTAAAACGTTTCGTAGTATCACACGAGATTGGATACGATTTCCGTATCGCGATTTTAATCAATCGAACGTATCATAGACCTCGTAATTAAAAGATATTTTTTAAGATTTGGAAATGCGCAGCGCACAACTGTACAAAACAAATAGTTCGATTATTTTGGAGTAGCCTGCAGTCGATCTGGAACTGTAACTAGTCGATCGAGTGAAGTGCTACACTTGACTACACTGTAATAGTTTTCTACTAGGAAAACTAGTGCAACACTGGTGCACATTGAGTGCAATTTTATTGTTGTAATATAAAAATCAGTTTACATATTTTCAGTGTTTAATGTTCTACTGTGTTTAATTTGACAAATTTTTGCGAGTAGAACATTAAACACTGAAAATATGTGAACTAATTTTTATATTACAACAATAAAATTGCACTCAGTGTGCACCAGTGTTGCATTAGTTTTTCCAGTAGAAAACGCTATTAAGACTGGCGTCCCATGGCACATATTTTTCACGTAACGCGTAATCGCGTAACCAATCAGAAACGTTGCGCGATTCTGATTGGTTACGCGAAACGCCGCGGAAAATACATGCCATAGAACGTCATCCTAACAAAGCATCTTCAGACCAAAATTGAGCGACGGTAAACTGAAGCTAGTGTAGCGGGGGCGGAGGGGACATACTGCAAGTCGTATACTGTACGCGAGGGCATTTCGCGTCTCGTAAACGACCTTGACAGAGACGCAAACATAAAATTGATTTTTACTCAACGTATGCAAAATAATTTTTCTTGCATTATGTACACTCTCGCGTTCTTTTTGTCGTTAACTTAACTTGAATAAAAATTACAATCATGTAATTAAATAATTACGTAAATGTAATTAAATTACATAAATGTAATTAAATTACGTAAATGTAATTAAATTGCATTCATGTAATTTAATTACATTTACGTAATTATTTAATTACATGATTGTAATTTAATTACTTTGATCATCAAAATTACTTTGGGCGTCCATTACAAATGCTCAAACAAATTATTAATTTAATGATGTTTAATTACAAATGTTTAAAATAATGTGTAATTAAATCTCCTTTAATTATTCATTATTTTGAGCATTTGTAATTCGGTAATAGCCAATTACAAATTCGACCATGTAAGTCTGTCAGACAGTACTGAGCCATCACTGGCAAATGACTTACGACGAAGCATGATGTCGCATGATGCCATTAGATGGCATCCGATGGGATCTGTTTCTCGTATTTAAAATTTGACCAACAATGGTATATATGAATCACGCTACGGCACAATTTCTATCAGTTATATCATGGAGTCCACTCTTACAAGTGGAATACTTTTTGATTCAAACAGATTGATAATATAATTACTTACAGTATAAAAGCCCCCCCACAATAAAAAATAATAAGAAACAAGAATAGATATTAGCGATAAGGGAAAATAAATTACATATATATATTTTAATAAATTTTTATGAATTTTGTTTTTATAAATTCTTTTGTGCGAAATCTGGCAACCAGTACTGGCGCAGTACTGGGCCGATAGTGAATCCTGTACTGGGGCAGTACCAGTAGACAACGGCTGGGCCAGTACTGTCTGCCAGTATTGGGCCAAAGTTATCATCCGGCGCTGCGCCAGTATCGCGCCAGTAGTGTTGCCAGTACAGCGCCAGTAGTGTTGCCAGTACAGCGCCAGTACCTAAACTACCATAACCAGTGCTGGCACAATACTGGGCCGATTGTCAAACCCTATATGGGAACACACACATAATAAGTCTTTTATCACATCTTCGTGGCTCGCGGTATTATAGCGCCTTTCCTTGTTCGCCGTGGGTAGTGGTTCCGTCGCTGTACTCAATCTGAAAGTAGAATAATGCATATTATAAATATTTAAATAACTACAAAAATATGTTACATTGAAAGAAATAGTTACCTTTCTTTTAAAAATAACGCACGTATCTTTGCGATGCAGGCGGTGCGGGAACATATCCTTGCGGTAGCGTCGTTGCGGGCATATATCCCTGCGGTACGGGCAAATATCCTTGCGGTACCGTCGTTGCCGGCGCATATCCCTGGGCTGCGGGCACATATCCTTGCGGAGAAGTCATTGCCGGAACATATCCTTGCGGTACAGTCGTTGCCGGCGCATATCCCTGCGCTGCGGGCACATATCCTTGCGGAGAAGTCATTGCCGGAACATATCCTTGCGGAACAGTCGTTGCCGCCACATATCCTTGCGGTACTATTGTTGCCGCCACATATCCTTGCGGAGCTGTCGTTACCGCCACATATCCTTGCGGGGGAGGCGGCGCGGGCACGTATCCCTGCGGCCCAAGCGGTGCGGGCACATGTATCTGCAGCGCAGACAATGCAGGCAGTGCGGGCGGTGCGGGTGGTGCATGCGATGCAGCCGGCGTCCTGTACGCCGATGGTACGTATGTTTGTGCATACATACCACCGGCGTACTGTTTTTCCTTCCGCTTCTCCTTCTGCCTCTTGTAGGATACGTGACTTTGAGAACACTGTAATACGCGACTTTGAGAACACTATAAGACGTGACTTTGAGAACACGCCGATTCTGGTCCCGCCTAGTAACACGGGGCGCTGTAGTCTTTCTTTCCGGTCGACTTTCCGGCCGCAAGCAGTCTTCCGTTGTCTACCGTCAACTAATGACATGTACAACGAATAAAGAGTCGGTTGTGATTAATACGCGTGTATTTCCTCGTATCCCGCCATCCCGATATCCTCGATAGTAATATTACAGATACAACAGTGGTGTCAGAAGTGGGATTAGCGAGATCGAAGCAAATTAAGTGAATTAACGGAATCGAAGTGTAATCGCAGCAAGAGAAGGTGGCTCAGCCGCCGACAAGTATCTCGCCAGAACTGCTGCAGGCGATATCCGCCATGATGGCAAACGCAATCCAAGCATCGGTCGCGAATATGGGCACCGAATCGTCCAGTAACGGATCCTTGACGACGATCCAACAACGACCACCGCCTTTCGCGATATCTGAATACCGTTTGTCTGAAAACACGACAGTAGCCGACTACTTTAAGAGATTCGAATGGGCGCTCGAACTCAGTAGAATCCCGGGAAATCAGCACGCCAATTACGCACGCGTCCACATGGGATCAGAACTGAATAACGCGCTGAAATTTTTAGTCAATCCGCGAGTGCCGGAAGACCTCTCGTACGAGGAGGTGAAAACGACGCTGATCTCACATTTCGATAGAGCCAGGAACAAATACGCGGAGAGCATCAGATTCCGTCACATCGCTCAGCAAAGCGGGGAAACAATCGCCAGTTTCGTCTTACGCCTACGACAAGGGGCAGCACATTGTGAGTACGGGGAGTTTCTTGACAGGATGCTAACGGAACAGCTACTTCATGGTCTGGAATCCCGCGAGATGTGTGACGAGATCATCGCGAAGAAACCGGCGACATTTGCAGAGGTTTACGAGATCGCGAGTGCGCTCGAAGCGACACGGAAGACGACGAATGAAGTAAAGGAATCCGGCTCGTCGACTCAAGAAGCTACGCACAAGTTAGGGTATGGTCCGCCCAAGTTAAAACGAGACAAGAAGCTACCGCGTTAGCGTTCGTTATAGCGTGGACGTAAGCAACAATCGAATTACCACGATTCATCGAATCGACAGGACTCGAAAGAACAAAGTGACGGTAGTGTATGTAACGGCTGTGGTGGTAAGCACGCGCGAAGCCAGTGCCGTTTTCGTGACGCCGTGTGTCACTCGTGCAGTAGAAAAGGACATCTCGCGAAAGTCTGTAGATCGAAAGAACCGCGTACCGAGACGCGAACAGTAGCGGCGCTGCAGCCAGCCAAAAATATAGACACAATTAGAGTTATCGACAGAGTGAACGCAATGAACGCGCATAACAAACACATGATTGACGTTATCATAGACGGTAAAGTGCTACAAATGGAAGTAGACTCGGGTGCGCCGTGCGGCATCGTGAGTGTAAACACGCTACGTAAAATCAAACCGCGATTCTCATTAGAAAAGACGAATAGACAGTTTGTGAGTTATACCGGTCACCAAATCCTGTGTATCGGTCGCATTCCCGTAAAGGTTACTATCGGACATACCACTCGTGAACTTAATCTTTTTGTGGTAAAAGGTCCTTTCGACGCGCTATTCGGTAGAGAATGGATCTCGCATTTCGTACACGAAATAGACTTTAAAAAACTTTTTTCCGCGCCGGAAACAGTGCATGCGATCAGTACCGCCGCGCCGAGTTTAACGCAAAGTCAGAAAGCGCAATTAGATCAACTTTTGGCGAAATATAAAGATATTTTTAGTTCAACAGCAGGAACTCTTACTGGTCCACCCATATCGTTACACCTGAAGCCAGGTACAACACCAGTATTCGCAAAAGCTAGAGAGATACCAATCGCACTCCGGAACGCGTATGCTAAAGAAATAGATGCAAAAATAGCGTCAGGATTTTATAAAAGAGTAGAATCGTCGGAATGGGCTTCTACGACGCACGTGGTCGTCAAGAAGAATGGTCAACTGCGCATCACAGGGAACTACAAGCCAACTGTTAACCCTCGCTTAATTATAGACGAGCACCCTATTCCAAGAACCGAGCATATATTCAGTCAACTGAAAGGGGCGAAATTCTTCTGTCATCTCGACATTACGGATGCGTATTCTCACCTCGTCCTTGATGAAGAATCTAGTCATGTATTAACGCTTAATACGCCAACGCATGGACTAATCCGCCCAGCCCGAGCAGTGTATGGAGCCGCCAGCATCCCTGCTATATGGCAACGCAAGATAGAAGCTATCTTACAAGGTCTCGAAAACGTTAAGAATTTTTTTGACGATCTGGTTCTTTATGCAGAAGATTTCGAAAGCCTACTAAGAATTCTGGATGAAGTTCTACAAAGACTCAAAGAGCATGGTCTGCATCTCAATCGAGATAAATGTGTATTCGCGACATCAGAGATCGAATTTTTGGGACACAAAGTAGACTCTCAAGGAATACACAAATCGGATAAGCACATTCAAGCTATCAAAAACGCACCAAAGCCAAGCACACCAGAAGAATTGCAATTGTTCCTCGGGAAAGCAACCTATTATAGTTCTTTTATCCAAGACCTATCAACAAGAGATCGTCCTCTTAGAGAGATGTTACTCGTCAAGCCATTCAAATGGACTCCAGCTGCTGAGAAAGCATTCGACAACATCAAAAACATCTTAGTTTCTCCACAAGTTTTGATGCCATATGATCCAACGCGACCACTATTACTCGCAACGGATGCCAGCAAGACAGGATTAGGCGCTGTTTTGTCTCATAGACTCGACAACGGTCAGGAACGACCAATCGCTTATGCAAGCAGAACGATGAGTGCTACAGAGCAGCGTTACCCGCAGATAGATAAAGAAGCATTGGCAATTGTCTGGGCTGTTCAAAAATTCTTCTATTACCTGTATGCCCGACACTTCACGATTATAACGGATCATAAACCGTTGACGCAAATCCTGCATCCAGAAAAATCGTTGCCAACCCTTTGCATTAGTCGCATGGCAAATTATGCCGACTACTTATCACATTTTGATTTCGATGTCATATTTAAACCAACGAAGGCAAATACCAACGCTGATTATTGCTCGAGAATACCGGTGTCACCAACGAAGTTCACTACGCATCAAGTTACACTAGAAGAGAGGGAAGAGATAGAGTACGATGGATTCGACCATTTTGTGCTACATCAGATAAAGCAACTGCCAGTGGATGCTGAGAGCATCGCACGTGAAACGCGTAAAGACCCTCACTTGGGAAAGATTCTGCAGCAATTGGAAGCAGGTCAAGATTTAGCTCGTTCCGGTTACAAAGCACCTGAGGCTAATTATAGACTAGGAAGCAACTGTTTAGTGTTAGAGCATCGAGTTGTCATTCCACCAGTGTTCAGAGAGGCGATACTGAAGGAACTGCATACTGCGCACTTAGGGATAGTTAAAATGAAGGGCTTGGCAAGATCCTTTGTTTTTTGGCCCGGCATCGACTCCGACATCGAGGGAGAAGCCAAAACGTGTTTTGAGTGTGCAAGAAACGCTCATGAACCGCCGAAGTACCGTAGTCATCATTGGGAGTACCCCAAGAGCCCTTGGGAAAGAATTCATATTGACTATGCTGGACCAGTAGCGGGAAAAATGCTACTTATTATCGTCGACGCCTATAGCAAGTGGCTCGAAGTAAAAGTAACCAACTCTACGACTACATCAGCAACAATTGCTATCATGGAAGAATTGTTTGCTGCTTACGGAGCTCCAGTCACCATCGTATCAGACAATGGCCCGCAGTTACAGCCATGCAGTTTAAATCATTTCTTCAAAGGAGCGGTGTTAAATTTCACAAGTTCATAGCACCGTATCACCCGGCTACGAATGGACAAGCCGAGCGTTGTGTCCAGACAGTAAAGGACGCATTGAAGACTATGGCGACAACACCAGGATCGCTACAACACAATCTTAACAAATTTTTGTGCCAGTATAGGAAAGCACCTCATGCTACAACAGGCCAATCCCCAGCACAACTGTTTCTAGGACGCACAATACGGACCAGATTGGATCTAGTAAGACCAGATGGAGTAGACGTGAAGGTCACGCAGAAGCGACAAGCTGTAGCTGATTCAACGTTTCGTGAATTTCATCCCACACAAAAAGTATATTTCCTATCAGGCAATCCTCGCATAGATAAGTGGATACCAGGTACGATTGTCACACGCCTGGGAGACTTCCACTATGAGATCGACTATCAAGGTAAACGATTCAAGCGCCATGTAGACCAGATGAGACCACGCTGGATTAAAGAAGATTACCAGCGATGGGTCAATGCACAAGATCAAGGGGTTGATCGCACCAACCCTCGCAAAATTCGTTTCTATGGAGATTCTGAAGCTCAACCAATTATTTCTCCAACACCAACTCGAGATTACTTGTCAAGCGGCAGTTCAGATTCAACTTATGTAACAATCTCGTCCGGATCAGACACTCCTCCAGCCAGTCCTCCACAGGAACGGAAAAGAGCGCCGCCACCGCCAGCGCTTCGAAGGTCAACTCGCGTAACACGCGTACCTCAAAGATTTGTACCAGGAAGGAATCGCCGTCGTGAAAGGAGGGAGGAAATGTAGGATACGTGACTATGAGAACACTGTAATACGCGACTTTGAGAACACTATAAGACGTGACTTTGAGAACACGCCGATTCTGGTCCCGCCTAGTAACACGGGGCGCTGTAGTCTTTCTTTCCGGTCGACTTTCCGGCCGCAAGCAGTCTTCCGTTGTCTACCGCCAACTAATGACATGTACAACGAATAAAGAGTCGGTTGTGATTAATACGCGTGTATTTCCTCGTATCCCGCCATCCCGATATCCTCGATAGTAATATTACAGATACAACACCTCTCCTTTTGTATCAAACGGTGGAACACCTGCTTCATTTCCTGCAAAATTAAAATAATATATTTGTAGTAATACTTCAATGTTTAAAACATTAAAAATAAAGGAGATACAAGACAATGAACTAAGCTGTACACCATTAAATATATATTATACACTCAATAAAGGTAAATAATGATGAGACAAACGTTTCGACCTGAAATAACGTCAGTGCGCGATTATGAAAATGGTAGTTACAAAAATTCGTTATATTTCCAGTCATAAGTATACAAATGCAAATTGAAATTTTATACTTCGTAATATTCCTCCTCTTGTAATATTACGTGGAGTGATATCAAAAGATTCCAAAGAAGATTCTAGGGCGGCAGTGTGGCCCGGTGGTAAAGCGCCAGACTCGTAATCTTAGGAACCAGGTTCGAGTCCCACTGAGCCACGGGGTTTTTATTCTCTGACGAAATGATGTTTTAGTACCCTGAAGAGCTGCTGCCTCCTCGCGCGGGTAAAATAACTCCCGAGTGTGAGGAGGCCAAAGGGTTCCGGGAAGGAGGTTGAGAAGGTGTAGGAGGAGATTGGGAAGAAGGAGGTTTAGAAGGTAGAGGAGCAGAGTGGGATAAAGTTGATGGTTTGGGAACGTTCCTAAAACGCCTTGCAAACCCCGTAGGGACGCAATATTAGATCTTTATCCTTATCCTTTTATCCAAAGAAGACTCTAACCAAACATCTTATTTTTTGCACATAATATTACAGGTAAAATATGAAATTTTTATTACCGTTTTTAGAATTACAACTGTATGTTACAATTTTTGTTTTGTAATTACATTTTTATCGCGCACTGAAAATGACCTCATTTCACGTCATGACGTTTGTTTCATTGTTCTTTGTCTGTACACGGACAAAAAATAAAGTTGCTTTAATTACAGTCGGCGTCACGGACTGCCACAAACAAACAGTTAATTAAATTGGATATTATTTGATTCAAATACTTGAATTATTGTTTTAATAATCCAAAATCCAAATATTTTGATCAAATAATGTACAACTGAACTGTTTATGTTTGTGGCAGCCCGTGACGTCGACTATAATTGAAGTAACTTTATCTTTTTTCCGTGTAATATATAATAGGGCGTACACTTTGGTTTATTAGCTGCTCTATTATTTTATTCACAATTTTCAATAATGTATGTGTGTTACTTATTTTCATCCCGCCTTGCCGTCCCCTAACCGCACTGCCCTGCCGTGCCGGCCTTTCATACACCGGTAGCGGCACATATCCTTGCGGAGCAATCGTTGCTGGCACATATTCTTGCGGAGCACTCGTTGCCGGCACATATCCTTGCGGAGTAGTCGTTGCCATCGCTGTCACCGTCATTTCATACATGGGTAGCGGTTCCATCGTTATCGGCGTATTTTCACGTGCCGGTTGCGATTCCGTCCCTGTCACCATCCTTTCATACACGAGTACCGGCGCCGTCGGTGCCGCCGTCTTTTCATACACGATTAGTGGTTCCGTCGCTGTCGCCATTCTTTCATACACGGGTTGCGACGCCGTCGCTGTCGCCCTTCTTTCACGAGCCGATTGCGATTCCGTCGCTGTCGCCCTTTCACGCGCCGGTTGCGATTCCGTCGTTGTTGCCGTCGTCTCACGCACGGATAGCGGCGCCGTCGCTATCGGCGTTTTTCCACGTGCCGGTTGCTATTCCGTCGCAAATTGGGACCTGAAAAAACGATGATAGCGCGACGGCGCCGCTACCTGTGTATGAAAGGTGACAGCGACCAATAAAACTTGCCACTGAGCCTGGTGGATCTTTATTTTTTTTTTCAAATTTGATAATGTATAATTATGAATACATTTTACAAGTGTCACTAAAGATTTTTTTTAATGTTTACCTCTATTTTTATTTACGATGACGTATGTTATATATATCTGTACAAAATTACCTTTTACAAAAAGGTTAAAAAAAGGCGCCAAGCACGCGTGGTGTACCTTGAGAAAATCGAAGTCGTTATCTTTACTTCGAAAAAAATACAAGTAATATCTTTACCTTGAAAAAATCGAAGTAATATATTTATTACAAAAAAAAAAGAAATGATATCTTTAAATTATGCGCCAATTAAATATATATTATATCAAAAAATAACTATTGTTCTTTTAAAAAATGTATTCCCATTGAAGTGAAAAAATTAATATAAAATGTGAAAAATTTTAGTGAAAAAAACTTGGCGCTGCTAAATTTTAAAATATTTGAAAGCAATAAATAACTAATTTAAAATATTAAATTGATAATTACAATGTGAATGTAGAGACTTTCACACATTAATTTAAAGTACTTTTTCCATTTATAGAAATTGTTTTATTAATATATATTATTATGTTTAGCAGCGCCAAGTTTTTTTCACTAAAATTTTTCACATTTTATATTAATTTTTTCACTTCAATGGGAATACATTTTTTAAAAAAACAATAGTTATTTTTTGATATAATATATATTTAATTGGCGCATAATTTAAAGATATCATTTCTTTTTTTTTTGTAATAAATATATTACTTCGATTTTTTCAAGGTAAAGATATTACTTGTATTTTTTTCGAAGTAAAGATAACGACTTCGATTTTTTCAAGGTACACCACGCGTGCTTGGCGCCTTTTTTTAACCTTTTTGTAAAAGGTAATTTTGTACAGATATCACCCCTTTTTGTAGTTACATATACATCGAACGCCATAATGTCTATCGACATCGACATTTATGTCTAATAAAATGAAATGTAAATATTTTTTGTATTATAACTTATAAGAATTATATCTGAGAGTTTGACATCCTTAAATGTGCAGTGTAGTTTGTATAAATTTATAAATTTAAAAAATTAAGACACAAAATATGAATATATCAGGCAAAGTCATGTTTATCGAGAGCACATTATGCAAAGTGTTTGCTATAAATAAATTATGTCGAAAGAAAAATAGATTTGATACAGAATTTGGCATGTACGATGCTATTGGCAGAATGTTATAATAGATAATATATGTATAGTAAAGTTTTAACAAAATAAGGCAATTAATAATTTATAAGTAGAGCTTGACAGTCCTATATAATTCGATGCAGATTATATAGGACAGAAACAGCAGAATCTACGTTCGACAATCCGAATTTACCGTTAATTTGTTATTAGATAAGATATTTTTGGTATGATAAGTTAAAGGATATGTATGAACAATTTTATTTCAAAAAATTAGTTAATTAATTAATAAGTGACAAGAAAACGATTATTTTAAAGATATTTACTTATATACATATATAAACAAATATTATGGAGATAGAGGAGATACAGTCAGAGGAGCTGTCTGATATTTTGTATCTAACAACAAATTAGAAGTAAATTGACATTGTCGAACGTAGATTCTGCTGTTTCTATTGCTAATCTGCATCGAATTATATGGTACTGTCAAGCTGTACCTACTTATAAATTATTAATTGCTTAATTTTACTATACATTGTATATTATCTACTACCTAACATTCTGCCAACAACATTGCACATATTTCAACAAAATTTATGTATAGCAAAACACTTTGCATGCTCTCGACAAACTTGACTTTGCGTGATATATTCATATTTTGTCTAAATTTTTTAAATGTTTTATAAAATACAAACCACTACACATTTAATTAAGGATGTCACTGTCAGATATAATTTTTGTGTTATAATATAAAAAATATTTAGATTTAATTTTATCAGATATATTCGATAGTCATTATTAAAGGAGAGAGAGAGAGAGAGAGAGAGAGAGAGAGAGAGAGAGAGAGAGAGAGAGAGAGAACGCGAGCGGGAAACCCGAGCGGGAAACGCGAACAGGGAACGCGAGCGTGACCGCGAGAAAGAGTGATAATACGTACGATAGATATAACCTCGCCAAGCTCGCTCAGGGTGTATCCCAGGAACCAGCCATCCACAAGACGCGAACTCTGTCATTCTAGCACTCATCATGCACTTTGTTCGGAGTGTTCGGACGCGACGACGCGGACGGAATATTTTTCGACGACGCGGACGTCTAAAGCCGCCCATTATTACATGTACGAGTTTGATTCGCGAGCCGGACTCAAACGTTTTTCACCACACACACACTCCCGAATAGTCCCGAAATTTGGCTCGTCGGACGTCGAGCCCGTCTCGTATAACATCTCACCCACGAACAAGTGGAAACCGAGCCGAGCCGGACTCGCGACGTGTATGGGCTACTTTACGGTTATGTTTATGTCACCTCACATGTGATCGATCGATCGAACTAACGCATCTCTACGCGTAGAGACTAGAGCGCCGCATAACGGCAAGGGTATGAACTGGACAAAATCAGACATACTACAGCGCTGCGCCGCGCGCCGTGGCGAGCACAGCAACCGTAATACGTCGACGTTTCTGAATTGTAAATTTTCAGCTTTGAGTTTTGCATCGCGATATCTCCGCTCGTAGGGCACGTAGCGGAAAAATAAAAACACTTTTCTGATATAAATTTGGTCCAAGCTTTACGATAAGCCTAGTTAGAACTTGATCTGTTCGCTGGTTATCGAGATCTAAATATCTCGGGTACTCGCAACTCGTCGCGTCGCGTATATAGAGCCACGGCTGTCTCGCTCCGCGCGTACTTGGCGCGAGACACTACCGTGTCTCTTGATATATATATATATATATATATATATATATATATGTATCATTACGATGATCCTATCACATTAATTGTACATAGTGTACAACACATAACATCAACATTTCCGACATTGGTTGTAAATTGAATGTTTCGGTAACTATAACCTTGAAAAAATCGAAGTAATATATTTGTACCTCGAAAAAATCCAAGTAATATCTTTACCTCAAAAAAACTTAAGTAACGGGTGGTATACGTAATACTATTTGTACCTCAAAAAAATCGAAGTAATATATTTGTACCTCGAAAAAACCTAAGCAAAAAGTGGTACACGTAGTTATCTTTGTATCTCGAAAAAATCCAAGTAATATCTTTATTTTAAAAAAAATATTACAACCCAAGTGACACATCACAAAATTGTGTTACCTTTTATTCAATCCAAGTGAATATCTATCAAAAAAAAAAGGAATGATATCTGTAAATTGCGCCAATTATAAAGAAAGTATATATATATATATATATATATTGTCTCAAAAAATAATTGTTGCACTACTTTGATGAAAAATCTTTACATTATGTCAATTAGAAAAAGAATGTATGATAACAATTTTATAAGATTAAAATTTTTTATTTAAATCCAACAAGGGATAAATATAAGATATTTAAATACAAAGTTTATATTTGTATCTTAAACCTACTCCGCATAATCGCTTGGACAACGCACGCCTTACAAATGTAAACTTATCCTATACTTAATTCTAATTGTTTTACAATATATAACGGACACTTTACAAACGTTAATTTATCCTATACTTAATTCTAATCGCTTTCACAATTTCCAACACGCCTTAAAAATTTAACCTTTAACTAGCACACGTCCGCGATCGAACGTTATCTGCACACGGGGTGTTGTACACCCCACATATTTGAACGTTGGGTACGGCGAAATGGAGGCTCCAATAGGCTTGAAAAAATCAAGTACATACATTAAACACTGGAAAATGATACCCATTAACCGTAAAGTATAAAATTTTTAGTTTTAAGGCTTCAAAGAAATTCTTGAAATAAATGCACTTGGGGTATTCAATGACCCCAGCAATTCTATACGTCTGACTCGAATAGTGTTTGGAAGGGCACTGACAATTTCTGCCAGGTGGAACGTATTGGAATGTGTCATTGGTGACTCGAACTAACGACAATGCACTGCGATCGCACTGCGATGCAAAATTCATAAATTAACCGACCGAGAAAATGCCTAAACTTGACGAAATTCGTTTTGGGGGGTTTGACACCCCAGGTGCTAGTTAAGGGTTAAACTTATCCAATAATATCTATTGTGTATCCCCTATGGAGTTTACAAGGCGCTTTTTACGGAAACGTTCCCAAAACCGTTACAAAACTTTGTTACCCCCTGAGAACCGGCCTGGCCATATGCGACCTTTAACATGCTATTCCTTCCCTCCCCTTCACGGACTCCCTCTCCAATCATCCCCCCTTCCCCCTCCCCATTTCATTCCCCGTCCTTCCTCTACCCTTCCTCACGCCTCGTCTCGCTGTCATCGTCTACTCCAATGCTTCATTCTCCTTCTCCTCCTTTCTGATTTCAGCTCATCGTCCTTCACTCTTTCATGGTCCTCTGTCCTCTCTTTCCACCTCATCACCTCCTTGCTTCCTGCCATACATCCCTCTCCTCCTGCACCATACCTACTGAAAACAGAAAACAAAACATAACAAAACAATGTCTATCACACAACCCTGACCATTTCGCCCTTTCTCCTTCTTCCCCTCCCCCATCTCTCTCTCCCCCCCTCCCCCTCTCTCAGACTCCCCTTCATTCATTTAGTCCTCGTCCAGCCTCAGCCTTTATCGCCTCCTCCTTCTTCTCTTCTTCACCCTTGACATTCTCTCGCTCTACCTGTCCTGCCTCCTCTTTAGTAGTTCTTCTATTCTTTTTCCCTCCGATCACCCCCCTCTCTCCTCTCGTTGTCATCTTCCCGTTCGGCCCATCATCCTGTGCTCTCCCTCGTCTCCTACCCCTCCAGCATTATCCTCACCCCTCTCTCCACTTCTTTCTGTCCTCGTCCCAAAATATCTCTCTACCATTTACCCATAGTCTGTTGCTCACTGTAACCGAGTTACAGTGAGCAACCATACCGAGTCCGCTCCATACCGAGTTGCCTTTCCGTCTTTCCTCTTTCGCCTTTTCCTCTGTTCTCCATCTCTTATACCTCTCCTCTCCCGTCAGCTCCTCATCCACTATTACTCCCCACTTCTTCTTTATTTCCCATCTCATATTGAACAGCTCCTTTTTGTCATCTTCTTCCTCCATTTCCACTATCGTTATTTCCTTTCCTCCTTTTCCTCTTCTCTCAATCACCGCTCCCACTTTCGCCTTTCTGTCCAACGCCAGCTCTGTTATTACCTCTATAAACTCCTTCTTCTCTACTGGACCCCTTCCTTCCACTCCGCTCCATACCAAGGACCTCTTTCTCTTCTCGGCTCTCTCTCTTTCTTCTCTCTCTTCCCTATGAGCTCTCTCTCTTTCTCTTCTTTCTCTCTCACTTCTTACTTTTTCTGCTTTTTTCTTCACTAACTCCCACGCGCTTCTTTTCTCCCTTTCTCGGCTTCCCCCCTCATCTCCATCTGTGCTCGGATCTCTCGTTCTCTCCCTTTGTGCCTTTCCACTTTCTTTTTCTCTTTCTCTGCGCTCGTTCTCTCTTTCCATTTTCCTATCCTCTTTTCCTGGTGTCATCAAATTCTTCCTATCTGCTCTCCTTTCCTCGTCCTCTTTCGCCACCTCCTCCCACCAGTTTCCCCCTCCGCTGCTTTCCCCTCCATGCTCTTTCCCTTCCTCTCTACTCTCCACGCTTACATTATCCTCTTGGCTGTTCCCTTCGCACCCCGCGCTGCTTTTCTACTCCCATCTTCCTCTTAACCTTCTCTCACTCTCCTCCTCTATCCACCTTTTCACCTCCGCCTCCCTTCCTTTTCCGTCATTCGTAGGCCTCTTCGCAACCTCACTTTTCTCGGTCCTGTCGCTCTTCCCTTCCCCCCGACTCTCCTCCACTCTCTCTACTTTCTCCACCCTACCTCCCCTTTCCAGCAGCCTTCGCACGCATTCCCTCGTTTCCTTCCCGTCCTCCTTCATCTCCTTCATCAATCTCTCTATCCGCTCTAACCTTTCTTCCATCCTTGCCGTCCTTGATCTCATCTCTATTATCTCTTGCTTCGTTTCGCACAATTCACGCTCCAGCCCTCTCATCCCCCTCTTCACCTCTTCCATCCTGTCCTATTGCCTTTCCTTCTCGCTGTTTCACGTCTATCGCGCACTCCCGCAGCTGTTCTCAATCGCTCACCCTCACGTCTTTTCTCCTCTCTTCTCTCGCCTCCGATCCTTCTATTTCTTCCTCACCCGTCTTCTGTCCTCCTTACGAATCTTCCTCGCCCCTTCTCTGATCTCTCCTCGCCGATCGCACCTTTCTTACTCGTCTCTTCTCTGCCTATACCCTTTTACCGCTCACTCTGACCTCCTCACATGTAACTCGCTTAACCTCCTTTTCATCCCCATTCATCGAGCACATGCTGCCACCTTATCTCCGGCTATCACCGCGGCAGCGCCGTCCCGCTGTGCCTCATTCGCGCCCTCTCTATTCATCACGCCTCGCGGGTGACGTGCCACCGTCGGTATCACCGGTTTCAGCCTTGCCGTCCTTTTCTCGAGTCGAGTGCCCGCACATGCGTCCGCGATCTCCTCTTCGTGCTTCCGGGGCCATTTCTACCAGCAATTCAGCTCGTGTGTGCTCCCCTTCACCGTAAGCTACTTACGCATGCGCCGAGCCTCTTTACCGCTGCGTCAAATTCCTCCTCTCTCTTCTCCGTCCCCTCGTCACCACCTGTTTTGTCCTAACCTCCAAATTTTCCTCACGTTGCTTCCTCCGTATCTTTCTTCACGCTTCACTTTTCCTGTCTCCTCCATTCTCTCACGTTCCGCAGCTGTTCCTTTAACACCTCCTCCATTCTTCACCAGCTTACTTCTTCCTCCTTTCCTTTTACTCCATTTCCCTTAGTCCTCCCTTCCGAACCACCTGTCCTCTCCGAGCGACACCCATGTCCCCTCGGGTTAAACTTATCCTATACTTAATTATAAGTCGCATCATTCGCCGTCACTGCCCCTATCATTCGCTCGCACATACACATGTTGATAATAATTATTATTACTCTCATTGCATTCTTCCTTGAATTATTTTTATCGTTGTCCTTGTTCAGTCAAAATTATAGTACTTTATTATATTTCGAGGTCTAGCAGTGCCAAGTTTTTTTTACAAGAAAAATTTATTAATTTTAATAAAACATGTTTATTTTGTACTGTTATACCTCTGTCTGTAATTGTTTGTGATGAAATCTTTTATTTTATTGAAAAATACATATTGTTTAAGTACCTTGTATTCCCTTGTTGGATTTAAAAATTTTTAATTTTATAAAATTGTTATATCCACTAAAAGATACAAATATAAACTTTGTATTTAAATATCTTATATTCCTTTGTTGGATATAAATAAAAAATTTTAATCTCATAAAATTGTTATCATACATTCTTTTTCTAATTGACACAATGTAAAGATTTTTCATCAAAGTAGTGTAACAATTATTTTTTGAGACAATATATATATATATATACTTTCTTTATAATTGGCACAATTTACAGATATCATTTCTTTTTTTTTGATAGATATTCACTTGGATTGAATAAAAGGTAACACAATTTTGTGATGTGTCACTTGGGTTGTAATATTTTCTTAAAATAAAGATATTACTTGGATTTTTTCGAGGTACAAAGATAACTACGTGTACCACTTTCTGCTTAGGTTTTTTTGAGGTACAAATATATTACTTCAATTTTTTTGAGGTACAAATAGTATTACGTATACCACCCGTTACTTAAGTTTTTTCGAGGTAAAGATATTACTTGGATTTTTTCGAGGTACAAATATATTACTTCAATTTTTTCGAGGTACACCACGCGTGCTTGGCGTCTTTTTTATACCTTTTGGAAAAAGGTAATTTTGTACGGATATCATGCCTTTTTGTAATATTACGCATCTTATATGAACAGTATATCTTATTTTTCGAAATACAAAAAGAATTACGTATACCACCCGTTACTTAAGTTTTTCGAGGTACAAAGATAACTACGTGTACCACTTGTTACTCAGGTTTTTTCGAAGTACAAATATATTACTTCAATTTTTTCAAGGTACACCACGCGTGCTTGGCGTCTTCTTTTTAACTTTTTGAAAAAAGTAATTTTGTACGGATATTATAAATATGAGCTTTCAGTTTTAAATAAGGATTTAATTGTGTAATTTTGTTCCTTTCTTAGTATCTAGACGCACTAGATAAAAGAGCCACAAAGGATTCGAAGCGCAAGTACCATGGCCTTCTGGTACGATTGTATGCCGATTATTCGAGAGACAAGTTACTACCGCTTTTACGTCGCTCTGATAATTATCCGATACAATAGGCTCTGTATATTAGTAGTCAGCGTCGATTTTATCCAGAAATGATGTATCTGCTAGGCAGAATCGGAAACACTTCGGAAGCCTTAGCGCTCATGACAAGAGAGCTCAATGACATGGAAAGTGCAATAGAATTCTGTCAGGAACACGGCGATGAAGAGTTGTGGCATGATCTAGTTAATTACTCATTTGACAAACCTGGTATGAATCAAATCGTGTTTCTAAAAAGCGTTTAATGTTTGAACTTAAAAATTAATTAAAATAAAGTTTAATTCAAGTAATAGTTTTTACACATTTCAGCGGCTATTACATTTCTCCTCCAAAAGATCGGTACCTATGTTAACCCTAGGCTTATGGTGCAAAGGATAGAACCCACCTTGGAAATCCCAGGCTTAAAGAAAGCATTGATTAAAATGATGTGCGACTACAATCTGCAGGTGTCTGTGCAGGAAGGTTGCAAGAAAATACTATCTAACGATTATTTCAATCTCCACTAGCGACTTGTTCGTTGTCACTAAAAGGGCATATTTGTCGACGGTGTGCAGCTTTATAAAATCATTGATTTCGAAAAACAATAATTATATATTTGTAAAAAATTATATAGAACTGACTTAAATAAGAAAGTTTCGAAGAACTGTTTGAAAAATTGTGATGAAATGTATCCATTATATTAAACATTTTGATAAATTCCTTATATGTGACAAATGTAATGGATTAACAACGCAAAATTATCACTAGATTTTCTTTCCTTTGTAGATCATCAAATGTGTGGAGCTTGCCATAGGAAGATAATTGTAAGAGGTATTTACAAATAACTATAGTTTGAATTTGTCACAATTCTAATTGATTTATATTTATATAATTATAATTTGGATATTTAAATCTTTTTCTCTAGAGCCGCGGAATATGATTTTATTTTATTGTAAGCATTGTTTTCACGAAGATTGTCTACCCAATTTTGATTTGGTTGTACGTATATTTCTTCCATGCTAATTTATTTTATTTTATTATTGATGGATTGCTATAATGTTCTTCATTTTGTCAGTATGCAATTCGCAGAAAGAGATGACGCCTGGCAGAAAACGATAAAGATGAAATTGTACTTCATCATGCGACATGTGGAATATTGAAAGCTTTAAATGGACTATAGTATCATATTTCAACCAAGCATCTTGGTATAGCTAAGATTATGTTATACTTATGTATAAACAAATTTTTATATAACAAATAAGTTGAAATTATATAAAAAACAAATAGGTTTTAATTAGAATTAGATATGGTAAAGTGTACGTAATAACGCATAAAAATTTCAACTTATTTCGACATAATAATGCAAGAAAGAAACTTATATGACTTTTTGCGTTTGATATTATATACCTACATATATTATTGGGTAAATATGCATATTAGGTCAAACCTCACCGATGACCTTGACCTTGACATATGTTGTCAAGGTCACCCTCCTGAGTGACCTTCAGAAAGTTTTAGCCGGCGGTCATTGTTCGTTAAAAAGTTATAAAAAAAAAGAAATTGAAAAATATAGCAGTTATTTTGAGTACTAATAGACATAAATGACTGATATTTATGTGGAAATAATACATGTATGAACGAAGTAGTTAGTTAAAGTAGCGAATTGTTGGTATATTGAAAGAATAGTTATTTAAAGCAGAGAATAGAGAGTATGTGCTTCAACTTACAAAGCACATACTTGTAAAGTGCGTCACTAACCTACAGGTTAGTGGCGCGCATTATAAGTATGTGCTTTGTATGTGCTTCAACTTATTGTTAGAAAGCACATACTTGTAAAGCGCGTCACTAACCTATAGGTTTTTGCCAATAATCAACTATTATTTGCTTTAACAAAGCTTTAACATGCTTTTGTCATGATTATATCAACAATTAACTGCTCTAAATAATTTTCCCCACCAAATTTTTTTTGTTTATAACTTTTTAATAAACAATAACCGCCAGTTAAAACCTTCTAAAGGTTACTCAGGAGGGTGACCTTGACAACATATGTCAAGATCAAGGTCGTTTATGCCTTTCAATACTCAAAATAACTGCTATATTTGTCAAACTTTTTTTGTTTATAACTTTTTAATAAACAATGACCGCCGGCTAAAACCTTCTAAAGGAGGTCACTCAGGAGAGTGACCTTGACAACATATGTCAAGGTCAAGGTCATCGGTGAGGTTTGACCTAATATGCATATTTACCTATTATTGTACTATATACGTATATATTTAAAGATTATTTCTACAAATCCTATAATAATTTATTTTACATAAAATAATAATTATATATAGACTAGAATTATAAATATTATTTAAATCCAGAATGTGATTAAGAATTATAATAATTATATTGAATATTGTCAATATTATAGTATCTGAATATATTCTATAATTCTAATACATTTATATACATACATACATGTTATAACACTAATATGTTTATAGATTATTACATAAAACGTTATTATAAGATATATAAATGAATTGATATAAAGAAAATTCAAGACGATACTCTGTTAATTACTAAAATAAACAACCTCAGTTATATTACCTTCTAGGGTTAATAAAGCCATTAGTAAATTATATTCGTAAGATAATTGATGTTTGAATCATAAAATAAAATCGTTCTGAGTTATGTAAAAATGTGGAGGTAGAGCGTCGGGCATCAGACGTCAAGAGGAGCGATTAATGAGATTTCTGTACAGACTGTCCCATGCTCACAGTTATTGGCGCAGAGGACGAGAACGAGGACGAGGACACCAGCAATAGCAACAGTCTTGACGAAGATATTAAAAAATATATCAATAAATAAATGAACTTGACAAGAAATTTTATTTTACATTTTTACATAACGCAAAACGATTTTATTTTATGATTCAAACATCAATTATCTTACGAATATAATTTACTAATGGCTTTATTAACCCTAGAAGGTATAACTGAGGTTATTTATTTTAATAATTAACCTAGTATCGTCTTGAATTTTCTTTATATCAATTCATTTATATATCTTATAATAACGTTTTAATAATCCATAAACATATTAGTGTTACAACATGAATGTATGTATATAAATATATTAGAATTATAGAATATATTCAGATACTATAATATTGACAATATTCAATATAATTATTATAATTCTTAATCAAATTCTGGATTTAAATAATATTTATAATTCTAGTCTATATATAATGATTATTTTATGTAGAATAAATTATTATAGGATTTGTAGAAATAACCTTTAAATATATACGTATATAGTACAATAATATATGTAGGTATATAGTATCAAAAGTAAAAAGTCATATGAGTTTCTTTCTTGCATTATTATGTCAAAATAAGTTGAAATTTTTATGCGTTATTACGTACACTTTACCATATCTAATTCTAATTAAAACCTATTTGTTTTTTATATAATTTCAACTTATTTGTTATATAAAAATTTGTTTATACATAAGTGTAACATAATCTTAGCTATACCAAGATGCTTGGTTGAAATATGATACTATAGTCCATTTAAAGCTTTCAATATTCCACATGTCGCATGATGAAGTACAATTTCATCTTTATCGTTTTCTGCCAGGCGTCATCTCTTTCTGCGAATTGCATACTGACAAAATGAAGAACATTATAGCAATCCATCAATAATAAAATAAAATAAATTAGCATGGAAGAAATATACGTACAACCAAATCAAAATTGGGTAGACAATCTTCGTGAAAACAATGCTTACAATAAAATAAAATCATATTCCGCGGCTCTAGAGAAAAAGATTTAAATATCCAAATTATAATCATATAAATATAAATCAATTAGAATTGTGACAAATTCAAACTATAGTTATTTGTAAATACCTCTTACAATTATCTTCCTATGGCAAGCTCCACACATTTGATGATCTACAAAGGAAAGAAAATCTAGTGATAATTTTGCGTTGTTAATCCATTACATTTGTCACATATAAGGAATTTATCAAAATGTTTAATATAATAGATACATTTTATCTCACAATTTTTCAAACAGTTCTTCGAAACTTTCTTATTTAACAAAAATATAATAAGGCTCTGAACAGAAAAACAAGGTAAATAATGGGCTATGAGAGCCAACGCAGGATCTAATATGCGAAAATTATAATTAACCAATTCTTAGTCAGTACATTAAAATATTAACAAATTAAAAATATCAAACGTTTCTGCCCTGAATTGGGCCCTCTTCAGTGATAGTAGTCAAAGACATATACGATGTATAAGAAATTAAGTTATTAAGCACGCAAAAGGTAGTATCGCAACGAGCTGACACAAAAAAAAAAAAAAAACGTAAGCGCAGATATAGGAAAAATTCGCATTCTTGAGAACATCGAGCGCGCATCTCGAATCCGCGATGTTATGAAGCGTATGTCCGGACCGCATCCGTGCAGCGAACGACAGCGAAAGTCAATCTCGTCTTCCATAGCAGAGGGAGACGAAAGGTGGCAAACTGTGGCCCGGCAGAACTGCAGAATGCAGTAACTGTTAAGCACTATATAATAGATAGAAAAGTAATTGACTTACTGCATGCTACACGAACAGCGGTCAAAACGTATCAGATGGTATTCATGGCCATTCTCCATCAGGAGAGAGCGATCTGTAGTCGTCGGAGTCAGAACTATTAATGCGAGTTCGAAGGACGCACGCCGTGAACTCCGAGACACGCAAGCATATATTGATTACAAACAAACAAGCATACAGGCGAAATTACAAACAGCCGCACAAGAGAAAAACAAATTTGTTTATACAGTAGAACGATGTTTTATTTTAATTATTAGCGGAATGTAAGATTCGCCCAAAAAGGCAGTGTCTGTCTGTAAGTTGATGCCATTATGTTGCAAGCCAATATGCAACATTTCAGAGACCAAGCGTCTGGCATAGAACGGTTCTTTGTCGAGAATTGCAGCATTCCCGAAGTCAAACTTGTGGTTGTGATCCACGCAATGCATCTGTACCACCGAATGTCCCCCAGGATTTACACGTTTATGTTCTCTAATACGAGTTCCCAAAAGTCTGCCAGTCTGTCCAGTGCTGCAACTCGGGGACGGTTTTAGCCTTCCTTTCTTTGACAATAAGAACAAAATATGTTTTGAGTTTATTAAGAGAGTGGAGGGCAGTGTCTATAGATTACCGGTCAATGAAAAGGCGGGTTTGAGGAGTTACACTTCCGCGATCGTTAACAAACTATTTGATTCCACCCCTCCTCTGGATTCCATTGGACTAGAGTTAAAATCAGCACTGAAAGAAACTAATAACTTCGTTCGTTACCACCCTGAGATCATTTTCACAAGGGCAGACAAAGGCAATACCACAGTAGCTATGCTAAAATCTGATTATATGTATAAAATGAATGCTTTATTAGGAGACGATACCACTTACTCCATTATTGACAAAAATCCTACTAGTAAAATCATTTCAACGCTTGTCTCCCACCTTACACGGTGGAAAAATAAAAAGTACATCACAAATCAGGAGTATCGTTCACTATATGTCAGTGACGGCATCTTGCCTAGGGCATATGGTTTACCTAAGATCCACAAACCAAACTGCCCACTTAGAATCATTGTGTCCTCCATTAACACCCCTCTGTACGATCTAGCTTCGTTCTTACAAAAGATTTTACATAAGAGTCTGCCTATAAGTGAATCCAGCATTAAAGACAGTTTTACTCTTGTAAAAAAATTGAACAACAAAGAATTTCCCTCCGGATTTGTTCTATTTTCTTTAGATGTTATTTCACTTTTCACGAATGTCCCGACCGAACTAGTTATTGATAGCATATGTAGACAATGGAATCTCATATCCTCGAACACTAAATTACCGCGAGATGAATTCTTAACCGCTCTTAAATCCGTTCTTGACTCTACTTATTTCACCTTTAACAATATCATCTATAGACAGACACATGGTAGCCCTATGGGTTCCCCTCTGTCCCCCGATGCGGCAGAGATTGTTATGCGAGACCTTGAAAACAAAGCTTTAAAACGACTCAAATATATTCCGCCTTTTTATTATCGTTATGTCGACGACGTTGCTTCTGCAGCGCCTGTTGAGTTCATACAAGACACTCTTGATATTTTTAATTCCATCCATAACAGGCTACAATTCACGATAGAAATCAGCGATAACACTCTCAATTTTCTTGACACCACATTAATAGTTGCCAACGAAAAATTGATATTCGATTGGTATCACAAACCAACTTTCTCTGGACGATACCTCAGCTTCTTTTCCAGTCATCCTAATAGCCAAAAAAGAGGAGTAGTCTTGGGACTAATTGACAGAGCTTTTAGACTATCCCATCCTATTTTCCACCAAAAAAATCTGTCTCTGGCTGTTGCACTCTTGCTCGAAAATGGTTACCCGCCGAACTTTGTTTTCGCGATTCTTTTGGAAAAACTTAAATCTCTTTTCAAAGGATCTTCATCGGGGTCTTCCGACGATGAAGATCTAACAAGCAAGTCTTACCTGTCTGTCCCGTATGTAAAAAATATTTCAGAGAAGTTTACCCATCTCGCTAGCATTGTAGACAGAAAATTGAGTTTATACGGTTTTAACCGACTTAATGGTCTCATTAAAGTACATAAAGACATTGTCGATAATGCTTCTCAGAGCAATGTTGTGTATCGCATTAATTGCTCTGACTGCGACGCTTCCTATACTGGACAGACTGGTAGACTTTTGGGAACTCGTATTAGAGAACCTAAACGTGTAAATCCTGGGGGACATTCGGTGATACAGATGCATTGCGTGGATCACAACCACAAGTTTGACTTCGGGAATGCTGCAATTCTCGACAAAGAACCGTTCTATGCCAGACGCTTGGTCTCTGAAATGTTGCATATTGGCTTGCAACATAATGGCATCAACTTACAGACAGACACTGCCTTTTTGGGCGAATCTTACATTCCGCTAATAAATAAAATAAAACATCGTTCTACTGTTTAAACAAAATTGTTTTTCTCTTGTGCGGCTGTTTGTAATTTTGCCTGTATGCTTGTTTGTTTGTAATCAATATATGCTTGCGTGTCTCGGAGTTCACGGCGTGCGTCCTTCGAACTCGCATTAATAGTTCTGACTCCGACGACTACAGATCGCTCTCTCCTGATGGAGAATGGCCATGAGTACCATCTGATACGTTTTGACCGCTGTTCGTGTAGCATGCAGTAAGTCAATTACTTTTCTATCTATTATATAGTGCTTAACAGTTACTGCATTCTGCAGTTCTGCCGGGCCACAGTTTGCCACCTTTCGTCTCCCTCTGCTATGGAAGACGAGATTGACTTTCGCTGTCGTTCGCTGCACGGATGCGGTCCGGACATACGCTTCATAACATCGCGGATTCGAGATGCGCGCTCGATGTTCTCAAGAATGCGAATTTTTCCTATATCTGCGCTTACGTTTTTTTTTTTTGTGTCAGCTTGTTGCGATACTACCTTTTGCGTGCTTAATAACTTAATTTCTTATACATCGTATATGTCTTTGACTACTATCACTGAAGAAGGCCCAATTCAGGGCAGAAACGTTTGATATTTTTAATTTGTTAATATTTTAATGTACTGACTAAGAATTGGTTAATTATAATTTTCGCATATTAGATCCTGCGTTGGCTCTCATAGCCCATTATTTACCTTGTTTTTCTTATTTAAGTCAGTTCTATATAATTTTTTACAAATATATAATTATTGTTTTTCGAAATCAATGATTTCATAAAGCTGCACACCGTCGACAAATATGCCCTTTTAGTGACAACGAACAAGTCGCTCGTGGAGATTGAAATAATCGTTAGATAGTATTTTCTTGCAACCTTCCTGCACAGACACCTGCAGATTGTAGTCGCACATCATTTTAATCAATGCTTTCTTTAAGCCTGGGATTTCCAAAGTGGGTTCTATCCTTTGCACCATAAGCCTAGGGTTAACATAGGTACCGATCTTTTGGAGGAGAAATGTAATAGCCGCTGAAATGTGTAAAAACTATTACTTGAATTAAACTTTATTTGAATTAATTTTTAAGTTCAAACATTAAACGCTTTTTAGAAACACGATTTGATTCATACCAGGTTTGTCAAGTGAGTAATTAACTAGATCATTCCACAACTCTTCATCGTCGTGTTCCCGACGGAATGCTATTGCACTTTCCATGTCATTGAGCTCTCTTGTCATGAGCGCTAAGGCTTCCGAAGTGTTTCCGATTCTGCCTAGCAGATACACGATTTCTGGACAAAATCGACGCTGACTGCAAATATCCAGAGCCTATTGTATCGGATAATTATCAGAGTGACGTAAAAGCGGTAGTAACTTGTCTCTCGAATAATCGGCATACAATCGTACCAGAAGGCCATGGTACTTGCCCTTCGAATCCTTTGTGGCTCTTTTATCTAGCGCGTCTAGATACTATAAAAGGAACAAAGTTACACAATTAAATTCTTATTTAAAACTGAAAGCTCATATTTATAATACGTACTCGCAACTCGTCGCGTCGCGTATATAGAGCCACGGCTGTCTCGCTCCGCGCGTACTTGGCGCGAGACACTACCGTGTCTCTACGTCTATTAAGCTGACACAGCCAATTCACCACAATCGAATAAAACTTATACAGAAATTTAGTGCTCTTTTGTTGCTAATTTGTTGCTCAATTCCCAATTTGGTAAATATGCATATTAGGTCAAACCTCACCGATGACCTTGACATTGACATATGTTGTCAAGGTCACCCTCCTGAGTGACATTCGGAAGGTTTTAGCCGGTGGTCATTGTTCGTTAGAAAGTTATTAACAAAAAGAAAATTGAAAATATAGCAGTTATTTTGAGTATTGAAAGGCATAAACGAACTTGACCTTGACATATGTTGTCAAGGTCACCCTCCTGAGTGACCTTCAGAAGGTTTTAGCTGGCGGTCATTGTTTATTAAAAAGTTATAAACAAAAAAAATTTGGTGGGGAAAATTATTTAAAGCAGTGAATTGTTGGTATATTGAAAGGAAAGTTATTTAAAGCAGAGAATAGTTGGTATATTGAAAAGTATATACACAATTTTATGTATTAGAAAGTGTAAATACAAGTATTCTCTGCTTTAATCATGGCAAAAGCATGTTAAAGTTTTGTTAAAGCAGATAATAGTTGGTTATTGACAAAACCTATAGGTTAGTGGCGCGCTTTACAAGTATGTGCTTTGTAAGTTGAAGCACATACAAAGCACACACTTGTAAAGCGCGCCACTAACCTATGGGTTAGTGACGCGCTTTACAAGTATGTGCTTTGTAAGTTGAAGCACATACTCTCTATTCTCTGCTTTAAATAACTTTCTTTTCAATATACCAACAATTTACTGCTTTAAATAATTTTCCCCGCCAAATTTTTTTTGTTTATAACTTTTTAATGAACAATGACCGCCAGCTAAAACTTTCTGAAGGTCACTCAGAAGGGTGACCTTGACAACATATGTCAAGGTCAAGGTCGTTTATGCCTTTCAATACTGAAAATAACTGCTATATTTTCAATTTTCTTTTTATTAATAACTTTTTAACGAACAATGACCGCCGGCTAAAACCTTCTGAAGGTCACTCAGGAGGGTGACCTTGACAACATATGTCAAGGTCAAGGCCATCGGTGAGGTTTGACCTAATATGCATATTTACCCCCAATTTTGTTGCTCCAGCCGTTTCGGAGAAAATAATGGCTGTGCTAACTTATGTTTAAAGTCAGCACAGCCATTCAAAAAATTGTACTATAAAAAAATCGGACATATTTTTTTAGTGCTTTTTTGTTGCTAATTTGTTGCTCAATTCCCGATGTTGTAATTTCATTTTTTAATCATGGAAACTGCCCCCAAAGCTATTTCTCCTTAAAAACATACCCTAAAATTGCAAATTAGTCAGATATTTAATTAATTATGTTCAAGATTAGTTAATTACGTTTTACTGATTTTATTGCCAACCATTTGCATTAATTCCGATTTTGTTGCTCCACCCTTAATCCTTAAAAACCACCCTTAGCTTATCCTACACCAGCACAACACCTTAAAATTGTAAATTAAACAGATTTCCGAATTGATTATGTATCCCTGATTTTGTTGCTCGCTATTTTTAACAAATACGATTTTGTTGCTCCACCCTTAATCCTTAAAAACCACCCTTAGCTTATCCTACACCAGCACAACACCTTAAAATTGTAAATTAAACAGATTTCCGAATTGATTATGTATCCCTGATTTTGTTGCTCGCTATTTTTAACAAATACGATTTTGTTGCTCCACCCTTAATCCTTAAAAACCACCCTTAGCTTATCCTACACCAGCACAACGCCTTAAAGTCATAAATTGAACAGATTTCCGAATTGATTATGTATCCCTGATTTTGTTGCTCGCTGTTTTTAACAAATCCGATTTTGTTGCTCCACCCTTAATCCTTAAAAACCACCCTTAGCTTATCCTACACCAGCACAACGCCCTAAAGTCATAAATTGAACAGATTTCCGAATTGATTATGTATCCCTGATTTTGTTGCTCGCTATTTTTAATAAGTTCAAATTTATTGCTCCATCTTGCTTTTATAAAATTTTAATTTTTATCATATTTTAGCTGATAACAATTTTGTTGTATAATAATTTTGTTATATGTACATTACGTTTTAAACATATTTTTATATTCTAATATAAAATTTATTAAGTGTAATATTTTTGGTTAAATTAGTTTTTTGCATGTAACAAAATAGTTTAAATTATTTAATTTTTTTAAGGGCAATGCAATAAATAAATCAAGTGTAACTAATAAGTAAATTATTTTATTTTTTATATAATATATAATTTATTTAATTGTTATTGATGTACATAAGAATGTGTGGACGTACACGGTTGGTTTTCTTAATTTTTTTTTCTGCTAGTTGAAAATCATTATATTCGATCCAGTTTTCGGATCGCCGAGTAATTGCTGTGTAATGTCCAATACATTTTTCAGTATCCGATCCTCGAGTCAACATCGGTGGTTTTTTGTAATCCACAATTCCTATTAATTTTAAATCATTTTCTTGATTTAGAGGATTTTTAATGGTGTTTGGTATGTCTTGCAATTTCATGGGTTCAGTTTTAGTGCCGAAATTACAGACATCAAATAATACTATAGATCCTGAAAAAGATTTTAGAAATATGTTAGAATACGTGAGAGTATGTGTTTATGTATTGAGCGATTTGTGATATAAATATATGCAGTTTTTGTAAGTTGTATATAAATACTGTTTATTCTATTAATATTTAAATTGATCATGTCTTGAGTGCTTAAAGTTATACATATGTAAAGATTAGCAAAGAGAGGGAGGAGAGAGAGAGAGAGAGAGAATTACATATTACCAAAATTATAAATCTTTTGTGAACGTAACTTTGTTATCATATTAAATCGTAAATATTATGTGCAATAAAGATATTTTATTTGAAATTAATTTATATGTAAATTGAGATAGATATGAGATTATAATGAAAAAAACATAATGCATAATCAAAACAGTTTACCATTTATAAATAATTACAAAGCTTAAATACAATAAAAAAATTAAATTTTAGGAAAAATAATATTTTATAAATCTTTCAAGCGACAGATTATAAAAAGTTTATTATTACGAGAATATTGTAGAAAATTATTATGGCCCGTTTTTACTAACGTTGCTTTCATCTTCGATAAAACTATATTTTTGTCTCTTTTTAAATACTTCTTAAAAAGAGTCGAAGCTATAGTTTAACCAAATGTTAAAGTTAATCAACGTTGATAGAAACGGGCATATAAGCGTCAAATTGAAATGTATTATGATCTTTTAGATCGACAATTGTTGTTTTCGTATTATTTCAATTTTTCTTTATTTGAGATAAAATTTTTATATGTATTTTAGTGATAATTAATATTTTTTATTAATTTTATTGGAAGTGTTTGATTAAAAGATATTAATAAAATTAGATTAGTTTCGATAAAAGATATGTAACTTAACTCTTGAGTACTTAACTCTTAACTTTAAAAATAATAACATAGTTATATTTACCTATTTTGTGAAGTGATGTTGTTTCAAGACCTGGACAATTCTTTCGACAACACTTTTTTTCTCCGGATAATATAATGTGTTCATTTATAACATTATAAAAATTATCTTCTAGTATAATTTTTGAATCAATTTGTGCTATTGGTAATACTTTTTTTCGTGGTGGACATCCCATGTTGCAAATTGATTCCTCTTCGAAACTTGGTGTATTTTTAAAAAGTAAACCAGCCAAATGACCAACATTAGTTTTGCAATTAATTTGCACACACGATTCCGTTATTGGCTCTTCGTTTAGAAAAATAGGCTTTAAAATTTGTGTTCGAAGTTTGTATGTGTGGGCTCAAATACCCTTAGCCAAAATGTCATTTTCCATTTCAAATAGTGGATTCTCTGTTGCACGTATCTGTGATTTAAAAAAAAGTTATATTACCGATGTATATGTACATATATATTTATTTTTTATTTAAAATTAATTAATCATGTTTAAATATAATATTGTAATTGGAAATAAATCTTAAGTATTATAATATGAGATTGCCAACGTTGTATTAAATAATTAAAATGTAAATATTAAAATTTTTGAATCGTAAACTTGAATACTTTTAATCTAATTTTATACTTCAAAAACTATTTTATAATAATATTATGATATAGAAGTAGATCGTCAGTGTAGAATTAATACAATTTTTTATTTTTTTAAATTCGACCAAACTGACTATAAAATTTTGTTAGATCTAACACAACGTTTCGACCATAGAGTTTGGTCCTTCTCAAGTGTTATAAGCTTTTAATTTCTTTTACATAACAACATAAAATTTCTAATACACCGACCTAGAAAAACGTCAACTCATGTCATGTATGTGTCAAATCATGTCTACCATATAATGTGACTAAGTTCGAATATATGTAACATATACAATATGACTAAATTACAACCGACAAGATCTATTGCTATGTAAAAGAAATTAGAAGCTTATAACACTTGAGAAGGACCAAAATCTATGGTCGAAACGTTGTGTAAGATCTAACAAAATTTTATAGTCAGTTTGGTCGAATTTAAAAATTTAAATTTTATCTTGGAAGAAAAACAATAAAAATAATATACCTTGTCTGTAAAATGTTTGTAGTCTGACAGTATTACAAGTAAAAGTTGTACAAGGCTGTCGAAGGGACAAGTATTCGTCAAAGAATAATTTGTGCCTTCTAGACAAACTGCTTGAAGTTTCATGGTATTCCCGTTTTTAATTATAGGTAATTTTGTGCTTTTACTCCATGTTAAAGAGTCTTGTATGTTGTGTTTATTTTGTCCCAAATATCTTGCTGTACGTTTCTTTTTTTCATCATTTAATCCTCGCCAGTTTTCTGTTTTTTGCATAGCAAGAACTTCTTCCGAATTTTTCAATACGGAACACGATATGCAAATACGTTTTTGTCCGTATCCTTCTTTATCGTAAGCTACCGAGCATTCTTCTATTGCATGTACTGGTATTTGACAAATTACACAAATGTGTGCACCAGTCGGCATGTCATTGTTGTTGCAAGCTGGACATTTTGTAGCTTCTTGTATGTTAGTTTCAACACTTTCTATTTCCTCTGTTTCGTTAATGCATGAATCTATATCATTTTCATTCTTTGAAAACAAATTTTCTTCTGGCAATGAGTCTACAATTTTTAGTTTGCCATGTAAAAAATCTAAATGAATTTTTAAAAATTCGTCTACTCTAATGGGCAAAGTATAATTTTTTAAAATATTATTTTTCAAATTATTGAATTCGCCCTCGACTGCTGCGCTGGACGCTGGCATTCGTCCATATCCAAAGTCATCACGGCAAACACATGACCATAAGGGAAATACTTTTATATCCTTTAAGAGCTGTTCTACTAAAAGTGGAAAATAATGCGCGTTATCACGATCGCCAATTTGTTTTACATCATTTTCCACTTCTTTATAAATTTGTGCGCCCCATTCAGACCATTCATTATCTTGATTTTCACTCAAGTCATCAAAATTTAGATTTATTTCCTCCAAATCTTCATTATTTTCATAATTTGACGTATCTATGTGGGAACGCGAGCGACGTGGCAGCGCCCTCGCTTGGCTGAGACGAGAGTGACGGCAGTCTCCCGAGAGAAGTTATACGGGCAAGATGTTTTGTGCGCTTCGTTTCGATTTTTGAATAAAGTTCTTTTTGCTTATTCCTGGTAAACCTCGTGTCTCTTCCGTTTCGATCCTACAGTTGGGGGCTCGTCCGGGATTACCGCGAATATCGGGATCACGGTTAAGATCGCGAGTGAAGACGCCGTACGCGGGAAGAACGACGAAGCGAGAAACTTCCAGAAAGTTCGCGAGAGACAAAGGCGAGTGTCCACGCGAAAAGTGTCCGTGCGCATCGAAGAGGCGATTCGGTCCGGCGGATACGAGACGGTTCGTGTTACGACGGTATAAAGGTTGCGAGTGCGGTAACCGTAGTGAGGACGTGGGATAAGCCGATCCGACGACGAAGCTGTTGTGCGACGACGAAGACGAAATCGCGTACAACGAGACGTGGCAAGATGGCCTCCTCGGCGGGAAACGCAGAAAACGACATGGCGACAGACGAAACGACGAAGAAGGCGGAACAGCTTGCCCTATCATCGACGAGTAGCAGAATGGGCTTGCGCGAAAAGCATAAGGCGACGGGCGACACGAATAAAGGGATGGAAAATCCGAGAAACGACGATGCGTTGGTGGCGGACAGCGCAATTGATATCGACGCTATGACGAAGAATCAGCTTGTAGAGCGATTACGCCAATTAAAATTGCCCGTGTCGGGGCTGAAAGCGACGCTGCGCGAGTGATTGCGAGCGGCTATACAAGAAGATGATAGCGACGAAGACGTTAGTGACGAAGAAGTTAGTGCCCTTGTAACCATCTCCGATAGAAAACGATAAAAAATTTCTTATCGTTTTTAATACGGTTTGTGAATCGTTTATTTACGGTACTCTATCAGAAATTCACGTTACAAAATACTTGGGATCCTATCGTAAATGTCTTATCAGCTATACATCAGTTTTTATCGTTTTTAATATGCTTAGAGAATCGTTTATTTACGGTACTCTATCAGAAACTCACGTTACAAAATACTTGGGATCCTATCGTAAATGTCTTATCAGCTGCACATCAGTTTCTATCGTTTTTAATATGGTTAGTGAATCGTCCCTTACAGAAAAAAAGCACTAAAAGTACTCAGTAATAAATTATTGTAAATACTGGCAGTAATATTTTGGCCGGTACTTCAGAAATACTGGGCAGTACTGGATTACTGGGAGTAATTTATTACACAGAACTACTGATGCTTAGTTTTGAATTACTGGATATTGAGTACTGGTGAAAAATTACTGAAACTACTTGCTGTGAAAAGTAGGTACTGAATTACAAGATACATATTATACTCTATTCCAGCTCCTGTTGGCTAAGAGTCCAGCAACGTTTTGTGCTTCATCTCTGCTGTCTCGTTTTCCGTCTCCTGCATTCTAATACTCCTCCTTACCTTCGACGTCTCCTACATCTGAACTCCGAGCTCCATACCTCTATCGCCCCGAATACTCGTTACCCTGACCTTCTTTCCTTTCCATCGCATCACTCGGCCAAGTTTCGCGCTTCCTTCTCCTACTGTGCAGTCAAATTTTATAATGACCTTCCCTCTGCCATAAGATCCTCATCCTCTTTGTCCTCTTTTCGTGCAGCTGCATCCACCTTCATTTCATCGACTGCATTTCCTACCAGGAATGCATCTCAACCTGCGCATCACTGACTTCCTGCACGGTACGTCGCGTCTTCTAACGCGCACGCGTGTGCGTGTGTGTGCTAGTGTATGCATCTGCGTTTGTATATATGTATTGTAATTCTCCGTCGTGCGTATTGTACATAGAAATTTGTGTGTGCGTGTGTGTGTACGTGTGTGTGTATTTTTACGTTAGCATATAATTATTATATTGTACCACTCAAAATTTTTACTCTCGTGAGCGAATCAATTATTTCTATAAGCGTCTTGCTAATCTTATTTTATATTTTAACTTGCATTGTTTCTATTGGTAGGCTTAGTAGCAACATTGTGTTGATGCCTTACCATTTGCGTGCTCTCATCATTTTACTCTCTACAACTTGTATGTCTCCACCAAGCATTGCAATAAATTAAATTAAATTAAATTAAATTAAATATTAAATCGTCATGAAACTTTACAGAACATGATATTATTTATAATCGGTTTTAATGCAGGTATGAACGGAGGCCGCAAGAAAGCAGACTCCTCAAAAGATTACATCACTTATCAGAGGCCCGAAGAGTGAGCACGCTCTGACTGACGATCCTGCAAACGCTGAAGCACCTCGCGAAGACGTCTCTCTATATATAGGGATCGATGTTGAATCTTGAATACGGGTTACGGGCTCGGCGATGCGCCGCATATTGAGCGCGAGCCGTACTATTCCCGGCGCGTAAGCCCGCGCTGTCGTGCCGCGCCGCACGGTCTCCGTCGTATGTTCATAGCGGACAGCAAGGGCCTGTTGCACAATAATTTCCAATTAATAATATTAGTGAAAAACAAAGCTCTTTCACTAATATTATTAACTTGTAAATTATTGTGCAATAGGCCCCTACCGCCACATAATTTATAGAGCAAAACGAGATAACAGAAAAATGATGATTTCTTATAATTAAATAGTTATTGTTAAATAATATTTTAAGTAAATATTAATATTAAATAAATGTTTTTTTAAAATTATTATAGTAAATAAATAATTATTGTAAAATTAATATTAAATTAATGTCAAATAAATGTTAAATATACGTTTTCTTTAAATCATTATTGCAAATAAATAATTAATATAAAATAAATATTAAATTAATGTCAAATAAATGTTAAATAAATGTTTTTTTAAATTATTGTTACAAATAAATAATCAATATTACATAAATATTATATTATTGCCGAATAAATGTTAAATAAATGTTTTTTAAAATCATTATTGTAAATGAATAATTTATCAAATTAAATTTTTTATACGCTGGCGAAGTAAATGTGTTTCATCGTGTTTGAATAATTTATGTAAAATAAATATCAAATAATGTTTAATAAATGTTAAATACATGTTTTTTCAAATTATTATTGCAAATGAATAAATAATATAAAATAAATATTAAATTAATGTTGAATAAATGTTAAATAAATGTTTTTTAAAATCATTATTGCAAATAATTAATCAATATAACACAAATATTAAATTAATGTTGAATAAATGTTAGATAAATGTTTTGTTTAAATCATTATTGTAAGTAAATAATTTATGCCATAATACGGATTTTATGATTCTAGTAATAAATGACTCCTGTCGATCCTTAAATGAATTATATGAATTCAGTACTTCAGGCGTTTGCCGCCCCAGTGTTGAATCTCATCTATACCAATACTTAAGTACTAGACCAAGTAATGAATTCCTAGGAAAACTACTTACTCATTCTATCAGTACTTCACGTCTAAGCTCAACTACTAGAATCTCTAATACTTCAGTACTTTTTTACTATATAAGCAAATACTGAAGTACTTGTATCAGTACTTCGAATCCCGGAAGAACTACTAATAATACTAGATATTACTCATTTGCCAGTAGTTAAGGGTCGGCAGGAGACACGGTGGAGACGCCTATCGGCCGGCCTGGAATTACGGATTCGCTATAACAATATTTTAGCCAAAATACCGAATGAATCTTATTCAATTTAGGATATTCTTAATCAGTAAGCTCATCTGCAGTGCGCTATAGAGCTATTTTTTGAAAAAAAGGTAAAAATAAAAATTTTTAATAAACTTGGGGGAATGGGCAGCTAGGAACGGGTAAGGTTGGGTAAGCCGCGAGTCCGTATTTAATTTATTATAAATTTTTAAGAGCAAAAATGCAAAATCGGGCTCTATAGCGCTCTGCAGATGAACTTACTGATTAAAAATATCCTAAATGGAATAAGATTCATTCGATATTTTGGCTAAAATATTGTTATTACGGTTCTCACTAGATCTAAGAAGCTGGGGAAATTTTCGTGGTAACATACTGACTGCTTGACAGAAGAGATCGTCATTCCATCTTTATCTCTCTTACATCGCATATGTAGTAACGTCCATGTACAAAGTACAAACACTAATACGTGAGCACACGGATGCAAATATTGAGAGATAATGGCAGCAAAAACCGGCTATCATATTATTTTTATTTTTTTTGTATATGTATGCCTATGTAAAGTATGAACAAAAATAAAGATAATTTTGAAAAATAAGAAGAATCTATTTGTGTAAGTGTGTGTGTGTATGTATAATTAAAAATTAATAAAAAAATTGAAAAATCAATATATTTTATGTATATATATTTTGTATCGTAAAAAAAACATGAAATCGTTACAAGCATTTTACATGTCATGCATATTACACACATGCATATATATATATATATATATATATATATATATGTATATTAGAGTGGTCCTTAAAAATGGTAATTTTGAATTTTGACTGCTCGAACGGTTCGGAAAGCTCAAAATAAATAAAAAAAATCTGTGCAAAAGCGCAGCTTCCTATCTCAATTTTAACACGTGCCGCAGAGCACTTGAATTTTCCTATTAAAATCAAATAGCAAATGATTTTAGTATGAATGCAATAACGATCGGAAAAATTTGAAACTTGGCAATTCTCTTACCTATAGTTGTACCTATCTTCTGAAATTTTTATAGATTTTTATCTACATATTTCAGGTTGCTAGTGGTCGATGAAAATAATTTTTTTTTTTAATTTTTGAAAAATCAAAGGAATCTTGTTTATTTATTTATTTCTATAATTTTGTTTATATATTTATTTATTTATTCGCTGTCTTAAATAAGAATTTAATACTTTTACAAAATTATTTATCTCAAAAATCTTTCATGAGTGTCTCATCCTTTTTCGCATCGGGATATTCTTTTTTATATAATAGTCAGCATGTTTGCATCACAATTTCATCAATGTCAAAATTATACAGGATATAATCCTGCCAAAATATAAAAAAAATGGCTAAAAACATAATTTATTTAATTTTTTACAGTTACAAAAAATTATTCTCATCACCCTCTAGCAACCTGAAATGTATAGATAAAAATCTATAAAAATGTCAGAAGATAGGCACAACTATAGGTAAGAGAATTGCCAAGTTTCAAATTCTTCCAATCGTTATTGCATTCATACTAAAATCATTTGTTATTTGATTTTAATAGGAAAATTCAAGTGCTCTGCGGCACGTGTTAAAATTGAGATAGGAAGCTGCGCTTTTGCACAGATTTTTTTTTATTTATTTTGAGCTTTCCGAACCGTTTGAGCAGTCAAAATTCAAAATTACCCTTTTTAAGGACCACTCTAATATATATATATATATATATATATATGCATGCACAAATGTGAAAGTCAATCCTTTTCATCGTGTTTGCAATCAAATTATAATTGCAGATGTTGTCTGTCGTGATAATATTTCTACACGTTATTATTTATGATGCACTATAATCGCAAGTTAACTATATCCATCCCATAGGTATATACACACACTAAAAATGAAAAATAAGCATAATTTTTATTTTTTATTTTATTTTAATTTACACCTCAAAATAAGAGAAGACTACTTACATTTTCAGTCAAATTAAAAAAGCAAAATATTAATTATAATGCGTAATTTAAAAAACGCAGCAGTAAAATTATATTAAACAAATAAGAATTAAATATGATTTAAAAAATAAAAACACTTTTAAAAAGAGAGATAAGCAAAAATACACAAAAAATACACCCTTATATTATTTTAGAAATTCAAAATAAAATAAAAAGTGATCTGAAAAGTGGCTGTAATAGACAAAACTTAATCAAATCTTCCAATTCCATTTTCATTAATAATATATATATATATATATATTTCATGGAAATGGAATTGGAAGATTATCTGGTACACCTTCTTTTGTAATTAGACTGATTGCTAATATATCTTTTAATATGCATAAAAATATATTTTTAAATTCTTAGTGCTTCTGCATGATAGTGCAATAATTTCAGATGTTTTCCCATCGCCTATTACTTTAGACTATCAATCTATTACTGAAAAGGAAGCTGTAGATTTAAAACAAGTAATGGAGAATTGTGAATAATATGAGGTTTCCAACGCTGAACTTTTTATGTAAACTCTTTCAAGCAGAGGATAACGCAGCTGATGAACAGTATAGATAACAAACTGAATAAAAATCTTAATTATTACAACATAATGATATTAATAATTAAGATTTTCATTCAGTTTGTTATCAATACTGTTCATCAGCTGCGTTACCCTCTGCTCTGATGCTAAGACTGAGTGTATATTTTCCTATATAAAGATAGAATAAAGGCCGTAGCCGGATAAGAAGGGTCAATGTTCCTCCACACGGATTATGCTCATTTTTTTGCTTTGATTGCTATCAGTGTCTCTTCCAATTTAGTCAAATATTAGCCTTTAACATTGAACTGTTTTGCTGTAAGAAATAAAAATAAAAATTTCGAAAATAATTCATATCTTTTAATCGGCTGAAACCGATTGTGTTGAAATTTTAATTATGTTGTACATATTATTGAGACACATTTTTGGAAAAATTCGGGAAAGGTTTATGATGACAGAAACATTGATAAAAAAATAAATAAATGTTCTCGATTTTTTTCAGTCCCGATATCTTTCTTGTACAATTACGAACAAATTTTTCTAGAATCTTGGAGCAGTTTCTTATCGGACATAATTTTTTGGAAGCAATGAAATGGGTAGGCGGTACTTTTAAAAAATAAAGTATTTTTCTTTTTTTTTTAAATATGATATGCTTTTGGTGCGGTCGCCATATATTTTATGTAGAATTTTGAGACAGTATTCTACAAGTAATTTTTTCGAGCCAATAAAATAGGTAGGCGGAAGTTTAAAAAAATAAGATTTTTTTAATTTTTTTTTATGATGCTTTTTGTACCATTGCCATATTTATTTTGTTATGTAATGTTTTATAATGTAATTAGACTTTTGAGACGGTATTCTACAAGTACTTTGTTCGAACCAATAAAATGGGTAGAAGGTAGGTACTTTAAAAAACAAAATATTTTTTTTCAAAATTATAAGTTTTTTGGTACCATCACCATATTTTTGTTAGAGAATCTTGGAATGGAATCCTACAAGTAATTTTCTGGAATCGATTAAATAAATAGGTGCAGGTACTAAAAAAATAATAAAATAAAGTATATTGAAATAATTATAAAAGGATAAACTTTAATCGTATTAAATCAAATGTTTATTAATGAAGTACACATACACATACACGTACACACACTCAAAATAATGAAGTATACATACACATTCGTTCACATAATCACTCTCATACTATTATTTACACTATTTATAGTTATATATTCATATGGATGGACTAATCTTCATCACTATCTGTATTGATAATAGGCGTGATGCCGGCTGTTTTAAATATATTTAGTATTTATATATTTAATATTTTTTTATTTTATTTTATTTTTTATTTTTATTTTTATTTTTTTATTTATTTTATTTATTTTATTTAATATATTATATATTTAATATTTAAATATATTTAAAACAGACGACATCACGCCTACTATCAATGAAGATAGTGATGAAGAATAGTTCATCCATATGAATATAACTGTAAATAATAGTATGAGAGTGATTATGTGAACGAATGTGTATGTGTACTCCATTATTTTGAGTGTATGTATACGTGTATGTGTATGTGTACTTCATTAAAAACATTAGATTTAATACGATTATAGTTTATTCTTTTATAATTATTTCAATTTACTTTATTTCATTATTTTTTTAGTACCTGCATCTATTTATTTAATCGATTCCGGAAAATTACTTGTAGGATTCCATTCCAAGATTCTAAACAAAAATATGGCGATAGTACCAAAAAGCTGTGATAATTTTGAAAAAAAAGATTTTGTTATTTTTAAGTACTTTTCACACATTTTATTGGTTCGCAAAAATTACTTTTTGTAGAATACTATCCCAAAATTCTACATAAAATATATGGTAATCGTACCAAAAGCATATATCATATTTTAAAAAAATAAAAAAAATACTTTATTTTTTAAAAGTACCACCTACCCATTTTATTGCTTCCAAAAAATTATGTCCGTTAGGAAACTACTCCAAGATTCTAAAAAATTTTTTTCGTAACTGTACAAGAAAGATATCGGGACTGAAAAAAATCAAGAACATTAATTTATTTTTTTTATCAATGTTTCTGTCATCAGAAATCTTTCCCGAATTTTCCACAAATGTGTCTCAATGATATCTACAACATATTAAAATTTCATCAAAATCGGTTAAGCCGATCAAAAGATATGAATTATTTTCGAAATTTTTATTTTTATTTTTTACAGCAAAACAGTTCAATGTTAAAGGCTAATATTTGACTAAATTGTAAGAGACACTGATAGCAATCAAAGCAAATAAAATATGTATTTACGCACATGTGTGCATAAGAATATATGTAATTTATAAAAAGCGGGTGCTTGTTAGCCTTGGTACGTTACTGCCTTCTGATACGGACGGCCAGAAAGCATTTTCGGGCCGTATTGCTAGAATCCGTGCGTCCGCGTAAGCAATTCAGTGGTGTATGTACGTGTACGGACATACACCACTACATGGAACCTGAAATTAGTTTTTCAACGTTGGTGACACTGAAACCGGAGTTTCGCGTTGCCACCACGCGAGGTCTCCAATATCAATTCGGAGTTTGCCTGGGTCTCCTGCCGACCCTTAAACTACTGACTAAATACAAGAATAAAATACTAATCGCCAGTAAAAAATCACCAGACTCAGTAATAAATTACTGACCAACCAGTAATACTTTTCTGTAAGGAGTTTATTTACTATATTCTATTAGAAACTCACGTTACAAAATACATGGGATTCTGGCTTGAGATTCTGGGATACTTGGCTTTCAAACGATTCAATTTATATCATTGATATACGATAGAAAACGAACCGATTAGCTGCCGTACAGAAGATGATAAGTTGTCTGTCGGAAAATCCTGATAAGAAACAATAGATGTGTCGGTTCGGTTAAGTTGTATAAATATCGACGAGATGTCTATCGTTTTAACCTTATAAAACATATGCAAAGTAGAGGGCTTTCAAACGATTCAATTTATATCATTGATATACGATAGAAAACGAATCGATTTGCTGCCGTAAAGAAGATGATAAGTTGTCTGTCGGAAAATCCTGATAAGAAACGATAGATGTGTCGGTTCGGTTAAGTTGTATAAATATCGACGAGATGTCTATCGTTTTAACCTTATAAAAACATATGCAAAGTAGAGGGCTTTCAAACGATTCAATTTATATCATTGATATACGATTGACAACGAACCGATTTGCTGTCGTAAAGAAGATGATAAGTTGTATGTCAGATAATTGTGATAAGAAACGATAGATGTATCGGTTCGGTTAAGTCGTATAAATATCGATGAGATGTCTATCATTTTATTCTTATATATCCGTATTAATGCATGCGGCAAAATTATTACCATAAATAACGATATATATTATATCGTGTATATACGATTGATTAAGACGGGCAATAATTGTACATATAGAAAACGATTCATAACTATAAAATTTGTATAGTTATTTTCTTATTCGGATCGAAAACGATAGAAACCGATTCGATTCGATTAATGTTTTATCTCTCTTCTGAATATGCAACGATAGAACCGATAAGATACGATTAAAAACGATACAGATATCTGTATATATAGCCGTTTTTAATCGTTTTCTATCGGAGATGGTTACAAGGGTGAGCACACGGTGTTATATTGTGATGAGGACGAGAGGGAAGCCCCTACGGTCGGTCATAGCGGCGGCGCTGTTGGGCGCCATGATCGAGAATCGTTATCGACCGCGCGACGAGACGCGACACCGCCATCTTGTCATAACCGTGTGTATTACGAAGAGCGCGAACCTAACCCTCACGGTGTGAGAACGGGACAGCTCGTGTTGACATACAAAGACGTTGAAGACGCGCTAACACCTTTTAGTGGCGATGGCACACAGAACGTAGGAAGATGGTTTACGTCATTTGAAGAGACTGCTGATTTGTGCCGGTGGACCGACGTGCAGAAGATTATTTACGCGAAGAGACTATTACGCGGTTCGGCTAAACTTTTCGTAAATTTCGAGTGTCGAGTGCAGTCATACGGTGCGCTCAAGAAAGCGTTGATTAAAGAATTCGGTAAAACGCTGAACAGTCGCCAAGTGCATAAAGAACTGAGTGCAGTGTCGAAGAAGTCGGATGAAACATATCAAGAGTATGTTTATCGCGTACTGGAACTTGCCAGCCACACGGAGATGGAACTCGAAGCTAAGATTCAGTGCATCATCGACGGTGTTAAAGACGAAGAGGTAAACAAATCTATATTATATGGTGCGACGACGATTAAGGAGTTACGTCAGAGATTTGCGCAATACAAAATACAGAAAAGTAATCGGAGTAAGGCGCGACAACACTCGCAAGCGCAAGGTAAGAAGAAGCCGGCGAGTAACGCGAGTCAAACCACGGCAGCCGCTGCTGGCAAACGATGTTTCAACTGTGGCGATACGAAGCATCTAGGTAAGGAGTGTCCTAATAAATCAAAAGGATCTAAGTGTTATTCATGTGGCGAATTTGGGCATATTGCTGCAAAGTGCCCAAAAGGGTCGGACTCCGCAAGTAAAGATGCTACTCCAGTAAGAGTTGATGCGCTCCGATCTCACAGTGACAAGAAGACGTATAAGAAAGTGAATATTCTGGGGAAGGATGTTACAGCCATAATTGATCCTGGAAGTGATCTGCATCTCATTCGATCCAGCGTTTACGTGCATCTCGGTGCTCCTCCAATCAGGCACGAGATTACGAAGTTCAATGGCGTAGGCGCAACTAACCGGAGTACATTGGGAAGATTTACGGCAGACGTGTCCATCGATGAAATGTTGTTTACTCTGGATATCGATGTAGTACCAGATGATTATACCGGACATGATTTAATCATTGGCGGTGAATTATCGGATTTAGCTGAGATCCGTATTAGAAGACGACAAGCTGTTATAAAGAAGCTCAATGACGACGAATCGGAGACGACGACCGAAGATACTAACTGGGCAGAAGTATTATGTATTGGCGTACAGGATAATGAAGAAAAAGAGGCGAAAGCTCAGGTTATGCTTGATCACGTGGAAGATCCGAATATTCGAGAGCGTGTACGAAAACTAGTAGAGGATTATCAACCGAAGAAGATAAAGGACAGCGGCGTGAAGATGCGTCTGATACTCAAAGACGAAATACCGGTACATCAGAATCCTCGTAGATTGTCGGCGGAACAACGGAATACGGTGCGCAAGATTATTGACGAGTGGATCGAGAAGGGGATTGTTCGACCGAGCAGCTCGGAATACGCCAGTCCAATCGTCCTGGTGCAAAAGAAAGACGGAACAACGAGATTATGTGTTGACTATCGAAGATTAAATCGCAAGATAGTAAGGGATAGACAACCGCTACCACTGATCGAAGATCAACTAGACGAACTGACAGATGCCAAGGTATATTGTGTATTGGACTTGAAAGATGGTTTCTTTCATGTTCCATTGGACGAGGATAGTATTCGTTATACCGCTTTTGTGACGCCAGACGGGCAGTACGAATTTTTGATGGTGCCCTTCGGACTATGCAATTCTCCGGCGGCATTTCAACGGCTCATGCGGGCAATATTCAAAATGGCGAAGACGTATTTAGATGATGTGATCATTTTGGCGAAAAATGAAGAAGAGTGCTTATGTAAGTTGGAGCAGGTCCTGAATGCGGCTCGCGACTACGGTCTGAGAATAAACTGGAAAAAGTGTAAGCTATTGGTACGACGTGTGGAGTATTTAGGACATATAGTGGAGGCGGGAACAGTAAGGCCATCCGAGAAGAAAATAGCGGCGGTGATGCGATTTGAGAAACCCACGAAACGCGAGAAAGTACAGAGTTTCTTAGGATTAACGGGGTACTTCCGAAAATTCATACCCCAATACGCTTTGATAGCACGACCCCTGTCGCAGCTATTGAGAAAAGGAGTAAAGTTTACGTTTGCCGCCGAACAGGAACAAGCTTTCGAAAAACTGAAGACGGCGTTGACGAATGATCCGGTATTGAAATTATACAAGGTCGGTGCCGAGACGGAACTACACACCGATGCCTCTAAACACGGTCTGGGCCTAAATTCTGTACACGATACCGACAACTATCGGTGTCGTTGCGCAGGTTTTTCGTATCGTATAAAAGCTGCGCATCGACACTGATAGTTGTCGGTATCGTGTACAGAATTTAGGCCCTGGGAGCTATTCTGTTGCAGAAGGATGTCGAAGATAATCAGCTTCATCCGGTGTATTACGCCAGCTGGAAGACTGTTGGAGCTGAAGAGAGGTATAGCAGCTACGAATTGGAGCATTGGAGGTTCTAGCGGTGATCAGAGCTTTACGCAAATTTCGCGTGTATTTGCTAAACATTCCCTTCCGGATTATAACGGATTGCCGAGCGTTCGTGCAGACGATGTCGAAGAAAGATGTGTGTCTGAAGGTAGCCCACTGGGCATTACAACTTGAAGAGTTCGACTACGAGGTGAAGCATCGATCGGGCACAGCCATGCGTCATGTAGACGCGTTGAGCCGGAATCCGGTGGAGTGTCTCGCCATACACAGAATGCAAAGTGCATTGGTGGCTCGAATTAAACAAGCTCAAGCAGACGACCTGGAATTACGAGAGAAGATCGAGTCAATGAAGACGGACGGTGACAAGGACTTTATGATGTCCAACGGAGTATTACACAAGCAAGATGGTGGAGAACTTTTGTTGGTCGTACCTAAAGTCATGCAAAAGGAAATCATCCTGCAGGCACACGAACAAGGCCATTTTGGATGGCGAAATACGGAACATCTGTTGCAGCGTGAATATTGGTTTCCTCAGATGAGGTCCAAGATACAGCAAGTTATTGGCAACTGCATACGTTGTTTGTTGGCGGAGAAGAAGCGAGGAAAAGCTGAAGGTCTGTTACGGCCATTACCCAAGGAAGATAGACCACTTGATACCTACCATGTCGACCATCTAGGTCCAATCCCGTCGACGAAGAAGAGCTACGCTCACATATTTGTTGTAGTCGACGCGTTTACGAAGTTTGTTTGGCTGTATCCTACCAGATCCACGACGACGGATGAGGTAATCACCCGATTACGCAAGCAAGCTACCATTTTTGGGAATCCTAGGAGGATAATTTCAGATCGAGGAACGGCGTTTACATCGCATTCTTTCAAGCAGTATTGCGAAGAAGAGAACATAGAACACAACTTGATTACGATGGGAGTTCCACGCGCGAACGGCCAAGTCGAGAGATTGAATCAATCTATTATTTCGATACTTACTAAATTGTCGTTGGCAAAGCCAGAAGAATGGTATAAGTACGTAGACAAGGTGCAACAGTTTATCAACTCGTCATTTAACCGAAGTATTGGTACCTCACCATTTGAGTTGCTAATAGGGAGAGACATGCCGTTAAAAGAGGATCTACAGCTACGTGAGATTCTACAGAAGACAGCTATCGAGACTTTTCAACGAGAGAGATCAGAGATCCGCGACGAGGCAAAGGAGAACATCCTAAAGATCCGGAAAGAGAATCGAAAGACTTACAATAAAAGACGAAAATCTGCTACCAAGTACCGAGTCGGAGATGTCGTGGCCATTCGACGAACGCAGCTAGGTCCTGGTCTAAAGGTGCATCCGAAGTTCTTGGGTCCCTATAAAATAGTTACGGTGTTACGGGGCGACCGATACATTGTGGAGAAGCTTGGAGAACACGAGGGTCCGAGAGGTACGAGCACTTCAGCAGACAACCTAAAGCTATGGCCCAACCAGGGCTGGGATCCAGACATTGACGTCCCAGGAGAGATTGACAGTGACTGTGACGATGACGCAGACATCTTGAGCATCGAGGACGATGCTAACTTCAGAATGACCGAGTGTGGGAACGCGAGCGACGTGGCAGCGCCCTCGCTTGGCTGAGACGAGAGTGACGGCAGTCTCCCGAGAGAAGTTATACGGGCAAGACGTTTTGTGCGCTTCGTTTCGATTTTTGAATAAAGTTCTTTTTGCTTATTCCTGGTAAACCTCGTGTCTCTTCCGTTTCGATCCTACATCTATAACAGACGCATGTAGTTTTAAAATTTACGCTAAATATGTCTTTTTATATTTTTATGAAAAATTTAAATAAATAAAATATAAATTGCAATTAAATAAATTTAAAATATTTGCATATTTTATGTTCTGTGTTAATAGACGTTACGATATAAATTATAGTATAAATAAACTTTTGCAACACTACTGAGATGAATTGATTGTTTAATATAAATGTATTTATATTAAAGAGTATATATACGTATTTATTTTTTATTAAAAAATCTAATCAATATTTTTTTTCTAAGTCAAATCATCTTAGAAATGTTGCAAAAGTTTACATATATAATTTTATATTTAAATATACAGAATGTTTTGAATTTCCTTAAATCTTTTATAGTAATTTAATAAAACTAGAAATCAATATTGTTATTAAAATAACAAAAAACTTACCAGTTATAATAGATTTTAATCTATTTTTTTCTTTTCCGCAGCAAGTTTCTTCACCACTTGCTAATTTACCTTCCGTTTCGCCTAGTGCAATTGTTAATATAGCTTTCAACATTGCACTAGCTTCGTCTATGTTGCGACACATAATTAATTGACCGATCGCAGCCATATAAAAAATTTTAACTCTTCGTGGAATGTTTTTTAATAAATTTGCGTATATATATTTTAATGAAGTGCGCAACATCTATACGGACATAGCATTGTGGTATCGATTTACTTTTGCACGCATTTGCATAATCTTTCATTGTTGTGAAAGGTGTAAAGCATCGTATAACAGCATTTAATAATGCTAAGGAATAATCCACGACAATTTCCTGCGGATAAGGAGCACCCATTCTACACCATTCCAGTAACCAGAAGTGGATATTGTTGGTTGTGTGCCTTTCGGATAACATTTGTGCTACCGAAAATTGTTTGTCATTGTAATGTATGACTATGTGGTATAAAAAGATATGTTTCGATAAAGTTTTATCTGGTCTCATTAATTTTTTTACAATGCTACCTGTAGCATCAATATATATTGTACTTATATTTTTTAAGCAATATTTTCGATATACTTGTAGCTGGTGGTTAGTCCAATAATGGATGAAAAACGGATCTATGCCAATATTATGAATGCAGTTAGTATAAACGCTATATTTCATTATACATAAGGCTCTTATCGGATCGGCGTCAAAAAATTGCGATTTTTTGTACTCATTTTTTGCTACGTGCAATATCGTCGATTTGTGCAAATGCGGAGGTTCCGGATCTCCGTGTTCCATAAGTTCGTTGGCTTTTTCGGCACGATATACTTCAATTGGTTTAATATTTAATTCCTTTCCAAGAATTGTTCTCAGTGGTTTCCTTAAATATCGTTTACCACATTTTCCAGTGCCTTTAAATATGTTACATTTCAAAAGCACAACTTCTGTATTGCGGTCTTCCGTTATGTCACATCGCAGATTACTACCACATTTGCAAGTACCTGAATAAAAAATTATTATTTTTTATGTAATTAACATTAAAAACAAAATTTTTTATCTTATCTGCAATTTTATATAATTACTAGCTGGTTACCCGGGCTTCGCCCCGGAGGACTTCTTGCCCCATTGTAGACATGAGTTAGTACATAGACAACAGAGGAAATGAACAATACGATGAAGAAATTTAAATCTGAAGCAATAGAAATGGAGCAAAAGTACGAACAAACACTAACATAATTTTAATTTATTTTTATTATGTCATGAGATAATATTGTTCATTACAATCAAATGAAAGTTTATTGGAGTAAAAATCGATTTAAAATAATTAAATACCGTAACAAAGCACGGGTATTTGGCTAGTAATAAATACAAAAATAAACGTTTGATGATAATTTATTCAACACTGCCATTAGGAATCTGAAAGATTTCAGCCGTTGCATCAAAGAATGCGGTAAACCGAATGTCAAAGTTATATTTGACGATGTATGAACGAAGAAAAGTTATTTAAAGCAGCGAATTGTTTGTATATATTGAATATATTGAGTCTTTTTATTATAGCAGAGAATGTGCTGTACAGATATTAAGCGTCGAAGTTAACGGAACAGAAATAATTTGTTAAAGCAGAGAATAGTTGGTATATGAAAATTACATATTTATATGTACGATGAATAGTTGTTATATAAATATGTACTTTTTATACACCAACCACGTATTCTTTGCTTTAACAAATTATTTCTGTTTTGTTAACTTCGACGCTTAATATCCGTAGCAGAAATAATTTGTTAAAGCAGAGAATAGTTGGTATACGAAAAGTATGCATTGTAAGTTAAAGCGAGGTCCACTCTGTACAGGGTTGGGAGGGGGGATGCGAAAGGGGCCGCGGTGGCGAACACAGCAAACGGAGAACGACGTTTCTTAATTGTAAATTTTCAGCTTCGAGTTTTGCATCGCAATATATCCGCTTGTAGGGCACGTAGCGGAAAAATAAAAACACTTTTATTATACGGATTTGGTCCAAGCTATCCATTAAGCCTAGTTGGAACTTAATCCGTTCTCTAGTTATCGAGATCTCAAAATCACGGGTACTCGCAATTCGTTGGCGTTAATAGAGCCACGGCGGTCTTGCTTCGCGCGTACTTGGCGCGAGACACTACCGTGTCTTTTGATTACTATGATTTTTTCAAGGTAAAGATATTACTTGGATTCTTTCAAGGTAGATTATCAACATAAATTATAATTTTAAACAATAAGAAAAACCCGTTCGTAATTACCCCAGCTACGATTCGGCATTGCCCCGCGTGCGGCGGGCCCATAAAATGGTATTTTACGTGTCTGCCGAGTTCGGCCTACCGCTTCTCATGCGCTCATTTGCTCAGACGTATTAATTAATAATTCGTAAACTATTGCGAATCTTGCAAAATGGTACATGACTTTTCGTCTCGGCTTGACCCAATCTACCCCCATTTTTCGGCTGGGTACTTCTGTATCAAACACCCTATATAATTGATAAATAATCGTCGGATTTATTTAACTTTTTCCTTAGATGTTCGCGATTCTTCCACTCTCCCGTACCCTTAAAATTATTTTTGTTAATAACTTTATTGTGGAATAAGGAAGCAAAAGTTATCTTTTTGAAATTAATTGTTGGGCTGAGTATAAGAACCGAAAGAAAAATACATAGGAATTAATTCACAGGAGACACAAAGGGTTCTATAATTCACCCCTGAATCTAGATTTGCGCCATTAGAGGTTGATTAGGGCAAAATCCTGAATTATGTTTTTGAGCATTTGTATGGGTGACTTTCGTAAGCAAGAACCAAGTCGATATCTCATCGGGCCTAAGAGATATTGACGAATCCGTGAAAATACATTTTACCCCTTCTCACTCCCTTAGGGATTGAACTTTTAAAAGTTCTTAGTGGGTGCTTACGTCATGAGAGGAATACACTTCCCAAATTTCATGTTTCTAGGTTCAGGGGTTTGGGCTGGGCGTTGATGAGTGAGTGAGTGAGTCAGGACATCTGTCTTTATATATATAGACTAGCTGGTTACCCGGGCTTCGCCCCGGAGGACTTCTCGCCACATTGTAGACATCAGTTAGTACGTAGACAACAGAGGAAATGAACAATACGATGAAGAAATTTAAATCTGAAGCAATAGAATTGGAGCAAAAGTACGAACAAACACTAACATAATTTTAATTCATTTTTATTATGTCATGAGATAATATTGTTCATTACAATCAAATGAAAGTTTATTGGAGTCAAAATCGATTTAAAATAATTAAATACCGTAACGAAGCACGGGTATTAGGCTAGTAATAAATACAAAAATAAACGTTTGATGATGATTTATTCAACACTATCATTAAGAATCTGAAAGATTTCAGCCATTGCATCAAAGAATGCGGTAATCCGAATGTCAAAGTTATATTTGACAATGTATGAACGAAGAAAAGTTATTTAAAGCAGCGAATTGTTTGTATATTGAACAGTCTTTTTATTATAGCAGAAAATGTGCTGTACAGATATTAAGCGTCGAAGTTAACAAAAAGAAATAATTTGTTAAAGCAGAGAATAGTTGGTATATGAAAAGTACATATTTATATGTACGATGAATAGTTGTTATATAAATGTGTACTTTTTATATACCAACTATTCTTTGCTTAAACAAATTATTTCTGCTTTGTTAACTTCGACGCTTAATATCTGTAGCAAAAATAATTTGTTAAAGCAGAGAATAGTTGGTATATGAAAAGTATGCTTTGTAAGTTAAAGCGAGGTCCACTCTGTACAGGGTTTGGTGGGGGGATGCGAAGGGGGCCGCAGTGGCGAACACAGCAAACGGAGAACGACGTTTCTTAATTGTAAATTTTCAGCTTCGAGATTTGCATCGCAATATCTCCGCTTGTAGGGCACGTAGCGGAAAAATAAAAACACTTTTATTATACGAATTTGGTCCAAGCTATCCATTAAGCAAAGTTGAAACTTAAGCCGTTCGCTAGTTATCGAGATCTCAAAATCTCGGGTACTCGCAACTCGTTGCGTCGCGTTAATAGAGCCACGGCGGTCTCGCTCCGCGCGTACTTGGCGCGAGACACTACCGGGTCTCTTGATTACTTTGATTTTTCCAAGGTAAAGATATTACTTGGATTCTTTCAAGGCAGATTATCAACATAAATTATAATTTTAAACAATAAGCAAAACCCGTTCGTAATTACCCCAGCTACGATTCGGCATTGCCCCGCGTGCGGCGGGTAACTCCGAATGGCAAAGTTTTGCTTTTGGTTTAAAATGGTTCATGTTGAAATTTTATAAATATTATTGTAATTTAAAGCCAAATAACTGGAATATTACTTGAAATAGGCTTCTATAATTGATAAATAATCGTCAGCTTTATTTAACTTTTCCCTTAGATGTTCGCAATTTTTCCATTCTCCCATACCCTTAAAACTATTTTCGTTAATAAATTTATTGTGGAATAAGGAAGCAAGTTATTTTTTTAAAAATAATTGTTGAGCTGAGTATAAGAACCGAAAAAAATTATATAGGAATTAATTTAAAGGAGACACAAAGGGTTCTATAATTCACCCCTGAATCTAGATTTGCGCCATTAGAGGTTGATTAGGGCAAAATCCTGAATTACGTTTTTGAGCATTTGTATGGGTGACTTTCGTAAGCAAGAACCAAGTCGATATCTCATCGGGCCTAAGAGATATTGACGAATCCGTGAAAATACATTTTACCCCTTCTCACTCCCTTAGGGATTGAACTTTTAAAAGTTCTTAGTGGGTGCTTACGTCATGAGAGGAATACACCCCTCGAATTTCATGTTTCTAAGTTCAGGGGTTTGGGCTGGGCGTTGATGAGTGAGTGAGTGAGTCAGTCAGTCAGTCAGTCAGGACATTTGTCTTTATATATATAGATTATTAACGAATCCCCGAAAACAAATTTTACCTTTTTTCACCGCCTCAGGGGACGAATTACTAAAAATCCCTTCTTAGTGGGTGCTTACGTCATGAGAGGAATACACTCCCAGAATTTCATGTTTCTAGGTTCAGAGGTTTGGGCTGGGCGTCGATGAGTGAGTGAGTGAGTGAGTCAGGACATCTGTCTTTATATATATAGATTTAAAGTAATTTATTTAATTCACATTATTATTATAATGTATTTTAATGCCATTGTATCTAGTTTTTTACGTAATTTTAAAATAAATAATCACAAAATTAATAATCACCAATGTGACCACAAAATAATACGATTCCGATTAAACTGATTCACACCTAAATCCAGATTTATCCCTTTAGAGGTTGATTAGGGCAAAATCCTGAAATATGTTTTTGAGCATTTGTATGGGTGACCTTCGTAAGCAAGAACCAAGTCGATATCTCATCGGGCCTAAGAGATATTGACGAAAATACATTTTAACCCTTTTCACACCCTTAAGGGTCGAATTTCTAAAAATCCCTTCTTAGTGGGTGCTTACGTCATGAGAGGAATACACTTCCCAAATTTCATGTTTATAGGTTCAGGGGTTTGGGCTGGGCGTTGATGAGTGAGTGAGTGAGTGAGTCAGGACATCTGTCTTTATATATATAGATTAACGAATCTCTGAAAACAAATTTTACCCCCTTTTCACCCCCTTAGGGGTCGAATTTCTAAAAATTCCTTCTTAGTGGGTGCTTACGTCATGAGAGGAATATACTCCCCGAATTTCATGTTTCTAGATTCAGGGGTTTTGGCTGGGCGTTGATGAGTGAGTGAGTGAGTGAGTGAGTGAGTGAGTCAGTGAGTCAGTGAGTTAGTCAGGACATTTGTCTTTATATATATAGATTTATTTAAATTATAGTTTTAAACAATAAGCAAAACCCGTTTGTAATTACCTCAGCTACGATTCGGCATTGCTCCGCGTGCGGCGGGTAACTCCGAATGGCAAATAAATATTAATATTAATTATCGTAATTTAAAGCCAAATAACTGGAGTATCATTTAAAATTCAGACTTCTATAATTGATAAATAATCGTCGGCTTTATTTAACTTTTTTCTTAGATGTTCGAAATTCTTCCACTCTCCCCTACAACCCTTGAAATTATTTTTGTTAATAAATTCGTTGAGGAATGCGGAAGCAAATGTTATTTTTTTAAAAATAATTGTTGGGCTAAGTATAACAACCGAAAAAATACTATTAATTAATTAATTTACAGGAGATACGAAGGGTTCTATAATTCACCCCTAAATTCAGATTTATCCCTTTAGAGGTTGATTAGGGCAAAATCCTGAAATACGTTTCTGAGCATTTGTATGGGTGACCTTCGTAAGCAAGAACCAAGTCGATATCTCATCGGGCCTAAGAGATATTGACAAATCCGTGAAAATACATTTTAACCCTTTTCACACCCTTAAGGGCCGAATTTTTAAAAATCCCTCCTTAGTGGGTGCTTACGTCATGAGAGGAATACACTTCCCAAATTTCATGTTTATAGGTTCAGGGGTTTGGGCTGGGCGTTGATGAGTGAGTGAGTGAGTGAGTCAGGACATCTGTCTTTATATATACAGGGTGTCCCAAAAAGCTCGGACACCGTTTCACTGACAAATTCTGTGGGACATTCTAAGAAGAAAATTCTTATGCGAAAATGTTGAGGCTATAATAGTTTTTGAATTATAAGCATTTAGAGTTAGCTAATCAGACCGCCTAAAGTTGGCGCGCTCAGGTGTGGTACATCGCATAGCAAGTAAAGGTGCTCTTGTGCATTGACTCAGTTTTTAGATATTGACATAATTCAAACGACAAGAAAATTACTTTGAAGCTTTGTCTTATTTATCTGTGATTGTTCAATTTGCTGTATATAAAGATTAATGCAAGCATTATGGAATATCAATAAATACGTATGCACAGCGAACTGTCAAGTTTGTCAAATGAAGTGTGTCACAAGCTAGCCCACCTTCACTTGCTATGCGATGTACCACACCTGAGCGCGCCAACTTTAGGCGGTCTGATTCGCTAACTCTAAATTCTTATAATTCAAAAACTATTACAGCCTCAACATTTTCGCATAAGAATTTTCTTCTTAGAATGTCCCACAGAATTTGTCAGTGAAACGGTGTCCGAGCTTTTTGGGACACCCTGTATAGATAGGGCTTTATTTGTTTATATATATATATAGATAATAGATACTAAATATATCTTACTCTTAATTAGATTTAATTCAAGTCTATATTCATTTGCATATCGCATCCGGTACAAATTCTAAATATGTATTACATCATTGCAAGGTAATCTTAAACTTAAAAGAAATTATTGAATATCAAATGAGAATTTATTAATTATTTAAAGTAATTTATTTAATACACATTATTATTATAATGTATTTTAATGCCATTGTATCTAGTTTTTTACGTAATTTTAAAATAAATAATCACAAAATTAATAATCACCAATGTGACCACAAAATACTACGATTACGATTAAACTGATTCACTTCTAAATCCAGATTTATCCCTTTAGAGGTTGATTAGGGCAAAATCCTGAAATATGTTTTTGAGCATTTGTATGGGTGACCTTCGTAAGCAAGAACCAAGTCGATATCTCATCGGGCCTAAGAGATATTGACGAAAATACATTTTAACCCTTTTCACACCCTTAAGGGCCGAATTTTTAAAAATCCCTTCTTAGTGGGTGCTTACGTCATGAGAGGAATACACCCCTCAAATTTCATGTTTCTAGGTTCAGGGGTTTGGGCTGGGCGTTGATGAGTGAGTGAGTCAGTCAGTCAGTCAGTCAGTCAGTCAGGACATTTGTCTTTATATATATAGATTATTAACGAATCCCCGAAAACAAATTTTACCTTTTTTCACCGCCTCAGGGGACAAATTACTAAAAATCCCTTCTTAGGGGGTGCTTACGTCATGAGAGGAATACACCCCTCGAATTTCATGTTTCTTGGTTCAGGGGTTTGGGCTGGGCGTTGATGAGTGGGTCAATGAGTCAGTCAGTCAGAACATTTGTCTTTATATATATAGATAATAGATACTAAATATATCTTACTCTAAATTTGATTTAATTCAAGTTTATATTCATTTGCATATCGCAGCCGGTACAAATTCCAAATATGTATTACAATACATTATTGCAAGGTAATCTTAATCTCAAAAGAAATTATTGAATATCAAATGAGAATTTACTAAGTATTTGAAGTAATTTATTTAATTCACATTATTATTACAATGTATTTTAATGTCATTGTATCTTAAAAAAAAGTAATACTAAGATTATAAATAATACTAAAATTTAAAATACTAAGATTACAATTAAATTGATTTATTTCGAACAATTTATTGAATTGATTTATTTCGAACAAAGAACAAACACTATTTGCATATATACAGGACGTTTGTTGACATCTAAATTTGTTTTTAGTCTTTATCACATAGTACATAGTACATGAATAAATTTGATTGTGTTTGTTTATCAACATAAATTACAATTTCAAAAAATAAGCAAAACCCGTTCGTAATTAAATAAAGACGTTTATAATTGGTAAATAATCGTGGGCTTTATTAAACTTTTTCCTTAGATGTTTGCAATTTTTCCACTCTCCCCTACGGCCCTTAAAATTATTTTTGTTAATAAATTTATTGAGGAATACGGAAGCAAATGTTATTTTTTTAAAAATAATTGTTTGGCTGAGTATAACAACCGAAAAAATACTATTAATTAATTAATTTACAGGAGATACGAAGGATTCTATAATTCACCCCTAAATCCAGATTTATCCCTTTAGAGGTTGATTAGGGCAAAATCCTGAAATATGTTTTTGAGCATTTGTATGGGTGACCTTTGTAAGCAAAAACCAAGTCGATATCTCATCGGGCCTAAGAGATATTGACGAAAATACATTTTAACCCTTTTCACACCCTTAAGGGTCGAATTTCTAAAAATCCCTTCTTAGTGGGTGTGTTAAGTAGAGACCTCGTAGATATCTCGCGAGAAGAGGAGGGGCGATACTCAAATAACGAACACGAAATAGAATTTGTTTGAATCAATTTATTCGGCAGAACTACTCGATGGAATAGCAGCATTCGCTGCTAGGACAAGGGAAAACTGCCGAAAAACCTTGTCAGTATTCGATACAAATAGTACACATAATACAGAAATTATGATACTACAGGTGAAAAGGCAAGAATACAATAATACCAAGTATAAAAGCAAAATACACGTAAATATTGGTGAATACTCACGATATGATCAAGAAACAATAGAATAGATAAATCTCTTTCAATCTTATAGGCATTGTTTAATACTAATATCACTCGAAATAAAGTTATAGATGTAAATAAGTAAAGTAAAAGTTGAATCAGTAGTATTTAAACCAAAGAAAATAATAGTGAAGTTGACTTGAGAATATCTCAGAATCATTGGCAAATAAAGATATAAAGCAAAATAATTACACTTGGCATCACTCAGTTTGAGCAGCCAGAATTAATAATGAATAAATCACACAATAGTAATAATAACTCGAGAGTATCCCGAGAATTATGGCAAATATCACACATGAGAAAATTCACATAATAGAATAAAGTCTTCCGCAACGCAGTGAATTAATCACACAACTAATCTTCACTCAAATGAAAGTGTATCACAATTATCATAAAGGATGTATCTCGCAAGAAGAATACGTAAAATGTACACAATGAAAGTAAATCTTGTAAAGCTAGAATATAATACAAGGAATGAAATGAACAAAAAGAGAATATAATCTATCTCGCTTAGAATCGCGATGAATATTTACTAATTGCTACGAATCCGAATGCGGGTTTTATGAATGTAAACACAAACGAAAAGTACGTATCGATTTAAGAAAAGACTAATGGCCGTAAGGTAGTAGGCGATATGAGCAGCTACAACTTGATGTAATCCCAATTTCAGCACGAGTTTAGCGGAACTGTGTTACGTAGTAACACTCGTAAGGAAGCGTGACCACTCACGCTCGAACGTGTGCTCGGCTCGAGTTCGCGACAAGAAGTGAGTCTGCCGTCGCCGCATCGCGCACGCAGCCGAACGGCGCGACGTAAACAAAAGTCGGTCCTCCTCGTGCGTTTTCGGAAAATCAATAAATTGATCGCGCTCGGCTATACACGGTGTCTCCTCGCGTCGAGCGATCGAATATCGAATCGCGTCGCGTAGCAATGGCTTGTCACGACCGCGATGCTTGAATTCTAAACAGGGTGCTTACGTCATGAGAGGAATACATTTCCCAAATTTCATGTTTATAGGTTCAGGGGTTTGGGCTGGGCGTTGATGAGTGAATGAGTCAGGACATCTGTCTTTATATACATATATAGATAGGGCTTTATTTGTTTTTATATATATAGATAATAGATACTAAATAGATCTTACTCTTAATTAGATTTAATTCAAGTCTATATTCATTTGCATATCGCATCCGGTACAAATTCTAAATATGTATTACATCATTGCAAGGTAATCTTAAACTTAAAAGAAATTATTGAATATCAAATGAGAATTTATTAATTATTTAAAGTAATTTATTTAATTCACATTATTATTATAATGTATTTTAATGCCATTGTATCCAGTTTTTTACGTAATTTTAAAATAAATAATCACAAAATTAATAATCACCAATGTGACCACAAAATATTACGATTACGATTAAACTGATTCACACCTAAATCCAGATTTATCCCTTTAGAGGTTGATTAGGGCAAAATCCTGAAATATGTTTTTGAGCATTTGTATGAGTGACCTTCGTAAGCAAGAACCAAGTCGATATCTCATCGGGCCTAAGAGATATTGACGAAAATACATTTTAATCCTTTTCACACCCTTAAGGGTCGAATTTCTAAAAATCCCTTCTTAGTGGGTGCTTACGTCATGAGAGGAATACACTTCCCAAATTTCATGTTTATAGGTTCAGGGGTTTGGGCTGGGCGTTGATGAGTGAGTGAGTGAGTCAGGACATCTGTCTTTATATATATAGATATATTATATAAAATAAATAAATAATTAATTAAATAATTACATATTGTATAAAATAAATAAATAAATGATTAAATAATTACATATTATATAAAATATATAAAATTACTTTGTTTAATTGTACTTATTTCTGAGTTAAGATAACACAATACTTATATACAGCTATAGTTAAAAGAAAATAACTTTGTAATTAAAATTTTATATATAAATCTCATAGACTGGCTAAAATTTTATAATTACCATTTATATATCCAGATGTATCAGCATTGGATAAATAATGGTTACGAAACCGAAATCCACATTTTATTTGTACTGCATCCCAAATTTTATGTGTAATGAAGTCTTCCCAAATTCCTGGGCGAAGAGTTTTCCACATTCTATTTCGCATTTTGTTTCGTTGCATACGTTTATATATTTTGTAAACAATTAATTCTTCGAACTCGTGTTTTGGTATTGTTATTATAAAGTTAATGGGTCCTGCATTAGTGGATTCCATAGACTTTTCATTTACCGTACTAACACTTACATTTGAATTAATGCTATCACTCAAATTAAAATCATTTGTAGCATTCACATCTTTTTCATGACCAGTAAGTTGCTTACGTATGCCATATCTGTTGCACGACACTATACTATATAATGAAGCAGGCGTTACACGATTACCGAGACGATTACCTAATGCGTTAGATATTTCGGACCACACTACATCATGTTTAGATACTATTTTATTTGATACTACGGTACGATTTTTATATACTAAAACAGTATGAATAATATCTTCACTTCGAACTTTAGACGGACGTCCTCTTTAGGATACATTTTGAACAGATGCGACTGATCTCACTCAAAGCAAAAGACTAACAGTAACAGTAAGAAGCTCACGGTAGAGTAAAACAATGAGCGATCGACACAGCTCTTTCGCCAGACAAATGACAATCAGTATCGCGAAACTGGCGGCGCGACGCTTATCTCGATTTCATAGCGAAAGAGCTGTGTCGATCGCTCATTGTTTTACTCTACCGTGAGCTTCTTACTGTTACTGTTAGTCTTTCGCTTTGAGTGAGATCAGTCGCATCTGTTCAAAATGTATCCTAAAAGAGGGCGTCCGTCTAAAGTTCGAAGTGAAGATATTATTCATACTGTTTTAGTATATAAAAATCGTATCGTAGTATAAACTTTTTATAATCTGTCGCTTGAAAGATTTATAAAATATTATTTTTCCTAAAATTTAATTTTTTTATTGTATTTAAGCTTTGTGATTATTTATAAATAGTAAACAGTTTTTATTATGCATTATGTTTTTTTTCATTATAATCTCATATCTATCTCAATTTACATATAAATTAATTTCAAATAAAATATCTTTATTGTACATAATATTTACGATTTAATATGATAACAAAGTTACGTTCACAAAAGATTTATAATTTTGGTAATATGTAATTCTCTCTCTCTCTCCTCCCTCTCTTTGTTAATCTTTACATATGTATAACTTTAAGCACTCAAGACATGATCAATTTAAATATTAATAGAATAAACAGTATTTATATACAACTTACAAAAACTGCATATATTTATATCACAAATCGCTCAATACATAAACACATACTCTCACGTATTCTAACATATTTCTAAAATCTTTTTCAGGATCCATAGTATTATTTGATGTCTGTAATTTCGGCACTAAAACTGAACCCATAAAATTGCAAGACATACCAAACACCATTAAAAATCCTCTAAATCAAGAAAATGATTTAAAATTAATAGGAATTGTGGATTACAAAAAACCACCGATGTTGACTCGAGGATCGGATACTGGAAAATGTACTGGACATTACGCAGCAATTACTCGGCGATCCGAAAACTGGATCGAATATAATGATTTTCAACTAGCAGAAAAAAAAATTAAGAAAACCAACCGTGTACGTCCACACATTCTTATGTACATCAATAACAATTAAATAAATTATATATTATATAAAAAATAAAATAATTTACTTATTAGTTACACTTGATTTATTTATTGCATTGCCCTTAAAAAAATTAAATAATTTAAACTATTTTGTTACATGCAAAAAACTAATTTAACCAAAAATATTACACTTAATACATTTTATATTAGAATATAAAAATATGTTTAAAACGTAATGTACATATAACAAAATTATTATACAACAAAATTGTTATCAGCTAAAATATGATAAAAATTAAAATTTTATAAAAGCAAGATGGAGCAATAAATTTGAACTTATTAAAAATAGCGAGCAACAAAATCAGGGATACATAATCAATTCGGAAATCTGTTCAATTTATGACTTTACGACGTTGTGCTGGTGTAGGATAAGCTAAGGGTGGTTTTTAAGGATTAAGGGTGGAGCAACAAAATCGGAATTAATGCAAATGGTTGGCAATAAAATCAGTAAAACGTAATTAACTAATCTTGAACATAATTAATTAAATATCTGACTAATTTGCAATTTTAGGGTATGTTTTTAAGGAGAAATAGCTTTGGGGGCAGTTTCCATGATTAAAAAATGAAATTACAACATCGGGAATTGAGCAACAAATTAGCAACAAAAAAGCATTAAAAGAATATGTCCGATTTTTTTATTTAGTACAATTTTTTGAATGGCTGTGCTGACTTTAAACATAAGTTAGCACAGCCATTATTTTCTCCAAAACGGCTGGAGCAACAAAATTGGGAATTGAGCAACAAATTAGCAACAAAAGGGCACTAAATTTCTGTATAAGTTTTATTCGATTGTGGTGAATTGGCTGTGTCAGCTTAATAGACGTCGTGTCTCTTGATATTAACATAAATATATTGTTTACGAGAGCTTCTTTGCTTACGACCACGATCGCAGCGTTACGATAGACGTATTAATAATACATACGGTAACTGTCACAACAAGCGTTACGATCATCGTAATGAGCTTATTACGATCCATCGTAACGCTGCAATCGTGGTCGTAAACAAAGAAATTGTCGTAAACATATATCTATGTTAATATATCTAACTATAAACACACTTTTCTTCGCGCGTCGAGAAGGCTGACATGTTAGGTTATACTGTTGTAACGCTAGACAAGTGTCAACTGTCAAAATCTTCCGAGTTCAAGTTGAGTCAACTCATGTAATGAGGTTACGATAGCTGTCGAGCGTTACGATCGTCGTAAGGAGCGTTAACGTTACAATAAATGTAAACGCAGCCTCGCGCACCAACTGACGTACACGTCAGTCACGTCACTGCACATAAACATGCTGTCTCTTCCGTTGTCATGGAGACGCTCGAGACTGGCGATCTCGCTCTCTCTCGCGAAGGCGATTTATTTATGAACCCAAAGGATTGTGCGAATCAATCCTCCCTGCGGTGTCAATACGTTAACCTCACTCACTTTGACGCGTGTGATGATGACTCGATCGATCTCTCTCGCGAACGCGATTTATTTAGAGGAAATCTACTTTATCGACAATGGAGACATGCATTCGAAGTATACTACGCGTAGAACCAGCGCCGCATAACGGCAAGGGTATGGAAGGGACAAAATTGGACGCTACCAGCGCCGCGCCGCGCGCCGTGGCGAGACTAGCAAACGGAGAAGTACGTATCTTAATGTAAAATTTTCAGGTCTGGACTTTTGCATCGCAATATATTTTTTCGTAGGCCATCGTAGGGGAAAACTAAAAATACTTTCATTATATAAATTTGGTCCAAGCTTTCCATTGAACCTAGTTAGAACTTGATCCGTTCACTAGTTATCGAGATCTCAAAATCTCGAGTACTCTCAACATATATACATATAACTCGTCGCGTCGCGTATATAGAGCCACGGCTCTCTCGCTCCGCGCGTACTAGGCGCGAGACACTACCGTGTCTCTTGATTTTTAAAACAATATTATCTGCGAAATATGCAATCTTATCGAGAAATTACTCTGCTAAAATTTGTTCACTTTGAAATGAGCTACATGAGATGCATGTACAAAGAAATTGAAAGTTTATTACAATGACATACAGGTATATATATTTACTAAAATGTGGACAGTTTTAATTTGAGTAAATTATACGATTAAAAAAAATTCTTTTCCGTACAGTTTTCCATTTCTTACAATTATAAAAAACATTCATTACAGTTTTATTCCAAATTTCAAACTTTATGACACCTTGTAGCATGACAAACTTTTTCTTCCGAGAGAAATAGTACTTCACACCAGTTTTTATAATAACCTGATTTTTGCATTACTCGTAGTAAAATAATCACAATGCATCGGTTACTAGTCACTAATTACTGTCCAGAAATTAAGAAATACATATTTATCTGTGTGTATGTTATTTTAAGGAAATTATATCTTTTTATGCACATGTATCGCATGTATCTTATTTTTATGTGAAAAAATTTTTGCTCAGTGATTTTTCGAGAGAATTAAATATTTCCCTTATATTACCGTTGTAAAAAGCACAGTCACCGAAAAATTCTATTTCTAACAAAAATCACATTGTCTAAAATATTGATCTTAGCCCCTAAGAAAATAAATACATATCTTCTCTGTTTTATAATATTCGAAAAAAGTTGTCTGAAATATTTGAGTAGGTCACGGTCAAAAGGTGACAATGAGAATGCCCCTTATACTTCAAATTTTGCAAAGAATTTTGCAATCTGTAAAGCCAATAACAAGATCTTCGCGATACATGCCGATATTTGGCACGAGAGCCATATCCTATTATTGTGTTAGCTTAGCATGTTACATCCCAGTGAACACACTTTATAACGTCAATATAACATGGAAGTTACAAGTAATATCACAATGTTATTCTTGTGATATATAAGGGCTACATAACATGGAAATAACATGCAATGTAACATTTGTTATATGCAGGTATAATAACTGTTATACATTTTTTTGGCGTTACAGTTATGTAACAAAAATTGTATAATTGTTACGTAACACGCTTGTATCAATGTTATTATAACTGGTAATATTCTGGTAATATTAATGGAGTGTAACGGAATAACATATATAATGTAACAATATAAGACTGTTGATTTGCTTACTGCTCACATTTTTCTATGTGCCCGGGCTCTTAAACCCTGCATCGTTCTATTTTGCTAGAGCTAATAATGGTCTGCGCGTTTCATAAAAAATTTTTAATTTTTTTGAAATAATTTTTTTATTTGAAAGGTTTAATTGTGCAGAGGCTTTTTAGTTCGCCTTAAGGCAAAAATTATAATTTACAAAATACATAATTTATAATTAATAATTATTAATAATTTACAAGATATTTATAATTTATATGATTAATTTATATAAATCCGGGTATCTATCCGTATCGGTAAAAAACGTAATCATGATGCATATTACCATCACATATGGTAATGTCGCGGGTGTCGTGTTGTGAGTTGTGAAGTTTTTAGAGGGCCGGAGCGAGAAGAACAGCAGTGAATCGAGTTTAACTTTTTCCGCACGGCAAGCGTTACCGCGTTTTGTGTGCCGAGCTATTGACAACGTGAGAGACTGAGAGTATAATATTCTTTGTTTTCTGGCAACGTGTAGGACAGCGTCTTAAAGTACAAAGGTATGTATAATATGGTAGTGTCAATAGAATATATTTCATAAAAATCTCGGAGAATTTGGCTCTTTTAAGTGTTGAAATCATATATATAATCGTTTTTTTGGCACATACAGAAAACGTTATGGGAATTAATTATAATATTTTTTGCAATTTTGTGAGATTTAATGCGTTCAGGTAGCGCATACATAATCACATAACCTCAATTTGACCACATTTATAATTTGAGTTATATTAAAAATGTATACTCTTTATTTCTCAGCATATATGCTGAGACGGTAGACGTTTGCAGCCACACTATAAGCATGTAGAGAAGATACACACGTACATATGAGTCCACGTCCGTGTACGGCTTACGCTCTTAGTGGCTGCAAAACCGTTTGCCGTCTGGCATCTACATGTTTCTCATTGTCAGTAAATTTTATAATTTGAATAGTTACATCTCAGCAAATAATAATCCTGATAATTTTTTCACAGATCCTCCGCGCTTGCTGTGCGAGAAACAACCTCTGGTGATACATATATTGTAGATGATTTTGCATCAAAAAGTGAAAGACGTTGATGAGATTGTGTCAATAATTTACAATTATAAAGGACAATTTACAGAAGCTCGCGTTATTAATCAGGTACGTGTGTAGTAATAATTATAAGGCAAATGGACGCCCGGGAAAAAATAGTCCATGCATAATCATATATGAACGTATATAAATATATATAAATATATATAGTTCATATATAAATAGATATAATTTAAATATAAATATATATAATTATATACGGTTATATACAACAATATATAATCTCATATACGGTCATATATAACAATATATAACATCATACAGGATTATATATAACTATATATAAGATTATATATATAGTTATATATAATCATGATTACCATATATTGCAGAAAATTTGTCCACATATAATTATATATAAAAATATAATATCATATACGGTTATATATAACAATATATAATCTCATATACGGTTATATATAACAATATATAATATCATACAAGATTATATATAACTATATATAGATTATATATAGTTAGATCAAATATAATTTTAATCAAACGGAAAAATTGGTTTGCATATATATATTTAATTATAAAATTAAAAATATATATATAATACATACATCGGTGTTATGATGTACGATGTAACTTATTTGGTAGCTGGAAACATTCTCATAGTAATAACGTATATAAAATTATGCATTAAATTAATTCTGAAAAAAATATAGAAAAAGATATCGATCGATATCGTGCGATCACGCACGTCCGATAAACGATTGTACAATGGGGAGCAAAAATGAGTTTCTTTTTCGGTGTAGATGAGCATAGGTAAGTAGGTGCAGTAAGTGCAGCGACTGTCCCTAAAGATAGCGCGCTCATCTACACCGAAAAAGGAACTCATTTTTGCTCCCCATTGTACTTCCAGCGGCGTGCGGCGTGTGCAGCGTAGCAGCGTGCACGTCACAAGGTAAACAATAGGATTTGGCGACGCTGTCGACGTGCGACGAAAAGAGGAAAACCGTGACCGAGAGAGCGAAGTTTCAATTTGCGGCGAAAACTGGCAAGAAGGCGTCTTCTCGACGGCCGTCGACGGATCGGACGAGCTTGGAGACACGGCAAGCCTCAACGCAGCGAAACCTAACCTCTTCCCGCTGCCCACGCTGCGCAAGTATGAGACTGGCCTCGCGGAGAATCGTGCGAGGGGTGCCGCGAGGATGAGAGCTGTCGACCGTCTTGCTCCGGGGACGACGACGTGCGAACGCGAAGGACGGACGCCGTCGATCGAGCGCCGATCCGCACGTGATCGGTGTGAGCGCGACGTGGCTGGCGCGAGCGAGGAGGGAAGGATGTGCGACAAGTATGTTATCGCGGTTACTGGGTGCCCGAGAGGAAGCGGCAGAAGTTCAACTGGACCGATTTTGAGAACATATGCGAGCCCGAGGGGTTTCGGTTGAAAATGGTGAGTGATTGCCTGCCGGCGTGGCTTGTTTCCGCGATGGGAAAAAACGTTCGATGTCTCTCGGCGACATCAATCTTCATGTGCCTCGAGAAGTGCTATATAAATAATAGATGTTAATACTATAATAGAGGTAATTAAAGGAAGAGAGATTTTTATATATGTTATATCTAGTATATTTTTCTTATTCTGCAGATTGCAAGGCACAATAATACTCTTCTAGAAAGATGTCTAATTCTAGCACGAATGGAATGAAATTAAATGACACGTAATCTCAACTTTAAACAGGATGCTATCTGCTGCACGACACTCACGGGTCGGGCACTTCGTGCTGCCGGTCGTAATCAGAATGCCTCATGCAGTGGAATTAGTCCCATTGGAAGATAAGGCCAAGAATGCGATAATAAGTAGGTTTTTACTATTACATTGCAATTTCAAGGAGTATAATACATTAATAAATACATCTATATCATATGGTTAAAATCGATATCTTTTTCTATATTTCTTTTAGAATATTCAAAAAGCGTTACAAAGATGAAGGGTTGGACGAAACAATCCACACGATCGCTTCTTTTTGCAATTACGCAACGTATTGGTGAAATTAAGAGGGAAGCAAGGAACGCAAATAGAAATCACCGAAGAAAGCACGCATTGAGTTTGACATTGTAAACAGATAGTTTATATGTATATCTAATAATTTCTATATATTTCTTCCGTTTAACTAAAGTCATTGTTAAATTAAAAATAGTAAGATTCTCTCAGATTTATCTTTAACTGCGATTGAAACTTATATTGAATACTTTCATCATAAAATAATAAGATTTCTAGGTTTTTCTTTAATTGATTATACATATTGAATATTTTTTTTATTTGTTTGTGTACATTGCACACTATTATGTGTACATTCCACATTTAGAATACGTATTCGATTTATTCTAAAGCGCAAATTTTATTTCTTTTTAAAGCTCTGAAAATCGAAGTATGCATTACATTGAAAAAGGTAACGTTGTTTTCTATTAAAGAATTTTTCTTCGCAGTTCAATCAACATCTACATTTTTTGGGTGTGCATTACAATCAGTAAAATATAATCAACTACGTTGATAATGTTAGAATTTTATTTACAAAAATTGTCTTTTTTGTTTGCTCTATATGTTTCTAGGTAAAAAGTTATTTTTAATAGTTTAGGTATAACATCAAAATTTTACTTTATATAAATAATTGTATTTTCCATTGTACTTTATTAATCTCTTCCTAATAAAAAAAGTATATGTATGACAGTTTGTCTTACATTTTAATTTTTATGTTTTGTACACAAATTATTTTATTATATTTTAACACGAGAGATTATGTGTGATTATATACGATCATATATGATTATATATATCTGTACATTTTTATATATGGGCATATTTCATATATAACTATATATGTTGCCTTATATATGATTATATATGGGCCGTTTTTTCCCGGGCGTGAAAACTATATTGTCTCTTTGTGTCATTTCGTTGTTGGTTCCACATTCGTAAACAGATTAGCTCAAGTCTATAGTATAGTTATCACCCTGCATTATTATCTAACCTTGTATTTTGTGGCTTCCAAATAGCCAAAGTTGGAAGCTAGTCGCATTTGCATAAACTATTATAGATTGTAAAACAAATATTATATACTTGGGCAATCTGGATTTCTATATATTTTTGTTTTTGAATTGCATCTATTATACGCTACTACACACTGCCGTATTCTGATTCGTACACTGTTACGAATACTTACAATTTCTTTTTAGTTAACTAATAATACCAATAAATGCTTTCTATTATTGTCATAATAGTAGTGTAACTAAAGGCAAATTACAGAGAAAACTGTTGGTATTTGAAACTATTATCATTTCTTATTTCTCTTAATCTTACAGATTTTCCAACTGTAATTGAACTTAATATCCTCAATATTATATATACACTTGCACTACCTTTCTATCCACTATAAGTTTAAATTTATGAAACTGTTGATATTTGAAACTATTATCATTTCTTATTTCTCTTAATCTTACAGATTTTCCAACTGTATTTGAACTTAATATCCTCAATATCATATATACACCTGCACTACCTTTCTATTCATTATAAGTTTAAATTTATGACATTAAGTATTTTTTACTGTAGTAAAAGTAGTAGTAAACGTAATAGTTTTACTTAGTATTTTTTACTTTTTTCAAAAATGTCAAAAGATATTTCCTCGTTATCTAAACGTAGAAAAAATCAATTGCTCAATGCACAAATCGCACGGTACTTGACAGATCACAATCAGCCATCTGCTTCTCGGGTTACATCAGATACAACACCTTTATCTCATAATTGCCACATCGATCGTGTCAGTCCACTCAATTATTCAATTGCCAATGAGATACACAATAACGATCAGTTATCAGTTTCTTCCACGGATTTTGATACTCCTATAACTCAAAGCAATGTCTGTATTTACACGGACGATGCTGCTGATATTGGGACAAATCGTATAGCGGAAGCGGAAAGTCCCATACATTCGGAAGTTCACCAATATTCGTCAAGTGACTCTAGTAATGAGTCCTTCGTCGAAACTAATTATGACATTCCAAATAGTGTCGATATGAGTTTAGCGGACCAATTGCGCTGCTGGACTGTACAAAATAATGTGCCACACAGAAACGTAAATGCATTGTTAAAAATTCTTTCTTTGTATGGTCATTCTGATTTACCAAAAGATGTTCGAACTCTTATGAAAACACCTCGAAATGTGTCGTACAAGATTCAGCCAATGAATGATGGCTATTACGTGCATTTCGGACTAACAGATGGACTGAAACGTTCGATTGCAAAGTACTTTCAAGTTATCCCCTATAAAATAGAAATAAATATAAACTGTGACGGTTTACCTCTGTTTAAAAGTTCGCGAGCTCAATTTTGGCCAATTTTAGTATCAATCGAAACTGATTTCTACACGGAGCCTATCGTTGTTGGCATATACTATGGTGACAAGAAACCTGCTGACGCTAATATCTATCTGAAAGAATTTATCATTGACATGGCTGAAATTCTTGAAAACGGCCTTGATATTGATGGTCATACGTGTTGTGTAATTATCAAGGCAATTGTTTGCGATGCACCTGCAAAGTCGTTTCTCACATATACGAAAGGTCACAATGGGTACTTTGGATGCTCTAAATGTATTCAAGAAGGAGATGTAGTGGGCCATCGCGTTACTTTTCCTGAAATAGATAGCGAATTAAGAACCGATCATTCCTTTCAACATCAACAACAGCCTGAGCATCATGTGGGTTATTTAGATTTACTATATTTAAATATAGGTATGGTTTCTCAAGTTGTTTTAGATTACATGCATCTTGTATGCTTGGGAGTTATAAAACGTCTTATTCAGTTCTGGGTTAAAGGCACTAAAAATGTTCGACTTACTAACGAACAGCTGCAGGCTGCATCAGAAATTATAGTGTCAATGAAATGCTTCATAACTAAAGAATTTTGCAGAAAACCGAAAAGTCTTAACGATATCGATAGATGGAAGGCTACTGAGCTGCGTCAATTTCTCCTTTACACCGGCCCTGTGGTTTTGAAATCAGTTTTGCGGAAAGATTTATATAATCATTTTCTTTCATTGAGCGTAGCAATCCGTATTTTATCTGATCCTAAACTGTGTTTGGTTATGAATGATTATGCTCGATCTCTGTTGTGCTGTTTTGTTTCGCATTACGGAGAATTGTATGGTCCGGAATACATTACGTATAATGTACATAATCTCGTGCACCTTGCTTCTGATGTAACCCGATTTGGCTGCTTAGATAAATTCAACGCGTTTAAATTTGAAAATTGTTTGCAGGCAATAAAGAAACAGGTTAAGAATTCGCAAAGACCATTACATCAAATCGTGAATCGTATAACAGAAGAAAATTCTCTACCTATTCAAACTCAATATCGCAAATCGTATCCAATCGTACACTATTCAAGGTCTGCAATGAAGATCAAACGTCTCGAGTTTAATGGATTTTCCATCTCAACAGAAGATTATGAGAATTGTTGCCGATTGAATAATGATTCGATTTTTATCGTAACAAAAATTTTCAGCGATAATAACGTTCTTTACATAAGAGGTAATAAATATAGCAACACGAGATCATTTTTTTCAGTGCCGTGCGATTCTGAGAAATTTGGCATCTCCCTGATCAATGAAGGATCTATATCTGAACGGATTACATTGTTAGCATCGCAAATACAGAGAAAGTGCTTGAAATTGCAAAATCCTGAAGAAACCACCTTGAGTGTAGTGATCCCTTTACTGCAATATAATTATTGACATTTAGAATCCAATCCAATAAAAAAGATCATTCCTCGTATTTTTCAAATCCCTTCCTGCAATCTCATTCTTTCTTGTTCCATTTCCTCTTGTTTTATTCTCTCTTGTTCCATTTTGAAATTACCTCGTTTTCACTTACGGTTGGTGGTAGACATGGCGTATGCAGTCGTAATATTCAAAGCTGACAACGAAGTTTCTGAGGTACCATCTAATTGGCTTGAAACAAATGAAACAAACGAAGAAACGTTATGTTGGTGGCCGGTACATTGCAAAAACGCCAGTACGCTAATAGCAAAAAGATCTGAACCAGATAAAAAGTCGTGGGATAAGTTGCCTGTTGCCATCGAGAAATATTGCAGTAGGGGTATACTTCTTTATCACAGAATAAAGGAACATCTGCGATATTTTTATTTATAATAAATACTTTTTGCAGCGTCTTATGAAAAGGCTCGAAAGGTCGCGGAGGATGCAAATTATGCAACTACTGATGATGACCAACTCGGGAAAGGACGCAGACAAGTGATGCCCATACGAAAATCGAGCTCCTCATCCGAAGATGCCGAAAATGAAAATCAATGTAAAACTTTGAAGCGGATAAAGGCACGAGAGCCGCGTAAGTTCTAAATATCGTACATTCTGATTTAAGAAATTTTTTGAAGATTGTTCGTCGTCTTCTATTCTTCGAATGTCATAAGGGGAGTCTATATAGCGTATTTTCTCCTGTTTAAATCCATTTCGCAATTTGCACTTTTTACAATTTGATTGAACTAGAAATCTCTATGAATTTCAAATCCTTACGTATTATCTCTTGCGCATTCCAAGATGAGGCTGTTTGTAAATTTTTGTGCAGAAATTTTGGTGATGGTTTTACAATATCATGTCTACACACACACACGCACACGCACACACACGTGACAATGAAACATCATCGAAAATCAAATCTGGATTTGCAGGTCGAAACATATTATTAGACCTGCCACCGATTCCAAACAGCTCTGGTGAGACATCAGAATCTGTAAGATTTGAATATTCGCACGACGTCGCAGAAGCAACAAAATCAAAACAGGTCACAAAGTCGCACGATGTCATAAGGGTAGCGCGACCTAAAGAGACAGAAGCATGTGAAAAGGATAACACTGTTTTAAGCTGTGAGAACAACGGTACTTCAGTTTCAGGTCGTAAGTAGTTGCAATGTTAATTATAAATATTGTCCATTTAAATTCAAATTTTTATTAACTTTTTCCGAAAAGTAGAAAAAATTAAGAGAATCGAGTCAGATGAAAAGCATAAAAATCATATGAAATGTATGCATTGTACAAGAAAATCTCACTTTTATGAGTCACAAAATAATTTTTATTTAAAAAATATAATGTTATACTGATAAAATTGTATTGAATTATATATATTGTTGATATTATGTTATCAAAAAGTGAGTGATGATATCTTGTGCTGTGCTATATAGGAGACCAATGCGATATCGACAAGGAAGCGGAAGACGTGGATGACCCATACATGACGATTCCGACTCCGGTTGCGACGCCAACAACCCGCAAGAAAAAAAATTTTTCTGAAGTTTCAACACTTGCCAAAAAGGCCTTTGATGGCATGGAAACGACGGACCGTAGTCCGGAAGGTAAAACCTATTGAACTTATTGGACCTTTACAAAAGGAACATTAAAATACTTTCGAGATATTCTCTATCATTTATTCTGATGTAGAATATTCAAGAATAATTATTCGGATGCTCGCGTCGATTCAAGTAGAACTACGAGAGCTTTATCAGAAAGTCGACCGTGGAAAACCTATGCTTTCAGGAAATATTGACCTCGTAACGCCTCTTCTGCCATTAAAGTCAATCGCGGAGATTGAAGCCTTCGAGAATAAAATCCATGAAAATCCAGAAGTGAAGAAACAATTCGTAAGTAAATTCTTTAAATATCCCACGAAGAGAGATCAATTTTTGTTGAAACTGTTGTAAGTATAGTAATAATCTTTCTATTGCAGAATACGTTTGTACGGAAAATCGGAGGTCACACAGCGCGTGAGGACATCCAAAGAACTTGCACAAAGGTCTTTACAAATTCCTGCGCAGAGTTGTGTTCATGGAAAGGACGGAAGGAAAACTTTTGCATTGAAGGTCTTTGTATTATTAAAATAATGCAAGGTGAGTGATAATCTTGAGATTTTAGCACCAGAAAATGTCATTTTAACGTTGTTTGATAAATAGGGTTTCTCCTTTTCTATTGTCCAGTTTTTGGCAGAAATGTTGACAATAATGCTCTTGCTGCAAACAGACAATTCAATAATCTACATAATAATTATAATAGTTAAGAATAGGTACGTTTTCCCAGTTAGCGTTGCCGATATCGGTTCGAAAAAGTAACTCCTTTATAGAATTGTTTTGATAATTTTTTGCAATGCTATTTGAAAGGGTTTAAAGATTTTTTGTTCCGTGGTAATATTGTAAAGAATTTTAATTTTTGCCTTAAAAAAAATTTTAAATTATTGTCGAATTTCTTCAAGTTTTGTTACAGAAATTTTATAAATATACTTTCACAAAAGTTATATTTTGAGTTTAATTTTTAACATTTTTTACTAACATAAGAACTGTGTGTAGTTATTGAGACTGTTGCAAACATGGCTGGTTTTTATTTAAAAAAAAATAATAATTTACACTATAATCGTTTTATTATCTCAATGTAAATAGAATAGAATACAAAATAATTGGTTAGTTTACCTCGTCCAAATGTTTATCATAATAATCCCAATGTTAGAAGTTAGCCCCGTCAACCCAAATAGATCTATATTTATTGCGATTTATTATCGAGTTTTTAGATGTTTCATACATTTTTACATCATTAATTATAGTAACTTTGTTCACAGATGCTATTTTGAATACATATCCGGCAACGAAGGAAATTGAATTTGAAGAGATTGTAGCAGAATGGTTCCGGTTTGCTAAACAACGACGAACTCGAACAGCAGAAAAAGAGAGGAAAAAATTAGAAAGAAGAAAGTAAAGACAACGAAGCAAGACAGACTCTCATGGTTACAGGAGTCTTCTTTAGATACAAGATAAGATACTTATTCCTATAATTGTCACATAACGTACCGTGGAAAAATGTCTGTTTTCTGTCAAAAAGTCTTTTCCATTTCTTTTTTTATTCATAAACATAATTATTAATATCTAAACAATTGAAGAAACTTACGAATTTGATCATATAACGTACCGTTGAAAAATGCTTTTGTGTTTTTTGTCAAAAAGTTCTTTTTATTTTTTTTTTATTCATAAACATAATTATTAATATCTAAACAATTGAAGAAACTTACGAATTTGATCATATAACGTACCGTTGAAAAATTCTTTTGTTTTTTGTCAAAAAGTTCTTTTTATTTTTTTTTTTATTCATAAACATAATTATTAATATATAAACGATTGAAGAAACTTACGACGGAATTTAAAAACAGTCTGCACCGGAATTGCTGTGCTGTAAGTTTCTGTCTGCCTTCTCGCACGCGCAGTATAACTTTGATTGAATCGAAGGTCCTCTTGTGCCTTATAGGCGACCTTCGCACGAAAACATCTGCTAACCTTAACGAATGATGCAATTGCGTAACATTAAGTATAAATAATTAATAATAAATGCGTTTAGTGTAACGCGATAAAGAGCTGGTGTGAGGTATTATGTAACTGTGATAGCGACACTGCAATAACTAATTACGTATTACTTGATCACGGTCATAATCACAGCTCGGTATCTAGTCGATTAGTATCTATTAGTCGCCCTATTAGTATCTAGTCGATAGGCGAAATTTGCAGGAAATGCAAAAGATGTTCCTAATATAAAACATATGTTCCTAAATGTTTTAAGAGTGTTACACATTTTGATACTATATATTGATTTAATACACATTATATAAATTATTTTGTTTGGTGTAATACATACATTTATTTATTAATAAACGGTAATTGTGAATCAATATACTTTTATTTAATTTCCGTAATGCGCTTATTGTCCCAATATAACTGTACCATTACAGTTATTCTAATATTATATTGCCGTAAATATAATAGCAGTGTCACAATTAGGTTAACCGTTATATTCAATTGCAATATTGCAGTTATATAGCAGTTATCATATTTGTTACGTTACAGTCACAGTAACTCTTACGCAACAGCTAGATAACATGTTACATAACATGTTATATTGCTGAGTCGGAAATTGTAACTTACACGTAAGTTACATGTAACTTCTGGTTTATATAACCTGTTATATTCGGTTACATTGCCGTTACATTGCTGCTATATTACTGTGTTTACTGGGATGTTACCGCATACCTCCAATTCGGATACGTGGCAACACTGCGGGCTGCGACGCGACGCGCCGCGCCGCGCCGAGCGAGCGAGCGAGCGAGCGAGCGAGACAGAATATCATTCCCTCCTTCTCGCCGTCACTCAGCTGATATCGATCAAGATGCTTTCTCGGTGCGGATCTGAAGGAGTGTTCGCATTGAGAAGCATGGATAATGCTACTGTAACAATTTTGGGGGCAGCCCCTGAGTATATACGTGAAATATTACGTAACACTGGTTAGCCATTCAATAGTAAAGAAAAACTAAATTCAGCGTGCCTGTATATATGTATATATGCCTGTGCGGTAACGTAACATCGAAGTTGCGTGTAGCAGTACAGTAGAACGTCTGACTGCTAATACGCTGGCCCGGGTTCGATCCTTGTTATTTCCACTTGTTTCTTGAATTTTTTTTACTTTTTTTATTATAAAGTAATAATTATTCCATTATTTTTAGAACCGAGGGGCATGTACGAAATAATTGTAATCACAAATAGTCGACGGATTGGTTTGAATCTTTTTTCTCTTCTGATTCGTATTGTGTTCAAAACGTTACATATGAGTTCCTTTATTATATCTGGCGTTCTATTGTTATACAAAATAATTAGTAAGTGTCGACTACTTATAAAGGAAACTATTTTGAACATGCCTCTCTATTACTTTATAGTGAAAAGCCCAAAAAAAATTCAAGAAAAAAAGTGGAAGTAACAAGAATCGAACCCGGACCAGCGTATTAGCAGTCAGACGTCCTACCGCACTGCTACACGCAACCTTGATGTTGAGCGTTACCTCACGGGCATATATACCACGCTGAATTCTGTTTTTGATCACTTTCGAATGGCTCACCAGTATTATGTAATAATTCACGTATATACTCAGGGGCTGCCCCCCTACAAATTGTTACAGTAGCATTACCTATGCTTTTCAACACGTACACTCCTTCAGATCTGCACCGAAAAAGCAATAGCGTACTCGCTGAAGTAGCGCTCTCGATCGATATCAGCTGATTGTGAGTGACAGCGAGAAGGACGGAATGATATTGTGTCTCGCTCGCTTGCTCGGCGCATCGCGGTCGAGTGAGCGAGCGAGAGAGAGATTATTATTGCCTCCCTCTCGCTGTCACTCATTGTCAACTTATACGATCCAGACTGCTACTCCAGTTAGCCTGCTAACGTTTTCTCGGCGCGGATTTTAAGGAAAGTGTACGCGTTGGGAAGCGCACATAATGACAATTTCACAATTTGTAGGGGAGCAGCCCTTCAGTATATATCTGGAATATTATTGTCTGTTTTACTTGAAAATCGTATTGCGTATCTTTAGCACGCACTATGTTCATATTATGTGTTTCACTCTCATCGTCGGTATATTATACAATTTCATAATTTAATATTTCGTGAAAGACAATAGTTGTTGTCCAAAATGTCGGGTTGTACATTATTTGTATGATTGTGAAATAATTTTATATACTCAACATATTTTGTAAATTATCAATCACTGTAAAATGACTTCACGTTTAGACTTTTATATAAAACATAAAATACAGATATCGATTCTTATAAAAAGAAGCACACGTAATTATATATAATTTTAATTTCACGCACTTACGTTGACTTTGATTTATTTCGCGAAACTATCACGATAAAAAACAATGTATACATTATTTAAACATTTGCAGTTGCGTACATACGATTTTCTACAAAGTATGACAATGTACAAGACTAATCGCGGAAATTCGATGTAAAAAGAATATTTCTCGGAAAATATTGAAAGATAATTGCAAGGTAATTGTACAGAATGTTTTATATGCATACTGTTACGCACATAATTATGCATAACATATTGAAAGTAAAAATCCGAGGAAAGGCAAAATGACTACGACATGTTTTGAAATTACACGCCCGATAGACGCGGCCTACACATTCGTGTACGGCGCGTGGTCGTTACAAATCCGCGCCTGTAAACAAATGAATGCGCGGTATCGTGCCTCCAGCTGGCCGGATAGCGCGCGCCTAGCCGATACTCTCGCGTTACATCTCGCTTCGTGCATGTCGCGACGTGTGATTACTGTGATTTGTGTAGTGTGACAGCCAACGAGGAGGTGTTCAATGATCTTATTATCATTCGTAAGTATTACTCGTGTCATTTATCAATTATTAATTATATATAGAAAGCAGCAATTATTTATTACATAATTGTCGTTATTTTGTTACAGCAACATTGAAAATGAAACAAGACGCAAAGCATAAAAGGCTTGGCACCCGTCGACTTAGCCGGAAGAAAGCATGGGCAAGAAGGTATGTTATATACATGTATATGTCGTAGCCAGATTACAAAGTCCGCCGTTTTATAAAACATCTAGGCATTTTATAAAGTGCGGCCATATTCTCAAATCATGCTTGAAAATGAAATGTTTTACAATCTGGGTAAGAATTTTAGTCGTTTTATAAAACGCTACCAAGCGACCCGCCACATTGTCAAACGCAACGATTTGTACATCGTTTTAGAATCTGGCTGGTTCATTTCAGTCATTTTATGAATTGTCTTTATAGAATAATTATTTGGTAAATGTGCAGAATAGTGGCCTCCTCACCGATTTCGTTGAACTTAGGCTTAATCGACGCGTTTTTGCACAAAACGACCGAATCTGGCAGAAAAAAGTGTCGCTCTGCCCCGCGAAGCGAGATATTAACAGTTAAAGTTGACGACTATCAGGTTATGAGACCTGTCATGCCGACAAGATGTAGCGACTACGAGCATGCCCCGCAGACACGCCTTTGGGGTATAGATTAGTGACGCGCTTTAAAAGTATTTAACTGTTTAAAGCGCGTCACTAACCTATGTAGGTTAGTGACGCGCTTTAAAAGTATTTAACTGTTTAAAGCGCGTTACTAACCTATATAGGTTATGCGCCGGTCATAAAATGACTGAAATGAACCAGCCAGAATCTAAAACGGATGTACAAATCGTTGCGTTTGACAATGTGGCGGATCGCTTGTTAGCGTTTTATAAAACGACTAAAATTCTTAGCCAGATTGTAAAACATTTCATTTTCAAGCATGATTTGAGAATATGGCCGCACTTTATAAAATGCCTAGACGTTTTATAAAACGGCGGACTTTGTAATCTGGCTACGACATATATATGTATAGAAGGCGGGAAAATAATACAAAAGTCAACAGAAGAATTTGAAAATAAAGATTGTGCCCTATAAAACTGTTTTTTTTACTGTACGTTACTTCTTTGCATACCAGAGGCAATTTCAAGTGTGACATTTCACGGCGAGACAAAATTGCATGTATTAGGCAGACAAAAAACACTAATAACTCAACAAAATAATTGTATATTTTTTCTTTTTTGTCTTTTACGTCCACTTTTCTCCTTGTTATGTTACTATTGTTATTTGTCTCCTTTATACATTATGAAAAATGAAAAACGATAGAAATGGTGCAAAACATTTTTACAACACCTCCACGGAAAATCCGATTTTCGATGCCTGCAGAGCGAGGCGAAAGTGGCCGATTTCACACCACGGCTTACTTTCAATGGCATCTTTCCCACCCCCGGGCATAGAATAATTCTACAATTTTCTTTTTTGCTCCACCCTAATGTACATACAATTAGAATATACAGCACAGTTCTTTGCTTATTTATTAATATAATATTGTTGAATAATAAAAAAACGAAGCATATATGTTGTCACGACTTTTTGCGCGCGGGCGCAAGCCGGATGAAAAGGGGACGGGAGAGAGTAAGGTGTCAGGCCTCTCGAATGGGTCCCTCGCACGAAATCTCTTACTCGCGATACCAACGGTTGGGCGCCAGACGCGGAAGATCGCGTCCACTAAATACAGCGATTCTCTAGCGATTTTTCGCGATAACTCAACTGCTTCTACTCACAAGTTTACCACAACACGATAATTTATTCGCAAAACTCAGAAACAAGTATTCGTGCGAAGGGCCGACCAGCTCGGCCTAACGGTAGAGGGGCAAGGCAAGGCGGGGCAGCGCAAGAGGACGGCGGGATGACGGCTAAATAGTTCGCCACACAGTATAATATAATAAAATAATGGATCGTTTATTGCTAGTATATGATAATGTAAATAGTGAGAACAGTTATTCAATAATAATAGCGTTGATGATACTATTTAAAGGGATTCGTGGGATAATAACAAGTTTTGAGTGAGGCAATTGCCCCCGCCTATCGAACTGTAATCAAGTTCGTTTACAAAAACTAAAGAAGGAAAAGATGAATAATAAAGCGAAGTAATAACAGACGCGAATATAAATTGAAACAATCTCGAAACGCGAGTAATGCGCGACAACGAGTAGCGCAAAATTAAGCAAATAACTGACAGAATCTAACGTAATCAATAATCAGCCGAACTATCCTAATTCCTGGTTCATCACAAAACAAATAAACGACGCTAAGGAATGAGATCCCAATTAATATTTGCGACACCTCCTTGCATTCAACACGTAAACTCTATGGACCAGACAAATAATAAAGCAAAGGATCGGCGATCAAGTATAATTTTCGGCGCGCGCTAACGGAGCGGTAAGTTATTTGCGCGAGATCGTAACTTGCTAATGAAACAGATAATAACGCGGGAATCACAATAAATCGTTATCAGACTCGGAGATTCAACTCTGTTCTATTTTGTTCTGTCGTCAGTGGTTTTTACGCCGCTCGGGCGCGAACTCGTCGCACGCGCGCCGCAATTAACGGGCGCGATAGAGCATGCAAATCAGAAGGTATTCCACGACTTAATGTAACGCAGGAAACATAATTGCCCAATAACGCGAATAATAGTCGGAAATAACACACAGAATGAGCCAACGGCAGCGCAAATAAGCGCCAAGTAATATTCCGACACGCAACTCTAACACGAAAGGAAGCTCGCGCGATCGCCAAGGGAGCCCCCCCCCGCGCTCGATGCCGATCGCTCTCACGAAATAAACTTTTGCTACACCGTGCACGGCGAGCGAGCACCAAAATCACTAAATTCACCAACGCGAGTCGGCAACGAAACGCGAACGCGACCCGACGGCTTCCCCGTGGCTGTACACTTAATATAATCCGGGCAACCTCACCGGCACTCGCCTCGGCTCCTTCGACCTTGGATCTTCCACGGGACGCTTGGCACCGGGCTGGTCTCTCCGCTTCACCCTACGCCACTCGCAACCAAGAATACGCGGGAGTACGCACGTCTTATCCCGACGAGAGGGCGAGCCGAAAGAGATCGTTTACACGACCGCTCGATGGCGGATCGACGTCGCGCCCAACCTTGGGGGTGCGTACGTCTTTCGGCGCGACAACGCGGGCCAATGGGGAGACGGACTTGAAATTACGTCGCGGTACTTCGCGCAACGCCGTATCGGAAAATCCTTGGCCGGTCACCTTGCGGCCCCGCGAGGATTTCTCAGAAACTTCACTGACCGCTCGGGGTCAGGTGCTCCGGTCAGCTGATCGGCATCTCCGCCGCGGGGACGTCCCTCCCCGTGACTTTCGGGCCAGTGTCGTGGCCGTATCGTTGTCGTCGCCGTAAGACGACGTAGTAGTGGTGTTGGGTCGTTCCGCCCCCCGCGTACGGAATGCCATCGGGCCGCTCCTTTCTCGCGTTCCAGGATCACGCTGTTGACGACTCCCTCGCGCTCCCCTCAGCGTGGCCCGCAACGATCCCTGAGCGCCGTATCTTCCTAGTTTCGGAGCGTCCTTAGCCCCTTGTCTCGCTCCTTCACCTACGATGCTCGCGATGTCGCCGCCCATGGTGTTCTCGTCGAGGGACCCCGGCGAGGTGCCGCGGTTACAAAATAAAAATAAAGAGAACAAAAAAAAATGGAGTTAATACGCAATTATCTAAACAAGAGGCCCCCTGGAGATTTCGCGCCGCTCTTCCGGCTCGCCCCCGAGCACAATTCCGCGTCCCGTGGCGGCGGTTGGGACGCTGCAACGTGCAGCGGAGCTGCCCCGTCACAATGTATAAATGTATAACAACACATGTGTAATATTGTAAACGCTGTTAGTAGTTAGAAAGTAGTTAATCAATTGCAATGATAATGCCAGAGGCGTTTATCGTGAGCTGGCTAATTGCAATAACAACCAGAGGCGTTAATCGTGGGCTGGTTAGTTGCAATAAGAACCAGAGGCGTTCATCGTGAGCTGGTTAGTTGTAATAAAATGCCAGAGGCGTACATTGTGAGCTGGCTAATTTTTATTAGTAGTATAGGAAGGGCGGTTCTGGACCAGGAGCTCCGAGGGGGGTGAGGGGGCGGGGGGGGGGGGTAATTGACGGGCGGGGGGTGACGTCACGCGGTGAGGGGATGACGTCACGCTGGTGAGGGGATGACGTCACGCGGGGGGGGGGGGGGGATTTTGTACATCCGGGCCAGAGGGTAGGGGGGGTGTTGGATGTTTACAAGCGGCGTCTCATATTACAAAGGAGGGTGAGGGGGGTTGACGTCACGCGGGGGAGGGGTGCCGCGTTAGGGCCGCGTACGGTCCGCGCGGGGGAGGGGTGCCGCGTTAGGGCCGCGTAGGCTCCGCGGGGGAGGGGTACCGCGTTAGGGTCCGCCGCGCCGCGCGGGCGCCGCCGCCCGCGCCACCCGCGCCGCCGCCGCCGCCGCCGCCCGCCCGCCCGCGTTCGCGCTCGCTCTCGTATCTTTTTGCGGCGGTTCGCGTGGAATCCGCGTTTTCAAAAACGGTATTTTACCTTATTGTACGAGGGTCGTTTGAAAAGTCCGTGCAAAATCAGAGAGATGGCACTACTGGTGCGTATCGAGGTTATTTTCAGTTAGTAGCATCTCTTTGAAGAACACACACCAAGTTTCAGCCAGATCGGTCTATTTCTTTGTGTTTGGCATTCGTTTGAATCGAAGAATGCGAGTGATTTTCAAAAAATGAACGAGAAAGAATTTCGTGTGTTGATTAAACATTACTTTATGAAAGGCAAAACGCCTCAGGAGACTAAAGAGAAGCTTGATAAACATTATGATAACGTGTATGGTGACTCTGCACCTTCGATTAGAACAGTTTATAAGTGGTTTCAAAATTTTCGGGGTGGCCATATGGGCACAAGTGACGCTGAACGTTCTGGACGCCCTGTTGAGGTCACTACTCCTCATCGACTATCTGGAAAAGGGTAAAACTGTTACAGGTGTATATTATTCATCGTTATTGGACCGTTTGAAAACCGAGCTGCAAGAAAAACGTCCACGATTGGCCCACAAGAAAGTTCTTTTCCATCACGACAACGCACCAGCTCACGCCTCAGCTGTTGTGGCCGCAAAATTAATGGAAATAGGGTTCCAACTCGTTTCACATCCCCCCTATTCTCCAGACTTGGCTCCCTCGTACTATTATTTGTTCCCCAATATGAAGAAATGGCTGGCGGGAAAAAGATTTTATTCAAACGAGGAGGTGATTGCAGAAACGAATGGCTATTTTACAGACTTGGACAAATCCTATTATTCGGAAGGGATCAACAAACTAGAGCAGCGTTGGACGAAGTGTATAAGCCTAAAAGGAGAATATGTTGAAAAATAAAAAAGGTTTATCCCAAAAAATTAAGTAGTTTTCATTTTTGCACGGACTTTTCAAACGACCCTCGTATAGGCCGTCCGCGCCCGACGGGACGATGCTTGAGCTGCAATCGTAATCGCTTATGACCAGACTCTGTATAGAGGGTCACTATGTGTGACTAAGCAGTGGTAAGTCGGTCAGTAGGTCAGTTATTGTAATCTGAGAGTTACGTTATCACGTTCTCTCTACCCACCCCATTCGCTTTCTTTCGTTCGCGCATCATATGCTCGGTATTTAAATTTTAATATTCTAACAAGGAACAGATGAGGAGGAGGATGTGGAAGGAAAATTAAATAAGTAAAAATATATTTTAGATATATGTTATACATTTATTCATGTTAACCTACTACATCAAAAGATCTCTTTCTCGATGCATCATACATAATGTCATCTATAGCATACGCTATTAGTTCGCAATCTACAATTGACGTTTGGTCGTAAATGCCGCGCAAGATACTAAAGGAGTCGCATTTTTCGGTAATACGATTTCTTCGTAGAATACTTGCAAAATCGATGAATTTCCTATCTACCTCTCTCGCAAGCTGATATAGCTCGCGGAAGAAATGCTCGACGCAGTGTTCGAGCTTGAGTAAAAAGATAATAGTTGCAGGTTTCATGTACAAATAATTATTGCGCGATGACAATTTTACAAGTTTATCATCACGCATTTGTACAAGTTCGAGTATTAGGTCTTGAATAGTCAGCGACTGACCGACAGTTGACTGCACGAGTCGCTCGACATCCATGCGTCTATCGATGAGCGCCGTCCACGTTCCATGATGCATCGCGATTTGAAATCCTCGGTTGTCGCCAAGGACCAATTCCACAAAAGAACCGTGTGGAGGTCTCACGCTGATCCTAATGTCCAAATATTTGTAAGCTGTACGTGTCAATGCGTATCGTCTGCTGAGTATACGCACCGCACAACGCTCCAACGAAGTGCTGTAAAAGAAATAACAAGATGAGTTTTAAAATAATAAAATTTGCAAAAGTATAAAATAGGAGACTCTATAAATTAAACGAAACCTACTTGTTCTCACTCGATGGAGTTGCAGCTTCGGGAATCGGCACGTAATAATTCATGCGTATGCCACCACTGTTGCTTCCCTCAACGGAATACATTTTTCACTCGCGGTTATGACAGTCGACCGTTTGTACAAGCGGCTGATATAAGACTGACCGATCGTATAAAATTAACGGAGCGTATACGCGGCAACACCCTCCCCCTTTTTTAAAATTATGACGTGGTGGGGGATTAATGCTTCTAGAACGTATTCTGAGAAAAGGTGTTTATCAAGGTTTTGGGCGAACGTGTTGGAACATGTTTCACTGCATTCGGTTATGACGTCGCTTAATGCGAAGCGAACGCATTGTTCAGGCTGAATAAATATTTAAAAAATTTTTGTCTCGATGAGAATGATTTAAGGGGGCATATACCTTTCTCGGCCCAAAAAATATGCATATTTCGCGATTTTTTTTTAACAATAAAAAACAAGATTTAAAGGTAATGCTTTTTTGTATAATGAAATACATCTATCGTAGTTATAGAAAAAATTTTTATTCTTCACTTTTAATAAACCCCCCCCCCCCCCTGCAGCCCCTTGAAGTAGGTCCCGCGTACAACGTAAGGAATTGCGGTACCATAGATATCTCCGTGCAGGATTATCTGAAACACAAAAAATTTACAGGATATTAACGTTCAATATATTTTCTAGTCCTTGACCCATCCTTTTTTGAAAATTTAAATTTTAGACAAAATGGCGGACTGTCAAAGTTTAGGTATCGATTTTGATCAAAAATTTCAACTTTGTTTCATAAAAATAAAATATAAAAAATCAAAATTTTTCAAAAAGCATGGGTCAAGGACTAAGAAATTTCATAAGCTTTTATTTAAAAAAAAAAATTAAGCAATCGGTTGATCCGTTGCCGAGATATTTATGGTACCGACTTACAAAACATGGTTTCGAGAAAAACGCGTTTAAAGTTTCAGAACAAGTTTACTATGATAAAACTGTTTGTTTTTTTTTTCGACTTACATGCAATCGTCTATTCTGGGGCCATACAGGGAATCTTCCAGGGCAAGGTGGTCATTTTCTTGATTTTTTTCAAGGCGTCGGTTTATTCGGGCCTCCCGCGTCGCGTGCTGCGCTCGGACGTCTGCTTGGTCGCAGCGGCGAATGTCACTCAACGCAGCAAATTGTGCCGCGTTTCGTCCAATGCAGTTATTCCCATCGTCGTCATGACTTTCAGAAGAGCTGAAGTTCCTTCATTAAACAAACAAACAGCGAGAAAAGTCGCAATTTCGACGATTCGAGCGCTGCTGTTTGTATTTTTCGGAGCCATCCTCCAGATCAAGTTATTATAACTTTCGTTCGGGTTTTGAGTATATCCGCCAAGACAACGTTTCAGCAATGACTCATTAGAAAGATCTTCGTATATAGGGCGGATTGCATTCAAAACATCGTCAGGTAAGGTATTGTAGCCTATCGAACGCTCAGACGGCGCGCAGTACAAAGTGCTGTAACTTCTTCAATTTTTCGAATTTCTTTAAACGGCTTTGGATTTACACTCTTGAAATGTTGTTCTTTCAAAATATGCAATAAAAAAAAATCGATTTTTTGAAGCCGAGAAAGGTATATGCCCCCTTAACCGTCGCAGAGTCCTTTTCATAATTTTTGTCTAGGAAAATTTGTTTATCGGGGAGGGAGTTTTGGTAAACGCGTCGGACCATGTTTCGCGGCGTCACTCGGCTATGTCATCACAGTGTCCGTTTTTCATCATTTTTTTCTAGGAAGACTCGTTTACCGGGGTATATTTCGCGACGTCATTCGGTTATAGCGTCGCGTATTACAAAGCGAGCGCCGAGATCAGGCTGCTAGACGTTGTAGGCAAAATAGTGCGTAAGCAGAACTCAACGTCTAAGGGATATTACCTGTTCAGAATTCATGCAAAAGAGCAGGTAACTTCTTTACCGACGAGACGTTATAACAGATACCGATTTCTTTATTCGGGTAACTCTCGTGAGCACACTAAGAATGGCGGGCGGCGCCACCAACTGGCTGGCGATATTCTTCGAAGAGAAAGAGCGGAACGGGGCGAACGCAAACCATTCCGCGTGGCTACCGAAAGCGGCCATTGCGCCATTACGAGTCTTATTGCGAGCGAGTACGGACGCGTGATCCGTACGACCAAACTGTGTTGCGACGCATTTTCTGTGTGGATGCATGTTGCATCATTATACTTTTTCTCAAGTGATCGACCAGATATACTAGCGGGAATCGAACGGTGTACGAGGACACTCTGCCAAACGATTCACTTTCTTTCTGAGAGCGTGACGACGAAACGTCGTCATTATACTTGGCTGGTCGAATATTCTGGAAACTGAGGGAAGATTGTCTGCGGACAACACTATTCTAAAGCGGTCTCTACTGAGTTATTCAGATAGAGAGGATTCAGGTAACGAGAGTCCATCTGGAACCGACTTGTTTTCGCCGGGAATTATACTAACTCGCACGGCAATTTCCAGATGTGTCTCTCTCTTTCTATTTCTTTCAACGCATCGACTTGATGACGTCAAATCCGAGCAAGGAAAAACACCGCGAGTGCGCTGTTTCTTTACACAAAGGAGATACATCCGAATATCTCACGTTTACTGCGAAGATATATTCATAGATATCTTGAACTTTACTGTCAAACCGCCGTTACTAGACCATTCTTTCTTTCTTTCTTCATTATTGCGAAAAGTCGAGCGCTCGAATATCTTCATATGCGAATTGTTACAACCTTGCAAGGTATTAATACACATGCATGTATGCTTTCTTATTCAAATGTTTATATGAGAATACGCTCAATTCTGTTATCAGTCTGCATGGCAACGGTCAATTACGTTTGTCATATCTTTTCTAAAGACTCATAGTCTATTATTGTAAAGTTACACGTTGTAACATTATACTGGTTCTTTCATTTATACTGTGAGAAATGCTACCGATTGGTGACATGTTACCTTTGTGATTAACAAAGTTCATTCAATACTTTCTTATGCCATACGACGTGACAAGTACGTCTTATTACTAACGATAAACGAGATAACGTTTCGAATAGAAATTATTCAAAAGATAAATACTTTAAGATACAGTCCACTAAATACTCTACTTTCTAGTTGATAATTCAAGTCTTTTACGTTGATAAAGAAATCATTTCAGTTCTGATATACATACTATTTTCTTTACGTTACGACAATTGATGTATTCTATTTAATTTACTGTTTTTATGATTCTTGTATGATTTCAATTTCTGCTATATTACTGTGTGCATATTCTGTTTATGATTGCGATGTATATTTACTGGTTCATGTATACTCTATTTGATTTATATGTATTTTCTGCGCGAGTAATTTGTATTAAGAATACTGGTGAGGTTTTTGGCAGTTTCCCTCATCCACGCATCGAATGGTGGTATTCTCGTTTGAGTTCTGCCAGTAGAGTCATTTACTTTTCACTTCCAATTAAACGGTTTTCATTTTCAACTGGTTATTTATTTAATGCGTCGCCTCCTCCCCTTCCTAACATGAGACCAGATCTACGAGAGGTTTGTACATAAAAAGGTCCTTCGAGCCGGATCTATTGATTCGGATTCAGAGTTTGATTAATTCAGAGATCTATTAACATTGTGATTTCAGATATGCTTGAGAGTTCATACCTATACTAATACTATTTCGATTAAACAATAACGACCTATGGATAGGGAGGCGACACGTTGAATTGTGAGAAAGTATAGCGAAACATAATTCTTATTGTGAGGTGTCGTTCACGAGAGTTACTTTCATTCTTGATGTATTAACACATTTATTCATAATGGAACTTAACGAACTGCTTAACCGGCTGGATCAACAGCTGGTGTTGAAACAATCCTTTACTAACGCATATAACAACTTTGTGAAGGACGAGTCGTCCAATTCAGTAAATCAGAAAATAGATACTCATGTTTCCTCCTTGCAGGATTCGTGGAATTCATTCAGTGCAGCTAATAATGCTATTCTGCTGTCCATGACTGGACTTACAAACGAGAATCGTCAGTTAATTCTGACTCATTCCTATTTTGCGGATAAACTGTTTTCTGTGACACAAGCGGGTTATCAGGAAGCACTTGAGCAGATAAATTCTCATCTTGAGGTAGAACAACCAATTGCGTCGGGATCTTCTACGACCCCATCCTTACCTAACGAGATTTGTGCACCTGTTGTTTATCATAATCAGCCTGCACGTTTGCCACGTATCAATATTCCGAAATTTGACGGCACTCCTTCCGAGTGGCTTAATTTCAGAGATCTGTTCTCTTCCCTCGTGTTATCGAATACGTCGTTAACGCCGGTTGAGAAGTTACAATATTTAAAAACTAGTTTGATCGGTACAGCCGCTCATCTTATTAAGAATACGACACTAATGTCTGAGAACTTCCCCAAAACATGGGATTCATTGTTGTCGTTCTACGACAATCAAAGACTTCAGGTTAATAGCGCTTTGCAATCTTTAGCCAATCTCGGATCTGTGAGTAAGGAGTCGGCTAGTGAGTTGGAAAGTCTATACTCTAACGCACTTCAAATCTATAGAACATTAGAAACGCTGAATCGACCTGTTGAGACATGGGATGATTTTCTTATTTTTACTCTCGTTCAGAAATTGGACTCCGAGTCGGTTAAGGCTTGGGAAAACAAATTGGGATCCTCCAAGGTTCCTCCATCGTGGAAGGAATTCAATGAATTCTTAATCACTCGTCTTTTCTCTCTTCAAGCATACGAGAAGTCTCGTGCGAAGAAGGTCGCAGCTAAACCGCAAAAGGCTACGGCCAAAGTTCATTATCAAGGAAAATCGACTGATGCGCTTACTGGTTACACACCGACATGCTCAATTTGCAAGGGAAAGCATCATGTCATGAAATGTCCGAAATACGTGGACGAGACCGTAGCTCAGAGACTGGCCATCGTAGCTAAACATAAGCTGTGCTACAACTGCTTGGGAAATCATCGAGTATCACAATGCAGAGTAGTAAAACGTTGTCAGAAGTGCTCCAGGAAGCATCATACGTCAATACATAAAACTGAAACTCCATCCACGAGTGAGGTGAAGCCAGAATCTCAAGCACAGTCCAGCTCTGCTGCCCCCGCTCAAGTCAAGGCTAAAGTATTTCACGCCAAGATCGGTTCCACAGTGAACACGTCTTACGTTTTGTTGGCAACAGCACAGGTGTTGATTGTCTCGGAACGGGATGAGTTTAGGAAGATTCGAGCTTTATTCGATCAAGGTTCGGAGATCTCACTGATCTCTGAGCGAGTGGTACAACAGCTTAGGTTGCCTCGAGAGCATTCATCGCTTTCGTTAGTTGGAATCGGTGAACAGAAATCTAATAAAACGTTCGGACGTACGTCTTTCAAGTTAAGATCGCATTTCTCTTCCGAGATAGTTCTGGTGATGTCAGCTTATATTCTACCGAAGCTTACAACTTCCATTCCTTCGATCGAATTACCTCAGCATTCATGGCCTCATTTGGAAAACATTCAGTTAGCAGATCCTAGTTTCTTTTCACCTGGTGCAATAGACTTGATCTTAGGTGCTGATGTGTACGGTGCTCTACTCGAGGATCAGTTGATCAAAGGATCGATTGATTCTCCTATGGCTCAAGCCACAAAGTTGGGATGGATAGTCTCAGGGCCAACAACGTTGGAGGTCCCTTCTGGACAACAACGAAGTTGTCACGTGTCGGTTGATAAACAGCTCAGCGATTTGGTACATCGTTTCTGGGAATTAGAAGAGGTTCCCTCCTCGGACGCTCCAATCCTTTCAAAGGAAGAGCAAGATTGTGAAGATCACTTTCTTTCGACACATACTAGAGATGTTACGGGTAGATATGTGGTTAGACTTCCATTTAAACTACCACCAGAAAAACTAGGAGATTCACGAGCTAAAGCTCTCCGAATAGTTAATAGTCTGTCTAATAGACTCTCGAGTAATACGAATTACGCGAAAGCGTACTCTGAGTTCATGGCTGAATACGAACAATTAAGACATATGGAGAGAGTTCCTATTTTTCAAGCTGAGCCGCTTTTAGCTTACTATCTGCCACATCATGGCGTTTGGAGAGAACACAGCCTTACAACTAGACTGAGGGTTGTATTCAACGGATCGAGTCTTACGACTACCGGATTTTCTTTAAATGACCTATTACATACAGGGGCTAAATTACAGATTGACTTGCTTGACGTTCTCTTGTGGTTTCGACTTTTTCTTTACGTTTTCATTGCAGATATTGAGAAGATGTTCCGACAGATCGGGGTGAGTCCCGAGGATTGGAACTTTCAACGAATATTTTGGTTGGATTCTGACCATCATATTATTATCTTTGTCCTTACGACAGTAACATACGGTTTGGTTTGCGCGCCTTTTCTAGCTCTGCGAACTCTCGCTCAATTAACTAAAGACGAAGGGAAACAATTTCCTTTAGCAGTTCCAATTATGACAAAAGGAAGGTATGTTGATGATGTTCATGGAGGAGCAGACTCAATAAATGAAGCTCAAGAGAGAGTCGCACAAGTGGATCAGTTGTGCATGGCGGGCGGCTTTCGATTACAAAAATGGATGAGTAACCATCCAGACATTCTAGACAACATACCGGACGAAAGAAAGATTACCTTTCATTCTATTCAGATTAGTGATGACGCAACAGTTCATGTGCTTGGTCTGACTTGGAATGCTAAGTCGGATACATTTCAATTTGTATTAGAACTCCCAACAACGGGAACAATCACAAAGCGTACTGTACTTTCTACGATTGCGAAGGTTTTCGATCCTATGGGTTTTTTATCTCCGATTACTATTGCAGGAAAAATCTTTCTTCAAGAGTTATGGTCTATTAAACTAGATTGGGATGACCCTCTACCCAATGAAAAGTCCACGAAATGGACAGAGTTCGTAAACCAACTGAGAGACATGCCAAAGTTTGAATTTCCAAGATGGATAGGAGTAAAATCAGATTCTTCTGTTGAGATTTTCGGTTACAGCGATGCATCGCAGCAGGCTATGGCGGCGGTTGTATACACACGAGTGACTAACAAAGATGGAGAGATCAAAACATACTTCGTCGCATCTAAGACGAAAGTGGCCCCGTTGAAGAAGCTTACGATTCCACGTTTAGAATTGACGGCAGCTGTCATGCTCGTAAAACTTGTTTCTCACATACTTAAGGTGATGGAGTGGGATAATCTTCCCGTTACTTTGTGCACAGACTCCGCCATCACTCTGACATGGATAAGAGGACATCCTTCCAAATGGAAAGAGTTTGTTCAGAATCGAGTACATTTCATTCAGAAAACATTGCCCAACGCAATGTGGAAATTTATTTCGGGTAAAGATAACCCAGCTGACTTAGCAACAAGAGGTATAACGCCTAATCAATTATTAGAATTCACTGAATGGTGGACTGGGCCTCACTGGCTCTCTCAAGATCAGTCAACATGGCCTGAGGAATCATTTTCTCTTTCGTCAGAGGACGGTTTAGAACAGCGACCGTCACGGGTAGCAACTACCCTTTCGTCCAAATCTCCAAAGCTGTGGGATTTGATAAGCAAATATTCATGCCTGAAACGACTAATAAGAGTTACTGCTCTCTGCAAGAGGGCAACTAAGCGATTTCGAGGTATTCCTGATTCTTTTTTGTCTCATCCTTTGACTACTGCTGAATTAAATGACGCAAAGGAATTCTGGATAAAAGCCACTCAACAGGCTTACTTTTCACAGGAAATGAAAGTTCTGTCTACAGGACAGTCCTTATCTAATTCAAACATATTGGTGAATCTTACACCACTCATAGGTTCAGATGGAATCCTACGAGTAGGAGGACGACTTGAAAACTCGTCTCTACCAGAATCTGCTAAACATCCTTGCATTTTGCCAAGGCATTCTCTTCTTTCCACCTTGATCATTGCGGACGCTCATACGCGTACACTACATGAAGGCGTGCAAGATACACTCGCCTTTATACGAAATCATTACTGGATAATAGGTGGTCGAGCTCCCATTCGATCGTACATAATCAGATGTGTTCGATGTGCTAGATTTCGACAGGAAAGAGCACAGCAACTAATGGGACAACTCCCAGCGGAGAGATTGACTCCTTCGAGACCTTTCTTGCATTCTGGAGTGGACTATGCAGGTCCGATTGTTATCAAAACCTGGAAAGGTAAAAACGCTAAAACATACAAGGGATACATTGCTCTCTTTGTTTGTTATTCAACTTCAGCCATTCATTTGAAGTTAGTTACGGATTATTTCACTAAGGCCTTCATGGCAGCCTACAAACGATTCACGGCACGACGTGGAATTTGTTCCACTTTGTCAAGCGATTGCGGAACGAATTTGAAGGGCGTTGATGTTCAGCTTAGGAAACTCTTCTCCTCTTCCACAAAGGAAGCAGGTGAGTTGGTTTCACTTCTAGCAGGAGACGGAACGCAGTGGAAGTTTAATCCACCTTCAGCTCCACACTTCGGTGGAAAATGGGAGGCTGGCGTCAAGTCAGTAAAGACACATCTTAAACGAGTTATTGGGGAGCAGTTGCTCACGTATGAAGAGATGACAACATGGTTAATTCAGATCGAAGCAGTGTTGAATTCTCGACCTCTTTGTCCTCAATCGGATGATCCAAACGATCTTTCTGTGTTGACTCCTGGTCATTTCATTATAGGTCAACCATTGACTACTATCCCTGAACCGAACGTGGAAGGGATTAAGATTTCTCATCTTTCCCGATGGCAACTTCTTCGTAAGATGTTGGAGGATTTCTGGAATCGATGGTCTCGGGAATGTCTACATAGATACCTCACCACATACAAGTGGAACAAAGCTACTCCTTCAATCAGAGAGGGTTCTATGGTTCTAGTGGTGGATGAAAGATATCCCCCTTCTAAATGGCCGTTGGGGCGCATTATTGAGACGCATCCCGGAAGGGATGGGCATACTAGAGTTGTGACTGTTCGAACGCAGGTCTCGACACTTAAGAGACCGATAACTAAAATCTGCCCACTTCCTATTAACGTAGAGACATTGTAATTGGTTCGTTAACAGTGTTAACGAAGGCGGGCGGTATGTTCAGAATTCATGCAAAAGAGCAGGTAACTTCTTTACCGACGAGACGGTATAACAGATACCGATTTCTTTATTCGGGTAACTCTCGTGAGCACACTAAGAATGGCGGGCGGCGCCACCAACTGGCTGGCGATATTCTTCGAAGAGAAAGAGCGGAACGGGGCGAACGCGAACCATTCCGCGTGGCTACCGAAAGCGGCCATTGCGCCATTACGAGTCTTATTGCGAGCGAGTACGGACGCGTGATCCGTACGACCAAACTGTGTTGCGACGCATTTTCTGTGTGGATGCATGTTATATCATTATACTTTTTCTCAAGTGATCGACCAGATATACTAGCGGGAATCGAACGGTGTACGAGGACACTCTGCCAAACGATTCACTTTCTTTCTGAGAGCGTGACGACGAAACGTCGTCATTATACTTGGCTGGTCGAATATTCTGGAAACTGAGGGAAGATTGTCTGCAGACAATACTATTCTAAAGCGGTCTCTACTGAGTTATTCAGATAGAGAGGATTCAGGTAACGAGAGTCCATCTGGAACCGACTTGTTTTCGCCGGGAATTATACTAATTCGCACGGCAATTTCCAGATGTGTCTCTCTCTTTCTATTTCTTTCGACGCATCGACTTGATGACGTCAAATCCGAGCAAGGAAAAACACCGCGAGTGCGCTGTTTCTTTACACAAAGGAGATACATCCGAATATCTCACGTTTACTGCGAAGATATATTCATAGATATCTTGAACTTTACTGTCAAACCGCCGTTACTAGACCATTCTTTCTTTCTTTCTTCATTATTGCGAAAAGTCGAGCGCTCGAATATCTTCATATGCGAATTGTTACAACCTTGCAAGGTATTAATACACATGCATGTATGCTTTCTTATTCAAATGTTTATATGAGAATACGCTCAATTCTGTTATCAGTCTGCATGGCAACGGTCAATTACGTTTGTCATATCTTTTCTAAAGACTCATAGTCTATTATTGTAAAGTTACACGTTGTAACATTATACTGGTTCTTTCATTTATACTGTGAGAAATGCTACCGATTGGTGACATGTTACCTTTGTGATTAACAAAGTTCATTCAATACTTTCTTATGCCATACGACGTGACAAGTACGTCTTATTACTAACGATAAACGAGATAACGTTTCGAATAGAAATTATTCAAAAGATAAATACTTTAAGATACAGTCCACTAAATACTCTACTTTCTAGTTGATAATTCAAGTCTTTTACGTTGATAAAGAAATCATTTCAGTTCTGATATACATACTATTTTCTTTACGTTACGACAATTAATGTATTCTATTTAATTTACTGTTTTTATGATTCTTGTATGATTTCAATTTCTGCTATATTACTGTGTGCATATTCTGTTTATGATTGCGATGTATATTTACTGGTTCATGTATACTCTATTTGATTTATATGTATTTTCTGCGCGAGTAATTTGTATTAAAAATACTGGTGAGGTTTTTGGCAGTTTCCCTCATCCACGCATCGAATGGTGGTATTCTCGTTTGAGTTCTGCCAGTAGAGTCATTTACTTTTCACTTCCAATTAAACGGTTTTCATTTTCAACTGGTTATTTATTTAATGTGTCGCCTCCTCCTCTTCCTAACATGAGACCAGATCTACGAGAGGTTTGTACATTACCTTTCTGTAACGCATACGATGAACAATAGATCTGATGACACTATGCAGTAGATAGAAGAAGAAGAAACGATACGTGATGCTCCAGTTCGAAAGAGAGAAAAGAATGATAGATGAAATATATAACGATGAGTGAAGCGCATCAGAGCCGCAGTATGTGATTTGGAAGTCTTGCTAGTTCTACGGTAGTTCGCAACGACACCACTAGGCGACGCATGGAGAGATAACTTTCTCGCATTCAAAAAACATCCTGTCGCTAATATAAGGAGGATTCCGGCGAGCCAAAAGATTTAAAAATAGTGCAAACAAATTTTTTTAACATGAAAAACCTCAATAAAATTGCGCGCGAACTGTTGGAGCAGTCGCGCCAAGTCGCTACCTTGGGCGAGTATTTCACGTGGGCGCAGCGATGCGAGGAAACCGTTGAACAGCTCGAAGAGCACTGTCGCGCCAAGCGTCCGCGGCTCTTTCCCGGAAAAAGACATTTATTGGTGTCGATTGTCAGACTACTCGAGGGTGCGAGAACTCAGTTAGACAGACGTTTTACACACAACGGTGGTGATTTGATGATCGCGGGCACCAGTAGTGGTGGCGGCAATAACGCGGAAAAACTCGTTTGGCGAGAGATAGATGCCGCGTTCGAAAGCCGTATACGGACCGGTGCGGTGATTAACACAGACTATATCGAACCGCAACAATTTTTGGTGGACGCTGCTAGTGTAGTGCTCGAGAAAGTGCAAGACGCTATAAACAGACACAACAGCGTGAAAGTGAACACCGTGTTCAACGGTGAGTTTGTGACGGGCGATAAACGTGACAATAAGAGTATGAACACGAATAACTATGCCCTCTTTCGTACATCCGATATGCGCGAGTGGTACGAGCGACACGTTATCGAACCCACACTGGCAAAACTCGAAGAGTTCCAGGAGCGCGATAGCGGGTGGGCGCTATCGCGTATCCTCGATCTTACAATTAATATCAACAGGTACGATCCTATGCGCGCGAGATGTCACCTGGAATTACCGCAAGGGATATTGAGGAAGAAAGCGGTTATTAACGTCCGGTCCATGGACAATGCGTGTTTCGCGTGGTCGGTTGTAGCCGCGCTGTATCCAGTCGAGCAACATGTGGATCGGGAATCTTCGTACCCGCATTATACAACCGTGTTAAATGTACAAGACATTGAGTTTCCTATGTCTCTGAAAGGAATTAGTACATTTGAACGACTCAACGACGTATTGATAAATGTCTACACCATCGAGGGACATGAAATGCTAACCGTTCTACCGATACGGCTCACCGACCGGAAGAGAGAAAAGCACGTCAATCTGCTGTACGTGCAAGACTCGCGAGACTACAACGTGGATAAAGAACCTGTCCCGCCTCGTGAGCTCGCAAGTGAGCAAGAAAGAACACAGGAAATACTTTTGCAATCGGTGAGTAATACATTTAAAAATCAAAGTATACGATATATTATATTTTTTATATAAAAAATATATGTAAAAATTGCAAATGTTTTTGCAGATGTCTACACTATTTCTACACGAACGACAAGTTGCAATCGCACACGGTAGACTGCAATGAGATGAACGACTGCGCCATCCGACTACCGAGCGAGGACGACAAATGGCTGAGCTTCCGCAACTACAACAGGAAGGAACGGCTTCCGTTCGTCGTGTACGCCGATCTCGAATGCACCCTGGAGAAGATGGACGCGGATGAGAGAACGTCGACGTACGCATATCAACGCCACGAGGTATTTAGCATAGGATATTACGTGCAGTGCTCGTACGACGATTCGTTATGTACGTATCGGTTTCACCGCGATAAGGATTGCGTCGCGTGGTTCGCCAACGAACTCGAAGAAATAGCGCATCGCGTAAAGGGTATTTTATCCGCCAATGTCCCCATGGAAACGCTCTCGAAAGAACAGTGGCATGCGTTTCACAGCGCGACGCACTGCCACATTTGCGAAAAACCGTTCACACTAAACGACGACGAGGAGCGGGTACGCAATCATTGTCATCTGACCGGTCGTTACAGAGGTCCCGCGCATTCAAACTGTAATCTCAACTATAAAGACTTTTATTTCATTCCCGTAGTTTTTCACAATTTATCTGGCTATGACGCACATTTTATCATAAAAGAAATAGCTGCAGCGTTCGAAGGCTCGATCGAAGTACTACCGTTAACTAAAGAAAAGTATATCTCGTTCACGAAAAACGTTAAAGACACCGCCGACAAATCAGATTCGCGAAACAATATAAAGTTACGGTTCATCGATTCGTTAAAATTTCTCAACATTAGTCTCGAGAAATTGGCATCCTTCCTCGATAAGGACAAATTAAAAATTGTACGTTCAAAATTTTCCGAATTATCAGTTCACGATTTAGAACTACTGACGCGAAAAGGTGTCTTTCCGTACGAATACGTGGATTGCGTGGACAAGTTGCAGGACACGCGTTTACCGCCGCGCGAATCATTTTACAGTTCATTGGTCGGTGACACTGTATCCGAGAGCGATTACGCGCACGCCGTGAACGTTTGGCAGCGGTTCTCCATTCGAACCGTGGGCGAATACAGCGATCTGTATTTAAAAACAGAGGTCTTGTTATTGGCCGACGTTTTCGAAAATTTCCGCGACAGTTGCATCAAAAGTTACGGACTAGACCCCGCTTATTACTACACATTGCCAGGTTTCACATGGGACGCCATGTTGAAACATACTCGCGTAAATTTCGAACTGCTAACCGATATAGATATGGTAATGTTTATCGAACGCGGTATTCGCGGCGGTCTGAGTCAATGTTCAGGCAGATACGCGCGAGCCAATAACAAGTACATGCAGTCGTACGATCCATCGAAACCATCGTCGTATCTAATGTATTTCGACGTAAACAACTTGTACGGTTGGGCAATGTGCCAACCACTACCGTACGCCGATTTTCGATGGATCGAAGACATTTCGAATTTTGATATTAGCGCAATCGATACGAATTCGCCCACAGGTTATATTCTCGAGGTCGATCTGGAGTACCCGCAAAATAAACACGACGCGCACGCTGACCTACCGTTCTGTCCGACGCGCGATAAGCCGCCAGGCGCGCGGAAGGTCAAGCTCCTTGCGACTGTGTGCGATAAGAAACGCTACGTCATACACTATCGCAACCTTCAGCAATGCACGCGTCATGGCCTTCGAGTTACAAAAATACATCGCGTAATGCAATTCGCTCAATCTCCATGGCTCCGCGATTACATCGAATGAAACATCCGATTTAGAACGCGCGCGACAAACGATTTCGAAAAGAATTTATATAAATTGATGAATAACGCGGTTTTCGGGAAAACGATGGAGAATGTGCGTAATCATGTAGATGTAAAATTATTGACTCATTGGGAGGGTAGATACGGCGCGGAGGCAATGATCGCTAAACCAAATTTCCATAGTAGAAGTATATTTTCGGAAAATTTGGTTGCAATAGAAATGCGCAAACTCGAGGTGAAATTTAACAAACCGATCTACGTAGGCATGTGCATCCTCGACATATCCAAGATATGTTTGTACGAATTTCATCACGAGTACATGTCTCCTCTGTATACCCGTGTAGAAATTTTCCCTAGGCTGTAACCGGTCCCTGAAAGGGCTTCCTTACTTCATTTGAGGCCCATGTTAGGACGCCCACCTTGGCCCCGTTTCGGAATATCACGCTTTTTTATCTAGGGCCCTTATTGATTTCCGAACTTGGGCCAATATAAAAATTTTAGCTTGGGCCAATGTTGGCTTCATAAGTCGGGCCTATATATGTAAGATAAGTTGGCCCAAAATCAAAACACATATTACTGCCTGAATGAAATTTTAATAAACCCCTTATTAACTCATTAAAATCGTGCTAAGTGATGATCCCCCTAATAAATCAACACGCAGTGATTTTAAGTTATATCACAATATATTTTATATACTTTTTATACAAGTAAATAACATTTTTTGTTTTTAATTAAAGGAATTTTATTTTATGTAAGAAATTAAATGATTCACGAGGCAATGATTTTAATAACAAGAAAATGAGGCGTTTACAAGAAGTTCGCACACATCTTGCTCGCTTGGCTTTCTCTGCACGACCGACTTTTTTTCTCCAGCTTCTCTCTTTTTTCGCGTACCTGCCTGAATTCATGTCGAACTCATTCATGCCGAACTCTCCCGATACTAATTACGGACGCACGCATCGCGGTAACCCGCGCCTAAATGCCTAACCGAAAGCGACAGAAGGGAAAATACAGATGAACATAAAACTTAATCCTACATACATAAAACTTAATCCTACACTCGGCCATCCGACTGACATCTGACCTCAGATGTCGTTTTTTCGAGTTTTCGTTATTCGATGGAAACTTCGTGGAAATTAGCCCACGGCTTCATATGATCGGCAGCCGTTGAAGTTCTTCGCGGACCTTCTCCTTCGCCTACTTTTTCCACAATATATCGGTCGTTACGTAGAACGCGCTTGATTTTATATGGTCCAAAAAACTTTGCGTAGAATTTTAGGCCTGGTCCGCCTTGGGTTCGCTGGATAGCTACTAAATCGCCGTCGTTGTAACTATTTGGTATCTTCCGCTTTTTGTTGTAAGTCCGTTTATTTTCAGCTTGTATTTTGGAGATTTCCTTGCGTGCTTCTTCTCGCAGTTGATCGCGCTTTTCCTGGAAAATAACTGCATTTTCTGTTTCCAAGATTTCTTTTATCTGAGGGTCTTCTTTTAATCTCATCCGCGTTCCAAACAGAAGATAGAACGGCGTCATTCCTGTGCTTCGACTCGGTACATGATTTAAATATTGTTGTGCACGGGTGACAAACTTATGCCAACAAGCCGGCTGTGGCATCGATAGCTTGGTCAATAACGGGATCAACGTGCGGTTTATCCGCTCAATTTGACCATTTCCTCTTAGTATGCCGGTGGCAAAGCTATGTTCAATGCCTTTGTCTTCACAATAGGACTTAAAGTCGTGGGATGTGAACGCTGATCCTTGATCGGAAATTATTCGCCTTGGGTTTCCAAAAACAGCTGATTGTTTCATCAGATGGTCGAGAACCTCTGCCGTATTGGTGCTTCTCGTCGGATAGAGCCACACGAATTTAGTGAAGGCGTCTACCACTACGAATATGTACTGATATCTTTTCTGCGTTGATGGCATCGGCCCCAGATGATCTATGTGATAGGTATCTAGTGGACCTTCTTTGTCAATCGAGTGAAGTAATCCTTCTTGCTTGCCAGTCTTCTTCGCAGACATGATGCACACAAGGCAATTTTGTATTACCTTTTCGACCTTCGAGTGCATATTTTTCATCCAATAATCAGGTTTCAAGAGTTGTTCCGTCTTTGCGCATCCGAAGTGGCCGCGCTCGTGAACTTGACGAATTAGAGGAGTCTGCATCAATTTTGGTATGACGACTGGAGTGTCGCCGTTGACTTCCTTACACAATAGTCCGTTGATCATCACGAATCCGTCCGCTTGGTTTTCTTGTACTTGCTTCTTAATCTCTACTAATTCTTCATCTTCCAGTTGATTCTGACGAAGTCTTGCCAATATGCTATCTTCGCATTCTTCCACTAACATAGCTGCTGGTAATGGATTCCGACTTAATGCGTCCACATGCCGCATGCTGTTGCCGGGACGATGAACAATCGTGTATCGGAAATCTTCAAGGAAGAATGCCCATCTCGCTACCTGTGCACAAATATCTTTCTTCTTCATGGTCTGCATGAACGCCCTGCAATCAGTTACAATTGTAAACGGGATTCCGATCAAATATACCCTGAATTTCTTTAACGCTTTGACAATAGCTAACACTTCCAGTCTGTAACTATCATATTTTGCCTCAGCCGGTGTAGTTTTGCCACTCGCGTAATACACTGGGTGGAACATACGATCTTCGCTATCGCGTTGCAATAATATCGCACCGTATCCAAGAGCGGATGCGTCAGTGTGTAGTTCTGTCTCTGCCGCCGGACGATACAAATGCAAAATAGGTTTATCGCTAAGTATAAGTTTCAACTGATTGAATGCGCGCTCTTGTTCTTTTCCAAAAATAAAGTCAACGCCGTCTCTCAATAAATCTGTCAATGGTCGCGCGATATATGAATATCGCGGCACAAATTTCCGGAAGTACCCCGTAAGGCCTAAGAAGCTTTGTACAGAACGCACATTTGTCGGCTTTGGGAAATGTCTTACCGCATCAGTTTTTTCTTCGGAAGGTGTAACCTTTCCGTCCTCTACTATGTGCCCCAAAAAATTTACTTTCAACTTTAACAACTGACACTTTGACCAGTTAATCGATAATCCGTATTCAGCCGCCGTTCCTAGCACCAATTTAAGTCGCGTTAATCCTTCTTGCTCATTCTTTGAAGGCACAATAATATCGTCCATATAAATCGCGATAATCCCCGCATTCGTCAAATCACGTAAGACTGCGTTAACATATTTTTGGAAATACGCCGGTGAAGTACATAGGCCGAATGGCATCCTTAAAAATTCATAGTGTCCGTTAGGGACAACAAATGCAGTATACTTACAACTAGATTCCTCGACCGGTACATGAAAAAAGCCGTTTTTTAAATCTAAAGTGCTATACACTCTCGCGCCTTGCAGAAGATCCAACTGATCCTCGATCAACGGTAGGGGATATCGGTTTTTAACTATCTTTTCATTAAGTCTTCGGTAGTTCACACAAATTCTAGTCGCGCCATTTTTTTTCTTAACCAAAACTATGGGACTAGCGTAATCAGAACACGACGGTCGTATTATCCCTTCGTTAAGCCATTCACGCATTTGCGAATCTACTTCGGTTTTTTCCGCTACAGATAATCTGCGTGCGTTTTGGACAACTGGAATATCATCTTTTACGACTATAATCATTTTAATACCTACCTCTTTCTCTTTTTTCGGCCTACATTCTGTTACTAAAAATTCTACTTCTTTTTTAATATATTCATCTTTAATATGCGACAAATCCACGACGTTATCTTGTATTGTATACACCTCTGATAATTCCGCGAAATCGTTTACAATTTTTGAAATATTTACGACACCCCAATTTATGTGTACTTCGACATTATTTAGAAAATCGGATCCTATAAGCATACCGTGTGGAATTATTCCGTCATGAACGAGGTGTACGACGATGTCGTAGACTTCAATATCAATGCAAATCTTTAGATGTATATCCCCTAACGTTGTGTTTTCTTCTGAACCCGCTCCTCGGAATGTTATCGTGCGATTTCCGAGAGTCGGCGACCCGATCTGTTCATATTGCTCTTTGCGCATTAAGCTAATATCACTACCCGAATCTATTATTGCGCTCAGCTTCGTACCGTTTATAACAACGTCTTTACGGCATTTACCGGAACCCGACTGTACAATATTGTAACCTTTTTTCTCTTCCGCGTTCGCGCCTTTGGGACATTTTGCCGCTATGTGCCCGTATTTATTACAACCGAAACATTTTGTACCCAGTTCTTTCGACGGGCATGACACGCTTAAATGATCGCTATCGCCGCAGTTATAACAACGTTTCGCGTCTTTATTCTCCGTGTTCGAAGGCATTTTTTCTTAGTTTCACTCGTTTTTGGCTTACTTTTACCGAACATGTCTGCGTATATATCGAATTTGTCTTTCAATTCGCGCACAGTTTTCGTACCGTATAACACAGACTTACGGTACCCTTCGTCGTCAATACCGTCAACGATATACTGGAGGACTGCCTTCGTCTCGACGTCCGCTCGTGCTGCTATCTCCATCATCTTGTAGCAATATTCGTGATAGGATTCATCGGTCCTCTTTTTCCTTTGTTGCAGCTCCTTATGCACCATGCGGCTGTCCACTTTCAGTGCAAATTCCGTCTTCAGGGCGGCCTTCATGGTTTTCCACGTCTTCCCACAGTCGTCAGATTTTACAAACAATCGAGCAGAACGTCGCAACAGTCTTTTCGCGTAGATTATTTTCCGTACTGCATTCCACTCACACAACTTCGCCAAGTCTTCGAATTCCCTGATCCACGTCTTTATGTTTTTGCCGTCGTCTCCACTGAAAGTATCGATTGATTCCTCCACGTCCTTGAAAGTTGGCACGAATTTTGAACCCCGTGCCTCGTCGTCTCCGGCACCATTAGCGCCGGCGCCATCTTGTTCGTCGTCGCTCTCGCTGCTGGACCCGTCGTCGTTGCTTTCTTCTTCGTGTTGATCGTCCAGGACTAGAGCTACCTTCAGTCGTGCTGCGAGATCAACCTTGTTGCCCGTCACCTTCAGCCGACGTCCTCTGAGCTCGTCTTTGAGTTGGGCTATCGTCATCGTGTCGACTCGCAACGTGCCTTCTGCGCCGTCGTGTTCGTCGTTGTGCGACATGCTTTCCTTATTCTTCTTCTCCTCGTTCCTCACCTTCTCGTTAGCCTCGATCCCGGCTGAGCCCCCAATTGTAAGAAATTAAATGATTCACGAGGCAATGATTTTAATAACAAGAAAATGAGGCGTTTACAAGAAGTTCGCACACATCTCGCTCGCTTGGCTTTCTCTGCACGACCGACTTTTTTTCTCCAGTTTCTCTCTTTTTTCGCGTACCTGCCGGAATTCATGTCGAACTCATTCATGCCGAACTCTCCCGATACTAATTACGGACGCACGCATTGCGGTAACCCGCGCCTAAAATGCCTAACCGAAAGCGATAGAAGGGAAAATACAGATAAACATAAAACTTAATCCTACATACATAAAACTTAATCCTACATTTATGAGATAAATTGACTTATCTCTTTTAGTAAACACTTATAATATTCAATATAAAATAAAAATTTTTTTAATTGACAAGAAATTAAAAAATAAAAATTTTGTAATTAAGAAATAAAAAAAATTGTAAATTTTTTATTAGAGAACTGAAAAAAATGAAGTTTATGCCTTTATGCATTTTATGAAAAAACATTTAGAAAAAGTTAAAAAAAAGTTTAGAAAAAATGAATAAATTTAAAGAGAAAGAGCGCAATTATGTTTTATCTTAGGTTGCTGCTGGTTGTCGAAGCTTGCGATATCCATCCCAGTCTTTGGCATTGGTCAGGCAAGATGATAAAGACTGATAAAACATTTTTTCTGTTATTATTCCGCCATCTGGATTTTTGTGGTAACGACATATTACATCTAAAATAGTCAAATGTAACTGATTATAAATAAATTGTACTATATAAAAAATTTTATAATTTAAATTTATATTTTATATAATTTTAATTATAAATTTTATTATAAGAAATTTTAAGATTTAAAAAATTCGCTTACCGAATAAAGAGTTGTAGAAATAAGTGTTTTTCATAGTGATGGATTCAAGACAAGACAAGACAAGACTCGGACATACTTGTCTTGTCTTGATTTTTAAAATCAAGAATCATTGTGTCTTGATCTTGACAATCAATATCCTGTCTTGATTCTTGATTCTTGCAAGATTCTTGGTACTTTTATATGTATAAATATTGATTTGCACCATTTTAATTCTATTATTTTTTAAATTTTTTATAAAAGTTATAAAAAAATATATTTTTGCGACAAAAAATTCACTAAATATATAGAAAAATAAAAAAATTTTACAAAATGTTATTAAAATTTAAAATTCAACATAAAATTGTATTACTGGTAAGAGTACGAGTAGATATGAATATCAAATATTAAGAGACTTTATTAAGTATTGTCTTGTGTTAAATATTATTATAATTTTACACAAACATTTATATTTAAACGTTTATGTTTTATTAAAATTTAATGTTTAAGGCTTTATTAAGGTTCATTAATAAGACTTAATTATTACCATTTCTTTTTCTTTCAAATTTTGGTATTATTTGGTATTATTTGGTATAAGTGTAATATATTATATATTCCTTCACAATATTATTATTTGAACATTATTATATACAAAAAAGAATGATATAATATAATCTCTAAAAACTTACTTTTTAAAGAAAGGTAGGTATTGTACAGTGAGAGTCAGAAGGTTGTCCGCATTGGTCAGATTGAGTTTTGGAACGCCAGCCTGCTCACCTAACCTAGCGATTGGTTTTTACTAGAGTCCTAGATAATCTGGGACTTTAATTTTTACTAATAGATTTAACCATTTGCATATTGCATTTAACCGTTCCACGAGCATGGTTTGCCGATGCAGACAACTTTTGCGATTTCACTATACAAAGAAAAGATTGAAAAGTAAGAAAGTAGTCCAAATTTTATGGCCGTTTGTTCTCGGTGAGCGTTTCTTATTGGCGCTGTTATTTTCTGGACAAAGTTATATATATATATATATACATGCACCAATCACGCAATCACGCGGCTCCCTCGAATGTCCCTAGTATAGGGTCTCTATAAGTTTTATGATCGGCAAATGTTTTAAAAACAAGTAAAGTTACGTGTCGTTTCTTCAGTCGTTTTTCTCGATCTTGCAAAACATCAACTGAATCTTTATCTTTTCATGTGAAAAAACCTCTAATAACATTACACTGTGTGAATATATTCATATAACTATTTAACAATAATTACTGTGCCATGGATGGAAAAAGTAGCCTGTCCAAAAAAGAGAACTCTTTTAACGGCATAAATATACAAGGCGATGATACAGATCGTGATCTTAGTGACTCAAATAAAAGTCATTCTGCTAAGAAGTTTAAAAAGGATAAAAGTAAGTACTATATAGTTAACATACAATTTGTATAAGGCAAATATTAAGATCTTATAGGTATGTACTGACAATCCAGCAAAGTGACGTATTAATAATGTCTTAATGACGTTTCTAACGTCAATAATACGTCATTAAGACGTCTTTAGACATCATTCTGTTACATGGGAATACATAGCAGATTTTGTCCGGAGGATGTTAAAACGAAAAACGCACCTGTCTCTCTGAAAGTGTACCGAATGAGCCAATTGGCATATACTTTGGGACACTTTGAGAAAGAAAAGTAGGTACTTAAAAGTATGTTTCTCTCTGTAACCTCCTCCGGACACCCGTTTCTAATACATAAACAACAGAAACTATAGGCAAAAGCCAGTCAATATATTTATACAAAATTTAAGATTAAGGTAAATAAATATTTGGCAAATTATATCGGTACGAAAAATACATAATTATATTATTTAATCGATAAATGATCAGCATAGTAGGAAAGACCGAAAACTATAGCATTCAATAATTTATTTAACTAAAACTTTAGAAGTTATTTTTTATTGAACTTTGTGATTTATTAATTATTAAATAATGAAAAGTTTTCAATTGTAACTGATAAATTATAACAAACAAATTATTTAACTAAAATAAAATTTTATTAGATTTATTTTTTGTTAATTCTGAATTATAATAAGTATTTATATGTAATTTATTTAGTTAGCGAATCATCTGATCACCAAGAATCTGAAATTGAAGAGTTACCAGACGATCCTGCACCGAGTGAGACTATAAACGGATCAAATCCAAAAAAGAATAAAAATAAATTTGCTATTTATTTTGACATCACAAAATCTAAGGAAAAAAATTCTTCAAAAAACGATAAAATTGCTACTTGTAAATTATGTAAGGAAAAGATCCGAAACGTACAAATAAAGATGAAGAATGCCAATACATCCGGAATTCAAAGACATTTATCAACGTATCACAAAAAAAAAATATTACGAAATTAATTTAATTAATCCGAATCGGACACCAAATTCGTCATCCACTTCACATATAACAAAATATATGTCTCTTTCATCTGAAGTATCAAAGGTAAGTAATATTGTTTTAATAATATTTGTGTGTTCTAACAAAACATAAAAAATTCAAATAAGAATCCAATAAACACTAATTTACATAATAAACATTCATAAAGATTATAAGCTCTGTTTGTTCATTAAAAATAAATTGTTTTTATTTTAACGTATACATGTTCATTTCACATATATTATTTAAAAACATAATTTTTTTGCATATAGTTTAAATATTTAATTTGAACAAAATTTTATATAATTTTCAAAATTACGTTTAACTACACACGCAAAAATATATTACTATATAAATTATAAACAACAATAACAAAATTATAAACGTTCAAATAAAGCATTAAGTATTTGATACTGCCGATTTATGTCCATTATCTCGACAACAAAGAATTTGCGACCATATGTTCATATGAACATTTGCTCTTTCTTTTTATCCAGGAACACGCTCACAAATTAAAAAAAAAGTGTGCAAGTTGAAACTTGCACATTGCTTCCTTATTGCTTTAAAGTGTGCAAGTAGAAACTTGCACATTGCTTCCTCATAATTTTTAAGTGTGCAAGTAGAAACTTGCACATTGCTTCCTCATAGTTTTTAAGTGAGCAAGTAGAAACTTGCACATTGCTTTCTCATAGTTTTTAAGTGAGCCAGTAGAAACTTGCACATTGCTTTCTCATAATTTTTAAGTAAGCAAGTAAAAACTTGCACATTACTTAATCAACATTTTATTTTGCTTATAAAGCTTCCTCTATGAGGAAGCTTGTTTTTTATTTGATGTACAATTATTAGTAAATATTCTTTAATTTGGCTTCCTCATAGAGGAAGCTTTATAAGCGAAATAAAATGTTGATTAAGTAATGTGCAAGTTTTTACTTGCTCACTTAAAAATTATGAGAAAGCAATGTGCAAGTTTCTATTGGCTCACTTAAAAACTATGAGAAAGCAATGTGCAAGTTTCTACTTGCTCACTTAAAAACTATGAGGAAGCAATGTGCAAGTTTCTACTTGCACACTTAAAAATTATGAGGAAGCAATGTGCAAGTTTCTACTTGCACACTTTAAAGCTATAAGGAAGCAATGTGCAAGTTTCAACTTGCACACTTTAAAGCTATGAGGAAGCAATGTGCAAGTTTCTACTTGCACACTTAAAAGCTATATGGAAGCAATGTGCAAGTTTCTACTTGCACACTTAAAAGCTATATGGAAGCAATGTGCAAGTTTCTACTTGCTCACTTTTTTTATTATCCTAAAAAATCATTTTTTGAAGTCTCAATTATTAAGACTTGAGATGTTCTAACTGCAATTAAAAAATTAGCCCTTTTGCAAAAAGACTATCCCTTTTGCAAAAGGCCGCCCTTTTGCGAAACACTGATCGTTTCCCAATAAAACTGAACGCACTTTAGGCTTTTTGGCATACATTGGCTGATGCTAGGCTAGACACTTACGTCAGTTTTATTTAAAAAACGATCAATGCTTTTGCAATAGAGCGTCCTTTCGCCCTCTCTCTCTTTCTTTTTCTCATTTGAAATTTTGGAGAATTTGTACATATATCGAAGCTTTATAAAGCTGGGTCTAATCAACCAAACCATAATGAATTATATATGAAATAGGGGTAGAAAAAACTGAAAAATATATTAGAATCAAAAAAATTGTTAATAATTAATACTAAATTGTCAAAAAATATCAATTTATGAAAAGTCTCAATTGTTGAGACTTGGGATGTGGCCCTTAAAAGTTAAAATTTTAAAATTTTAGTAATTTTTTTAATTTTACTATATCTTTTAGTCTTTTCTACCTTTATTTCATATATAACTCTTTAAGATTTGGTTGATTAGTTTTTAAGTTAAAGACATTTAAAATTTCGGGGAATCCGTCCATACATAAACATGAGTCTAATCAACCAAATTTTAAAGAATTTTATATGAAATAGGGGTAGAAAAGACAGAAGAATATAATAAAATTAGAAATAGCCCAATATTATAAAACTTACAAAAGTTAGAGCAATCAAAGGCATTTCTTAAAAAATTCAAAATTTTATAAAGAAAGAAGCTCTTTACCAATTATCGTTAAATTCAATTCCATTTTTCCTTAAATAATACTTTATCGATTAAAAAAAAATTTAGCCCTATATCTCAATATTTGCATAAGTTAGAGCAATCATGGACATTTCTAAAAAAATTAAAAATTTTTTAAAAAAAGAACCCTTTTATTGATTATCGCCAAATTCAATATCAACTTTTCTTAAATGATACTTTATTGATTAAAAAAAAATCGGACCGATATCTCAATATTTGCTGAAGTTAATGCAACCACACACATTTCTAAAAAAACTCAAATTTTTTTTAAAAAGAACCCCTTTACCGATCATCGCCAAATTTAATACCAACTTTCCTTGAATGATACTCTATCGATTAAAAAAAAAACAACCCGATATCTCAATATTTGCGGAAGTTAAAGCAACCACGGACATTTCTAAAAAAATTCAAAAATTTTTTTAAAAAGAACCCCTTTACCGATCATCGCCAAATTCAATACCAACCTTCCTTGAATGATGCTTTATTGATTAAAAAAAAACAGCCCGATATCTCAATATTTGCGGAAGTTAGAGCAACCACAGACATTTGTAAAAAAATTTAAAAATTTTAAAAAAAAAGAAGCCCTTTACCAATTATCGCTAAATTTAATTCCATCCTTCCTTAAATAATACTTTATTGATTAAAAAAAAATTTAGCCCTATATCTCAATATTTGCATAAGTTAGAGCAACCAGGGACATTTCTAAAAAAATTAAAAATTTTTTAAAAAAAGAACCCTTTTACCGATTATCGCCAAATTCAATATCAACCTTTCTTAAATGATACTTTATTGATTAAAAAAAAATCGGCCCGATATCTCAATATTTGCTGAAGTTAATGCAACCACGAACATTTCTAAAAAAACTCAAATTTTTTTTTAAAAAGAACCCCTTTACCGATCATCGCCAAATTTAATACCAACCTTCCTTGAATGATACTCTATCGATTAAAAAAAAAAACAACCCAATATCTCAATATATGCGGAAGTTAAAGCAACCACGGACATTTCTAAAAAAATTCAAAAATTTTTTTAAAAAGAACCTCTTTACCGATCATCGCCAAATTTAATACCAACCTTCCTTGAATGATACTCTATCGATTAAAAAAAAAACAACCCGATATCTCAATATTTGCGGAAGTTAAAGCAACCACGGACATTTCTAAAAAAATTCAAAAATTCTTTTAAAAAGAACCTCTTTACCGATCATCGCCAAATTCAATACCAACCTTCCTTGAATGATGCTCTATCGATTAAAAAAAAACAGCCCGATATCTCAATATTTGCGGAAGTTAGAGCAACCACAGACATTTGTAAAAAAATTCAAAATTTTTTTTAAAAAGAACCCTTTTACCGATCATCGCCAAATTCAATACCAACCTTCCTTGAATGATACTCTATCGATTAAAAAAAAAACAGCCCGATATCTCAATATTTGCGGAAGTTAGAGCAACCACAGACATCAAATCTGCACATACACACACACACACACACATACGGACATTTTTTTTTAATGCATATTTTCGACGTTTTAGAACATTCTGAACACATTGGCAGCGGCAACTAAAAAAAAAATTTTTTCACGAAAACAAAGCTTCCTCTATGAGGAAGCAAATAACATACTTTTGACTTACCCTGTATATACATGTATGTGTGTTGTGCATATATGTATATGATATATTAATATATTAGTTTATTTACGATTCTTATTTATTTTCAGCCATCAACATATATGGAATATTCTCAAGAAAAATTCAACTTTCTACTTGTGGAACTAGTAGCAAGGAAGTACCTGCCATTCAGTTTTTTCGACGATGATTTTACTAAATCAGTATTTGAGTATATAAATCCGTATTTACAAGTACCTCAAAGAAAAGCAATGCATTCCTTGGCTTTGAGCACGTTTCTTTCCATGCAGAAATCAGTCTTCAAAAAAACGAAGTCTTTAAAAGAAAGAAGTCTTTTAAAGAACAATACATCTCAGTTTAGTTTTACTATTGATGGATGGACATCAGTAGCAAATAAGTCATTTTATGGAATAACCATTCATTTCATTGATGAAGAATGGCATCTTCAGTCAATTGTGCTCGACTTTGTTCCCTCTCATGGTAAACATACTGGGAAAGATATTGCAAATATGTTCAAAAATACAATTATGCAAAACGATTTGTGTTTAGAAACAAAAATTGTTGGAATCACTCTAGACAATGCCTCAGCTAACACTAAGTTTATTCAAGAATTGGCTGTATTATTACCAAACGTAGATGCTGTTGATCAACACTTCAGATGTTTTGCTCATATAATAAACCTTGCGGTTCAGGATATTATTTCGATGCTAAAAATAAGTAATGAAACAGTTACAGATGATGAATTTGATGAAACTGATGAAGATGAAAATAATGAATTTGAAGATAGTTCTACATCGGTCAACAAATTGCGTACTCTTCTTTTAAAGATAAAAAAATCAGAAATTTTAAGCATAAAATTTCGTGGATTTTGCGAAATCGTTAATTTAAAATGTAACACTCCTGTCATAGATGTTAGAACTCGATGGAATTCAACGGCTGAAATGTTGGGATATTCTTTACGTCTAAAACCAGCGCTTGAAATGTTCTGTGATAACATCGAAAACTTAAAAAATCTAAAATTATTAGAGGAAGAATGGTTGCTAATTAAAAAAGTCTATGGTTTCCTTCATGACTTTCAAGAGTTTAGCACTACTTTGGGTGGAGAAAAATATGTGACTCTACCTAAAGTTGTGATTGGCTTTAATCTATTGATCGATAAAATTGAAAGAACAATTTTTAATCTAGATTTGAAACCCGATCGATCAAAATTAGATGAATCGTTGCTGTTGGCATTACAAGCAGGAAGAGACAAGATGTTAAAGCATTACATTAAAACTAACTGGATTTATTGTGTAGTTCTTATTCTTGATCCCAGGCACAAAATGGAAACTTTTAAAAAAACCATGGGGAAACGAATTATTTGAAGGATCGAAACAAAAATTTGAAACCATTTTCAAAGAAAAATATTACGTACCTAAAAAATCATTTCAAGGGCACAATATGCATGAGGAACAAACATATATTGATGCAGGAGAACAATTAAATAATGATGCAATTGATTTCAATATGCTCTTCGAAAAGCAGCCTGAACAACAATTAAATTCAGAAGATAATTGGAAATGTGAAATAGAATCATATTGCAACAAAAAACGAATTGGTTATAGAGATGACATACTTGAGTGGTGGAAAGAAAATAATGACCGATATCCATGTCTATCTCGAATGGCCCGTGACTTTTTATGTATTACTGCTACATCGGTGCCATCACAAAGATTGTTTTCGAGAGCGGCACTTTTTCTTCGTAAACATAGAAACAAAATGAATAATGATTCTATCAGAAGTCAGCTATGTCTTCAATCCTGGTTCATGTGCAATTTAAATGAAAAAATTCGTTCTAATATGTAAATGTGTGTGTATATATTATATATAAATATACATATATATTTGTAATTTTCTAATTTTAGTTGTCAATAATCAAGAATCTTGATTAGTTTGTCTTGTCTTGTCTTGAGCTCGATTTGTTAAATCTTGTCTCGTTTCTATTTTATCATGCACAAGAAATTTATGTTCTTGTCTTGAAAAATCAAGACAAGACAAGACAAGATCTTGAAACTCTTGTCTTGTCGTCCATCACTAGTTTTTCAGAACAAATTTATTATTTGACAGTTTTATTGCCGTACATTTCATGGCAAAATCACGATGTAGGAATTTTTTCACTACAGCGATAATAGACTGTTTTATATTTGATCCTATCAACTGTTCTAATACATCTTTCTGCAAAATAATTATATTTACAAATTAAAAGAAATTATAACGCAATAGCAAAGCATATACTCACGAAATCCTTCGCGAATTCATCATTTGTTTGTAACTCCGAATCAAATTTTTTAAATTCTTCAGTAAATTGAATTTTGACAAAGTTGTATTTTTCAACAAAGGCTGGAGTTGAAATTTGGTTATTTTTGACAAGCATTAAACGCTCAATACTGTTACGCAATGCTTGGATGTCATTCTTCATCAAGTTTATTTCAATTGTCAACTTTTTCATGGCGACATAAAGAAATGTTAAAGCTGACGGAACAATCAAAATATTAATACAATTTAGCAACATGAATAAAAGTAATCTAGATATTTCATATATAAGATGTTTATAAATTATTATAAGAATATTAATCACTTTTTTTTAATGAAGTTATATCTGTAGACATTTCCGAGAATTCTACATTCAGTTCGTCAGGAAGAACGTTAACGTCCTCAGAAGCTGTATTGAAATGATAAATGGTTAGAGAGTAGGAAAATACATGTATGTCATGAACCTTTTTCTGGTAAATTGACTTATGAATAATCCGTAAGATCATGTTTATTAAGCAAAATAATTTTTGATTTTTCATATAGGTATTTCATTCTACTTTCACTTAATAACGAGAAGAGCAGCTTTGAAGAAAGCATACAATCTGTGTTTTACATTGTAGGTATACATCATCATAACACATTTTACCAAAATTCTTCAACATAAATTCTCAAAATGGAAAATATTTCTCCACAACGAAAGACTGTATGTTTTCGAAAGACGCTCTTCTCGTTATTAGGTGAAAGCAGAACGAAATATATAAAAAATAAAAAATTATTTCTTGGTTGCTCAGTCAATAAACATAAGCTTACGACTCCCTCTTAAATACAATTAAACAAATTCTGTAACTAGAAAAAAGTACCTTGCTCTTGAATTGTTTCAGTAGTAGTACTCGAATTTGCAACTGTCTTCTTATTAGGTTTTTGTAGGCTGGATGTAAACGATGTATTTGATATGTTACTTTTGACAGAAGACATGTATGGTTCATCAATTATATTTTTGTATTGTTTTGGTTTCTTTGATTTCTTTAAAACTGTTTGAGATTTTGACTTTTTCTGGGTAACAGCTTTTTTCAGTGTCTCCTGTTTCATGTTGATATTGTGTTTCGGCTTACTTGGCGTAGGTGTTTCATCAGAATTTTCAATTAGAAATTTTTTTTCGTCTTTGTTTTTTCCATTCTTCATCAGAGCTAGATGTGTCTGTATAACCTTAAATATGATAAACAAATGTTAAAAATATCATTAATACTTCTCTGCTAATTAATAATAGATCATGATATCTTCATTTTCCAAGTACTTAGTTCAGATGATGACTCATTATTCTCTTTAAACAGCATTTTTTCAACATCTGCCCGAGATTTCAAATTTTCTATTGCTTTTTGAGCCTTCTCTATCCCTCGTGATTCAGAATCTGTCGTGTATGGTTGAATTTGGAGAATATTTAACTTACTCATTCCTTCTTTATATGAATCTGCAAATAAATTTTTTTTGTAGTTAACTTTGCAACCGTATACATTGGTCGTTTGCGAAAAACATTTTATGGTTTGTGACGTGACATTGTCGCGTCCACCGCCCAGACGGTAGCTCGGCCGAGGGGAAGGTCGGGGATGGCGCCTCGACCGGAGTACGGGGGGGTTATTCGCGATTTATTAATCTGCGAGCGAGCTTTGTAGATACGACAGGTGGTGCCGGAGCGGACGATCGACGGAGGACCGATGTAACGACGTATGTCGCAACGAGGGAGAGAAGGAGGCTTGGGGGAACGCTGAGCGGAGTGGCTGGCCGACGGGCGGGTCACTGGGGCCTACCGCCGCGTAGACGCGCAGAATGCCCTGCACCTTGCACCCTGGGCCGTACCGTCACACAGGGAGGGGCGCGACACCGCGACTGCAGCGCGGGTGAGCGACCCGGATGCCTCCCCAATGATACCAAGGACACCGAGCAGCATAGCCATGGCCTGGCCAGCTGGGCTAAAGCTGAGAAGGGCCCACATGATGGCAGCCGATTCAAAGGATCGCGGGCAGGCAGAAAGGACTAGAAGCGGCGCAGCGAACACGGCGGCGCACGCGACGGATCGGCGGGACGATACATCGCAGGCTTGGAGCGCATGCGCGGGGGCCCAACGTGATCTCGCCGGGCCGGCCGCTCCTCACTGTCGAGCCAGCGCTAGCCGAGGAGCCACCCCCGGAACTCAGCCCCGAGGCAGGAAAGCGAGAAGCAGCGAGAGCAACAGAACTGTAAGGTCTCCACTCCGGTGCTACCGAATTATCGTTGGTTCGATCTCGGCCATGGCCTTATTTGATACCATTACCGATTAGAATACCGTATTGATACCGACTTCCGTCGGAAATAACTTTGTGCTCGCGAGCCCGGCCGAGATCGTGCCTGTAAAACATATTGTAAAGCCCTCCCCGAGAACTCTCACGCGGCCGACAGTCATTTCGTGTTTCTTGCGTATAAGTTACGTTTACCGTACCGCGTTCGTTGTGCCGGGACTATCGTTGTTTCGCGCATATTTTGTTCGTTACCGTTGAGTGTTTGTCTCTCGCGTCGAGATCGTAATGATCATATCGCGGTCAGAGTGTCGAGACGACCGGTACTTCGCGTTTATGGTGTTAGAGTCGCGATTAGTGTCGCGTGTCGTTGTCGCGCCCGTTCAGGGAAAATTCCACGGGCGGGCGGTGCGGTAACGCTCCCCGTGAGGTACTGTGCCGCGCTCTCGCGCGCGGGCGAATTGCGGTGCGTACTCGAGGAGAATCCCGCGGATGTTGCGTTGTGTTGCCGGTGCATGCAAGCATCGTCGCGGTCTCCCACCGGGGAAAGCAGTACGGGTGCATTGCATGGTCGCCGTATAGAGATCATTTTGCGTCTACCGGTTAGTTTACCGCGTGCGTGTGTCGTAGATATCATTTCGCGTATACCGATTAGTTACCGTGTAAAGTGTCGTCCGTTAGATTTGCGTTGGACAAATGTCGTTTCGTGTCTACCGGTCAATTGCCGTATCCATTGACGTTTAGCGTACGCCGCGAGCGGGGCGGCCGAGTTGTGTGGGTGAATCCGAGTGCGTGTGTGATAATTTGCGTGGCGGCAACTCGCGTGTCGCGGGCATGCTTCTCGCGTAAGAGAGCATGAGACTCGCGTTTAACTCGTGTGAATGAGATGCGTGGCTGATTCGTGTGTGTGTGTGATTCGCGTTCCGCGAGTAGAGTATGCGGTATCTGCGCGATTGCGAATAAGGTAACGTGCGCTAGAGTATGCGGTATCTGCGCGATTGCGAATAAGGCAACGTACGTTCGAGACGTTGCTTTGAGCGACGGTCGCCGGCAAGGCGGCTCGGTTTCGCTATATATATATATTGATCCCTTTCATCTGAAATACAATGTTTTTTATTATTTGATTTGTGTTGATTGCGCTGCGCTCCCTCTCCCGCTCTCCCCACAAAGAATCGTAACCGACGCCCTGAGCTTGCGTTCGGGCTGTAGATATACACTTGCATCGAATTGACGAAACGTGGTGCGCGTAATCGCACCTGGCGCCCATACGGAACATTTAGCGGGAAGAATCTGTTACCGTAGATACCTCGAATGAATTCTGTCGCGGATACCTCGGAGCTACCGTCTGTCCTTTTGTGAATTTGCGGCCGCGCCCCTTCGGCTGGCGAGACCGAAGGAAAACGGGTCGCAAAATTTTGGCGCCCAACGTGGGGCGATCTCGCTTAAGAAAACGGAAAAATTTGTGGAAGAATTTGTGGAGAGCGAGCGTGCGCAATAATTATGTGTGTATTGAATTCCGTATTTTCTATGTGTGTTGTATAACTGAACCTACTGTTTTTCTTTGTACCGTTTCGTTTACCGCGTATGAGATCGTATGGATATTAGATATTATTATTTCGGCTCTGGAATGTCGGTGTCACACGATATTCGCGACCTTGGTTATTGAGTTCGCTTTGTTTGGTTTGCCTGCGTTGTTTGGGAACTGCGCGCTTTCCTTTCGTTTCTTTCGCCGAATTCCTGCGTGTTTACCGCGAGCGGGATGTTATTGCCTTCGACTTCGGGATAGGATATGTTGATTTTCGCCGTGGCGATCCTTTGTGCGTAGCGACTTTCGATATTATCGCGACTGGCATACGTACCGCGTTATTATTGTCGATCTTTTCGCGTATGATCGGGGCGAAAGTTAATTAAGATACCTGTTTCCGTCCACGTGTGTTACCTTTTTGTTACGTGGCTCCCGCGGACCGGACCGCGAGAAGAAGATCGGGACTCGCGAGATGCGGGAGGGAAGTTCGCCATATACCTGGATTACTAAATTGAATGTCGAGCAGGTTATCCAGCATTTAGTGGATCGGAATTTAGATACGAGCGGGATACTTCCGGTTTTGCGTGCGCGTTTATTAAAGTTCGAGCAAGCGAGAGTCAAGGCGATGGACCCGGTGTCCACGCCCAACCCCGACGCGGAAACGGCCGGTTTCGACGCGGTCGGCGCGGTACCACCCGAACAGATGGAGGTGCCGTACATCGGGACAGGGCTATCTCGGACGCCACCTCGTCAGACTCTCGAATTGGGGGCGACGGGGACACTCGTAAACACGGGGGTGCAGGGTACGCCATCTCGTCCGACTTTTGACCTGCCGCGTTCGACATTTGAGTTACCGCGTCCGACTTTCGAGCTACCGCGGTCGTCTTTTGAGCCGTCGCGTCTGACTTTCTACTCAAAGGGATTAGGGTCGAATTACGAACAGAAGCGGGGAGGCGCAGGGGAACGAGGCGGTAACTTTCCGCCGCCCCCGCGCGTCGAGTCGGTACCATTTGCGGCGGAGAGACGATCCACGCGGGGATCCGCGTCCGAAGCGTATACATTAATGCGGAAGTGGAACCTCCACTTCTCGGGAAAGAGGGGTAGCGATGCCGAGGCGTTCCTTTTGCGGATAAAGGAAGCCCGTGCAATTATTCCGATCGATGATGCGAACTTGTTCAAATGTTTACCACTTTTTTTGTCGGACGTAGCGCTGTATTGCGGCTCGAAAGTCAAAACTGGCGTAGTTGGAATGATTTTGAAAGCGCGTGGAGGGCCCGGTTCGGTGACCCCGATTATCAATACATGCTTCGGGAGGAAGTCCTGCGGAGGACTCAGGGGGAGTACGAGGCCGCCGCGGACTATCTGACGTGTTTACGCGCTTTGTTCGGTCGAATGAACCCCCCGTGGAGTTTATCGGAACAACTAACATTCGCCCACCGAAATTTGTTACCGCGTTTGCAGATCGCGATACGTCGTCAGGAGTTCCGCGATTTCCACGCCTTAGAAGATCTGGCCACGCGGGTGGAACGTAGTTTACTCGCGGACAAGTACTATCGGGCACCGTTACCGCCGGAACAGTCTATCTTCCCCGATTTGGCGTATCACGCGCCAAAAGGGAAGCCGAAAACTCCGATCACCGTCGCCGCCGGGGAGGCGGTGGGCCGCAAAACCGGAAGTAAGAAGAAAACCGCGAAACCTACGGCGACCGCGACTAGCCCTGCCGCTCCCGCGAGCCCGGCAGTCACGGATACCGCGGCGGGAATCGGGGTAGGAGACGCGAGTATGCAGTGTTGGAACTGCGAAAAAACGGGACATCGCGCACGGAATTGTAGGGAGGCTCAGCAGACCCACTGTTATCGGTGCGGGAAACGCGGATTTACCACGAGGACTTGCCCGGCGTGTTCGGGAAACGCGGGAGGGAGTTCGTAGGACGGGTCCCTACGGCCCCGAATTTCGAAACGAGGACCCGACCCGTGGATACCGCGGCGGAGGCGCTCCCGCATTCATTTGTTACCTTCGAGCCTACCGAGTTACCGCCCCTCCGATACTTTAAAATTTGCGTAGGCGCGCGTTCGATATTAGCGCTGGTGGACTCGGGATCGAGTCGCACTCTTATCGGTCGCGAGGGAATGCGGATTGCGGAAAGCCTAGGTCTGTCGATCGCGCGCGAAGGCGGAGCGCGTATCCGTATGGCGAACGGTCAAATAACCGCCATTCAGGGCAACGTTTCCTTGCCGATGCAATTGAAGGGCCGAAGTCACGAAATGACCGTGGGGGTATTGCCAGATTTAGCGGTGTCGTGCATTGTCGGGATGGACTTTTTGACTAAGTTCGGTATCGCATTAGATTTCGCGGCGGCCGAGTGGCACTTTGCAGATGGACCACACATTCGCTACCGTTTCGACAGAGAAGGGACATCCTCGGTATGTGGACTGGCACAGCTAACACCGGATCAAAAAGATACGCTAGATTCTTTTTTACGAACGATACCCACTCCACCGGAGGATCCGGGAATTACTAGCTTGACCGAGCATAAAATCGATGTAGGGGGTCACGCGCCGATTAAGCAACGATGCTATCTGGTATCGCCGAAAGTTCAGGAAGCCATTCGCGCGGAGGTGAATAAAATGTTGAAAGCCGGAATTATCGAGCCTTCTTCGAACCAGTGGTCGAATCCGATAGTCATGGTGAAGAAACCGAACGGCAAATACCGATTTTGTATAGATTTCCGCGGAGTTAACGAGATCTCAAAGAAAGACGCGCATCCAATACCGAACATGGAAGGTATCACAAATAAATTACGGAAGGCGAAATACATATCGACCATTGATTTGAGCCAAGCGTACTTCCAGATACCGTTAGCTAAAGATAGCCGCGAAATCACCGCTTTTAGTGTCCCCGGGATGGGACTATTCCATTTTCGCAGAATGCCGTACGGATTGCATAACGCCCCGGCCACGTTTCAAAGATTGCTCGATACGCTAATAGGCCCGGAAATGGAACCGTTCGCGTTTAACTATCTGGATGACATAATTATCGCGACGGAAACGTTTGAACAACATATGGAGTGGTTAAAACGCGTGCTAGATAAAATATCGGCAGTGGGCCTAACTATAAACTCGGAAAAATGCGAGTTTTGTCGACCGCAGGTACGATACTTAGGATTCATCGTCGGAAAGGGGGGCCTCGCGACCGATCCCGAGAAAATACAGCCGATTTTAAAGTACCAAGCGCCGCGAAACATTAGACAGCTGCGCAGGTTTTTGGGAATGTCCTCGTGGTACCGCCGATTTATACCGCAATTTGCCACGCTTAGTGAACCGCTTACACGCCTTTTAAAGAAAAACAGGCGCTGGGAGTGGGGAGATGACCAGTGTCGCGCCTTCGATCGCATACGAGAGCACCTTATGTCCGCCCCGATACTAGCGTGTCCGAATTTCGAAGAGCCCTTCGTATTACAGACCGACGCGAGTTCGGTAGGGTTGGGGACGGTACTTACGCAAAAATTAGAGGGCGAAGAGCGGGTGATCGCGTATGCCAGTCGCGTGTTGACGGATCCCGAAAGGAAATATTCGGTAACAGAGTTGGAGTGTTTGGCAGTGGTGTGGGCGATCCAGAAATTCCGGCCCTACTTAGAGGGATATAGATTTACCGTTATTACCGATCATAGTACTTTGCGATGGTTACACAACCTGAAAAATCCTACAGGTCGATTGGCCCGTTGGGCCCTCGAACTGTTGGAATATAACTACACAGTGGAATACCGGAAGGGAGCCCTGCACCACGTGCCTGACGCGCTATCGCGAATGTACGAGGGGGAAGGGGAAAACGCCGTTAACGTGAACGCCGTAGTAGAGATCGCGGAGTGTGAGGACACGTCCGACGTATGGTACCGCAAACGATATAACGAAGTAGCTACCGATCCGAAAAGATTCGCGCATTGGAGGATAGTGGAGGGGAAGTTATACTTTTTGCGACCGAGGCCGGTCATCTCGGATATCGTGGAGGACCTTGACCGATGGAAGTTAGTATTGCCGCGAGAACTTCACGCGGAAGCCCTTCGCGAATCGCACGACGCTCCTCAAGCCGGTCATTTAGGTATCGAGAAAACCTACCAACGCGTCGCCGTTTCTTACTACTGGCCGAACTTGTTTCGAGACGTAACGAAACATGTTCGAACGTGCGATATATGCCAGCGAACGAAGGTAGAGCAGGCGAGTCCCGCGGGGTGGATGGGACGCCGAACAGTGGAGGGACCGTGGACCGCCGTCGCCGCGGATATCGTGGGGCCGCTGCCCCGCAGTAAGGCAGGCTATCAATATATATTAGTTATACAAGATCTTTTTACTAAGTGGGTGGAAATCCGGGCGTTACGGGCGGCCACGGGGCCGAAGATTAAAGAGGCTCTTGAGGACTTGATCGTGTAGCTACTTCGCGGTGGGGCACACCGAAAACCCTCTTGACGGATAACGGGACGGAATTTATAAACAAAGTAATGAGAGGTTTCGCGGAAGAAAACGGGATAGCGCACGTTACGGTACCTCCCTACCACCCTCAGGCGAATCCGGTAGAAAGAGTGAATCGAGTGTTGAAAACGATGATTGTGGCCTATATCAAGAAGGACCACAGGGAGTGGGACAGACATTTATTGCGCTTGCGTTTCGCGTATAATACGGCGAGCCATTCCTCGTTAGGTACCTCGCCGGCGTTTCTGAATTTCGGGCGCGAGTTGATACCGCCCGACACGTTGCGCGACCGTCGGGAGAACGTTACCGAGATCGAGGCGGGAGACCCGGCGGAGTGGTCGCGGCGAATGGCGGAAATGCGCGCGGTTAGAGAGTGGGTGACGGAAAACTTAGAGCAGGCAAACCAACAGCAGGCCGCGAGATATAATCTCCGGAGGCGGCCGCGTAGATTTTGCGTAAACAATTTAGTATTAAAACGGCAGCACGTATTGTCGTCTGCCGTACAGAATATCGCGGGAAAGCTGGCACCGAAATTCCAGGGACCGTTTCGAATTAAGCGGGTGATCTCTCCGGTCGTCTATGAGTTAGCACAGCCGGATGGATCGCCCGTCGGAAAGGTACATGTCCAAGACCTAAAACCCTATCACCTTCCAGCCCCTGGCAAATAGGATACCTGGGATACCGGCGATGGCGACCATCAAGACCCGCCGCATTTGGCGGCGGTTTTATAGCCGATACCTTCCGTTGTGGCACTATATCCGGTGCAACGAACCGGGGTTCTGGCGTGACCTCGAGGACACCGGTCTGCAGGTCCAAGAAGCGAGGTACACGGACCGAGGTGCCGTTGTGCGCGAGATCGTGCAGCGGGACATGGGGACCCAGGACTGGGGGGTCGAGTTGAAGGACGCCTCCACGCAGACCGAGGGGACCACGAGAGAGCGCGAGCTCCTCCAGAACGTGAGGACGGCCAGAGAGCGGCTGGAGAACGACCTCCGGGAGGCGAGAAGGGAGGCGGACGCCGCGCGCGAGGGCGAATGCCGCGCGTGGGCGGAACGGGCGCAGCTCCGGGCCGATCTCTCCGAGGCCAAGAAGGAGGCGGAGATCGCGCGTGACAGCGAGCGGCGTGCATGGAGCCGGGTAAACGAGGCCCACTGGAAGCTTGAGGCCACCCAAGCGGGACACCCGGCCCGGATCCAGGGCGTGGAGCGGCGAGAGGTCGCTGTCCAGGCGGGCGGCCACGTGGAGGAGATCATGGCCATGCGAGGACCCCGGGGGGGGGGGCTGCTGGAACTGCTCCTCCGGGGGGCACTCCTACCCGGATTGTCCCTTGCCACGCCAGCACGAGTTTTGTTACGGCTGCGGGGAACCAGGGGTCACCCTTCGGGGGTGCCAGCGCTGCGCCCCCTCCTATCTCCAAGCGCAGCCGTACACCGGCCCCAGAGGACCCAGGGACCGCAAGAGAAGCCGCAGCCGCAGCTGATCTGGGCGGAGGTAGCCGCCGTATAAGCCGCGAGAGCTTCCTTACCCCCTTGGTCCCATTTGTGTGGTGCATATGTAACCCGTACCCGACTGGTTGATAAAGGGTGATTGGAAACGGAAGAACGCTTGTGTCCGTATTATTTTTTTTCCCTCTTCCCTCCTATCTGCGTGCGGATGGTCACGGTTGCCTCGCGTGCGGGAGCGTTGCCCGGTTAGGGTCTCTCGAATGGCGGTCGCGTACACCCGGTTTAATATCGATATCGGAGCTTCGGGGTGGTTGCGGTGGAAGGCGGGCTGCGGGAGTTTTCGGGGCCACTGCAGATCACGATTCAGTTTTTTTTTTACATTGGCCTGGTGGCATAATCGGTGCCGGAGTGGTGGTCACTGCTTTCGGGGCCGGAATCCCCTCGGCCCTCGTCTGGGAGGGGGGAGTTGTGACGTGACATTGTTGCGTCCACCGCCCAGACGGTAGCTCGGCCGAGGGGAAGGTCGGGGATGGCGCCTCGACCGGAGTACGGGAGGGTTATTCGCGATTTATTAATCTGCGAGCGAGCTTTGTAGATACGACAGGTGGTGCCGGAGCGGACGATCGACGGAGGACAGATGTAACGACGTATGTCGCAACGAGGGAGAGAAGGAGGCTTGGGGGACGCTGAGCGGAGTGGCTGGCCGACGGGCGGGTCACTGGGGCCTACCGCCGCGGAGACGCGCAGAATGCCCTGCACCTTGCACCCTGGGCCGTACCGTCACACAGGGAGGGGCGCGACACCGCGTCTGCAGCGCGGGTGAGCGACCCGGATGCCTCCCCAATGATACCAAGGACACCGAGCAGCATAGCCATGGCCTGGCCAGCCGGGCTAAAGCTGAGAAGGGCCCACATGATGGCAGCCGATTCAAAGGATCGCGGGCAGGCAGAAAGGACTAGAAGCGGCGCAGCGAACACGGCGGCGCACGCGACGGATCGGCGGGACGATACATCGCAGGCTTGGAGCGCATGCGCGGGGGCCCAACGTGATCTCGCCGGGCCGGCCGCTCCTCACTGTCGAGCCAGCGCTAGCCGAGGAGCCACCCCCGGAACTCAGCCCCGAGGCAGGAAAGCGAGAAGCAGCGAGAGCAACAGAACTGTAAGATCTCCACTCCGGTGCTACCGAATTATCGTTGGTTCGATCTCGGCCATGGCCTTATTTGATACCATTACCGATTAGAATACCGTATTGATACCGACTTCCGTCGGAAATAACTTTGTGCTCGCGAGCCCGGCCGAGATCGTGCCTGTAAAACATATTGTAAAGCCCTCCCCGAGAACTCTCACGCGGCCGACAGTCATTTCGTGTTTCTTGCGTATAAGTTACGTTTACCGTACCGCGTTCGTTGTGCCGGGACTATCGTTGTTTCGCGCATATTTTGTTCGTTACCGTTGAGTGTTTGTCTCTCGCGTCGAGATCGTAATGATCATATCGCGGTCAGAGTGTCGAGACGACCGGTACTTCGCGTTTATGGTGTTAGAGTCGCGATTAGTGTCGCGTGTCGTTGTCGCGCCCGTTCAGGGAAAATTCCACGGGCGGGCGGTGCGGTAACGCTCCCCGTGAGGTACTGTGCAGCGCTCTCGCGCGCGGGCGAATTGCGGTGCGTACTCGAGGAGAATCCCGCGGATGTTGCGTTGTGTTGCCGGTGCATGCAAGCATCGTCGCGGTCTCCCACCGGGGAAAGCAGTACGGGTGCATTGCATGGTCGCCGTATAGAGATCATTTTGCGTCTACCGGTTAGTTTACCGCGTGCGTGTGTCGTAGATATCATTTCGCGTATACCGATTAGTTACCGTGTAAAGTGTCGTCCGTTAGATTTGCGTTGGGCAAATGTCGTTTCGTGTCTACCGGTCAATTGCCGTATCCATTGACGTTTAGCGTACGCCGCGAGCGGGGCGGCCGAGTTGTGTGGGTGAATCCGAGTGCGTGTGTGATAATTTGCGTGGCGGCAACTCGCGTGTCGCGGGCATGCTTCTCGCGTAAGAGAGCATGAGACTCGCGTTTAACTCGTGTGAATGAGATGCGTGGCTGATTCGTGTGTGTGTGTGATTCGCGTTCCGCGAGTAGAGTATGCGGTATCTGCGCGATTGCGAATAAGGTAACGTGCGCTAGAGTATGCGGTATCTGCGCGATTGCGAATAAGGCAACGTACGTTCGAGACGTTGCTTTGAGCGACGGTCGCCGGCAAGGCGGCTCGGTTTCGCTATATATATATATTGATCCCTTTCATCTGAAATACAATGTTTTTTATTATTTGATTTGTGTTGATTGCGCTGCGCTCCCTCTCCCGCTCTCCCCACAAAGAATCGTAACCGACGCCCTGAGCTTGCGTTCGGGCTGTAGATATACACTTGCATCGAATTGACGAAACGTGGTGCGCGTAATCGCACCTGGCGCCCATACGGAACATTTAGCGGGAAGAATCTGTTACCGTAGATACCTCGAATGAATTCTGTCGCGGATACCTCGGAGCTACCGTCTGTCCTTTTGTGAATTTGCGGCCGCGCCCCTTCGGCTGGCGAGACCGAAGGAAAACGGGTCGCAGGTTATAAAACACTAAAAATACAACATCTAGACATAACTAAATTTTATTTTTTTTTATTTTTAAGTATTTATATTATACAAATTTTTAAAAAATTATTTATTATAATATTTTTTACGGACATTTCTGATAGATTGACTTAAGGCTCCTCTGCCTACTCACCTCTTCTATCCTTGTTTGATGACGTCAGAAGCGAGAAATCGCATGCCAAAAATTCTTGCAGTTTTACGTTGAAATAAAAAGATATATTTATAAAACCCAATTGTAATTGATTTGCACCTTTGTAAAATATACCGAACACTTTCCTTTGGCTTTAATAATCACTAAATAGCCGTAAAATTAATGCGACATGCAATCTACCTTTTTAACATGCAGTCTTCTTTCATTTTTCATTTTACAGCTATTTATTGATTATCAAAGCCAAAGGAAAGTGTTCGGTATATTTTACAAATGTGATGAATCAATTACAATTGCGTTTATGAATATATCTCTTTTTATTTCAATGTAAAACCGCAAGAATTTTTAGCATGCGAATTCTCGCTTCTGATGTCATCAAACAAGGATAGAAGAGGTGAGTGGGCAAGAGCCTTAAATATTAATAAAAATTTATTAACTCTTCACGAAATAGAGATATAATTAAGTACGTGCTATTACTTACTCGCATTTCCTTTCAAGTTCACGGAAAATCGTGGCCATCCTTCAGGCGGTTGTGCTCGACTTTTTATTAGATCCTGGATTAATTTATAATCCTCTGTCGAATATGGTGGAGCCATGTACTGCACTACGCAAGAACCAAGCTTGTGATCGTACGTGATCCATGAACTTGGCACGCATTCTATTACTTTACAACCATCTTCAGTTTTTTCCTCTTTAAATTCAACCATTTTGTATAATGTGTCCGAATTTGCGCTTTTACTCATTAAATAAAAATAATTATGCGTTAGGTAAATTATAGGTTAGAATAGTAATGCCTTGAAAATTCGATATTTTCTATACGTGCAATAAAAACTCGTCCAAATCACATTACAAGTCACTTTATACACTTACTTTTTTACAGCTAAATAGAATTGCACACTTAAACACTTCTCGTCGTTCACTCGGCAACACTTCTCGTCGTTTACTGGCGACACTGGCGTCCCGTCCCGCCCGCGCCGGTCCTGCGGTTAACGGTTTCGCGTGGTCTCGCGCTTCTTTTGTCAGTTCTTCTGTTTTTTGGCGCGGTCTCGCGCTATTGAACGCTATTACCGGAAGTAGCAACAGTGCTACAAATGAGGCGACTGCGTGGCGCAGATATCAATACATTTAATAAAATCAGTAATCACTGATCACATATAAAGTATAAACGCAATCTCCTACATTTTATGAAAACTCTTGACTCTTGAGAATGGATTTTCGTAAAAGAGAACTAGCTCGACGTCGAAAGAAAAAATGTCGAGCTTTCAAGGAAGAATGTAATAAAGATTATGAGGAAGTAATGACGCTGATACAAACGGATGGAAACGAAGCAAGAAAACATTTACCAGGTATATGCTTTCTTCTTTCATAATATATGATTAATTGATAATAAGAACTGTATAGATAAAATTACTTTTTATTTATAACTTTTGATTACTACTTTCTATTTTTAACTATTATTTATATAAATTATAGAATAATATATAAATTATATAATTTATATAAATTACTATTTACATAAAAAACAAAAATTATTTTTTAATAAAATAAAAATATAAGATTAAATTTCAAATACGTGCTGCAGAAGTAAAACACGCTTTTACCGAGAAAATCAAAATCGATGAACTTGAATCGTATTCACACATCACTGAAGACATCGAGGAATTTGAGAGGCAGGCAATAAATTTTCAAGAAGCTATATTACAAGCTGATCTTCACGGTGAACTAGAAGAAAATGTTGCCACACCATCATTATAAGCAGATGACGACGAAAATGTTGCTACGCCATCATTAAAAGCAGATGACGACGAAATTGAAGCATTAAAATCCTGGGCTATCGAGGAAAACATCAATTTTTCAGCTTTAGATAAATTATTAGGAATTTTACGGAAAAGACTTATTTCAGAACTACCAAAAAGTTCCAAAACTTTTTTGGGTACAGCATTAACCGATTATCAAATCATTAAAATGAAAGATTATTCCACAGAAAATATTCCGGGAGAGTTTATTTACATGGGTATATCAGTCGGTCTCGAGTCTTGCATTACTATTTTCCATGAAGGAAACATTGCATTAATCATCAACATTGATGGACTTCCTTTAACACAGTCGGGGGGAAAATGTTTTTGGCCTATTTTATGTAAGGTACATTATATACCTGATATTTACCAACCATTTATAGTAGCCATCTATTGCGGTAATAGCAAACCAAAAGACTTATCAGAATATTTAAAAGAGTTCATAGCAGAATTAAATTATTTGCAAGAGCATGGTATAAGGCTTTTCCAAAAAACCTTCATTGTTACATTGAAATGTTTCGCTGCGGATACTCCAGCACGATCTTATCTTAAATGCACTAAAGGTCACGGTGGATATAGTGCATGCGAAAGATGCACTATATACGGAGTTCGGGATTTAACGAAAAAGACTTCAAAAGTAATATATCCAGGTGTTAATTATGCAGCAAGGACAAATGAATCATTTCGTAATAAGGATGATCCTGAACATCACATGGGAAAATCTCCTTTAGAAAAAATAAAACCTGCAATAGATATGACTACTAGTTTTATTCTCGATTTCATGCACTTAGCCTGCGTAGGTGTGATGAAAAAATTACTGGAGATGCTCATGTACGGCTCTAATTTAAACATCAGATTAAGTCCAATCCAAAAACTAAAGATTTCGCAAAGGCTTTTTTCTTTACGATCACAACTACCGTCAGAGTTTCAAAGAAAAGCCAGATCAATTTTTTGCGTTTGTCAGTGGAAAGCTACAGAGTTCAGGTTCTTTTTATTGTATTGCGGTCCTATTGTTTTGCGAGGTATTCTTTCAAAATATTTACACAGGCACTTCTTACTATTGCATTTTGCATTCAGAATTATGTTCCGATCGACTTGCAGTACAATTTAATGCTAAGGCCAACGAATGTTTGAAAAAATTTGTTTTGCTTGTACCGCAGTTACATGGTACAGAAGCCCAAGTTATAAATATACACAATCTTGGTCATATAGCTGATGATGTTCTTAATATGGGGTGTTCTTTAAGTAGAATTAATTGTTTTCCGTTTGAAAATACTTTAGGCAAAATTAAACGGACCCTTCGAACTGCTGTTAAACCGTTAGCTCAAGTTTGTCGGAGAGAACATGAACAAGCATCCCAACTGAAAAAACAAGTTTTATTTCTAAGTAAATTTAAATTTAACAAATTTAAAATTATTAATACTATTTTACACATCACTAAAGTAACTATTAATTTTTCGATTACAATTACAACCAAAAATCAAAATAACGTAGTTCTTTTAAACAATGGTCATATAATGGAAATTGAAGCAATGTATGGCTCTGAAGCAATAGCAACAGCAATTTCCATTTGTGGAAAAGTATGGACGTCAAAACGGAAAGTATATTCCTTCCCTGAAAAGTCGACTATTGTTGAAACGTGGGAGATTCATTCAAAGTCTTCCGATAATTTAGTTTATCCACTTACTTACGTGGAACGAAAATTAATAATGATGAAACTTGCAATGAAACCACGAAGAACAAGTCGGTTCGTTATGTCACTTCTTCACACATAATATACCGTAATTAAGAACATAATTTTGTTTGATTTGTATGCTTATATATAGTCTATCTCGGTTTTGATCAGGTCATCAATTATATGTTTTTCCTCGAGACGCTTTAATTTATAAACATGTCTAACTATAGCCCATACAGGGCCCACTTATATTGTATGTGTATTTAGACTATTTAGTTATAACAATTGTTTGGCGCTCACCAAACCATATTTAGTTAATAAGTTTAAATAGATTTACGTAATAGATAATTTAGTTATAGTTTAGATTATAGTCGGTAATCCCGCTCGCGTTCTTAACGACTCGCGCGAAACGTCGGCGGATCGCGATCGATTGGTGTCAATATTCGCGCGACTCACCCATAGACTTATATAGATAGACCGGCCCCTGCCGTGAGAGCACGCGATAGAAGATGAACGGTGCAGACATAGCCGCGCGGTCGTAGTCCTCTTTCTTTCTACTGATCGCTTGGTGGGGATAGAAGTCTAGAGTGGGGACTAGTAGGGAATAGCCGGGCTAGACTTCTATCCCCACCAAGCGATCAGTAGAAAGAGAGAGGACTACGACCGCGCGGCTATGTCTGCACCGTTCATCTTCTATCGCGTGCTCTCACGGCAGGGGCCGGTCTATCTATATAAGTCTATGGACTCACCCGACTCGTGCTGCCCGCCCGCGGGTGGCATCCCCATTACAAAAGGGAGAATATACTCGCTCGCGATCGTACTTCGCAGGAGCGCGAGCCGAAGAGGACCGAAACACTCTTCACTCGGAAGCAGTCGAATCCACATCATTCGGATGTGGTAAAATACACTCTTCGTTCGGAAGTGGTCCGAGATACTCGACCCGTGGTGTGATCGAGTACATCGTTAAGTCGTCTTCGACAAATATAAGTGCCTGCTGACTGAACGTGTGTGACTGCCTTGCCGCCTGTTTGCTTTGCATTGCCGCCTGCTTGCTGCACGCTTGCCTCGCTATCCTTGCCTGCCTGCATCCTCTCGCCAACACCGAGGGCCGCCACGAGGAAGGACGAGAGCGGCGGAGTACACCCCCAGGAGGGCGCCGGGGCACCGACACGGTGAGTCGCACGCTTTGCTTTCGTTTTCTTAATAACTCGTTTGTTCGCTTAATAATTGTGAGGGGATCACCCCCCCCCCTCTGGTCCTTCGAGATCGTCGCAATAAAATCTCGCTCGTCGCAAATCCGGGGAACGGATTTACACCCCCCCCCCCCCCCCCGAGCATTGGTCCTTCGAGCCGGATCTTTCGCGTACAGATTTTCACCGCCGACCTTTCGTTGCGACTCGTAAGTTCGTTGCGTAGTTATTCGCTGCATCGAATAATCGGCGCGTGCACTCACTGCATTGCGCGATATCTTTCGTTCGCCAGTTTTGCAACAAAGATTCGCGTAGTCGACTCGCTCGCGCGCGCCGTTAACTCGATAGCTCTCGTACTTATTAATTCGCATCTATATTGTAGAAATAGTATTAATTAATACTATAACGCGAAGAATATTTATTGGAATATTCTGTCGCGGGGAATATTCGTCGGAATATTCAGTCGTCATATTTTCGAGCTCGAGCCGTCCGCCCCCCTTGGCCTTGGCAAGCGGCGCGGTATTTCGCTTTTTTTGGTGTTTGTCTCCGCGCTCGAGGCGAGACAATAGAACTTCGTCGTTTTCGCTCGCATATTTGCGTGTTTCTATTTTCGCTGTCGAATATTGACATTATAATAGTTTCGCGCGTACATTATATTTCGTGACTCTTATTTCGCTTACTAATATTTGCGTGCTTAATATTCGCGTACTTATTCGTTCGTTGTCGAATAATATTTGCGTCGCGCATTTCACGGCCATCGACTCAGAATAGCGCGACGTTATTATTTGAGGGTTACATCTTATATTTCGTGCTTCGTATTTCACTTAATAATATTTGCGGCCATCGGCTCTCCTGACTTCCTTTCCATATCGGCCTTCAATATGTCCAGGGGATTCATATCGCGACGCGAACTGTGCGTTCGTCGCATGAGGGAAATACATCAATATTCGATGCTCGCGGTGGAAAGTGAGGCGCAGAGACCGAACTTTCTCGTCCGTTATCCGACGGTACCCAAGTTAGTTGAAGATTTTGAAGGGGCTCACCTCAGTCATTCAAAACGCCTCGGATGCTGAATTCGTTACCGAGGATGCAATTCGTGATGAGTTTGATAGGATGCGCTTTGTCATGATAGGGCAATACGAAAAAATAGTTGGCGCCGAGAGGACGGCCGTTTCGTCCTTGCAGGGCTCGCAACCCTCGCCTCGCTCGGCCATCCGATTGCCAAAGATCGCGCTTCCTCAGTTTGCGGGCGATCTCGCCCTATGGCCGTCCTTCATTGCATTATATAACACGTCAATTCACGAAAACAATAGTATCTCTGCTATAGAGAAATACCAGTACTTATTGGCCTCATTATCGGGAGAGGCTCTCGGCGTCGTTAAGAATTTGCCGTTGACCGCGGAACATTACGTGATAGCATACGACGCGTTGACAGCGCGATATCAAAATAAGCGGAAGTTAGCTACGCAGTATTGGCGTTCCCTCGTACACGCCAAACCATTGATCTCGGATTCAGCCGAATCCCTCCGCGCGTTACTGGACGTGTTTAGCGAAAACACGCGAGCGTTGCAAATGATGGACCACCCCGTAGAATCATGGGATATTATGCTGTTCAACCATTTGTTAGAAAAACTCACTCCCACGCTACGGGATAAATTCGAATCAGCTCACATGTCGGTGGAGTCGCCGCGATATGAGCACTTGATAAAGTATTTAACGGGATACTGTACGGTTCTTGCGTCTGTATCCGACCCGTCAAAAACAAATAAAAATCAGTCTTCGAAACAGGCCGTGTCGATTACCTCGCTCGTCGCTCAGAGCGTCGCGTGTCAGAAATGCAAGGAGCAGCATTATTTAGGGAAGTGTCCCAGCTTCTTGAAGCTTTCGGCCAGAGAGAGGCACACTTTCTTTCGCGAAGAAGGATTATGCTTAAATTGCCTTCGCGCGGGACATAATCTGAGGGCTTGTCCTACCTCGTGGACATGTAAGTCCTGCCATGCAAAGCATCACACGCTTTTGCATTTTGAGCGGGGCGGTACACCGCCTCCTGCGGCCGTCCCCGCGGTCACTCCTACCGCAAAGGACACCGCGACCTCGGGAAATTCGAGCGATCCGCCGATCGTCTCTATGGCTAGCGTCTCAAATGGCGTAGTATTGTTGTCGACAGTTCGCGCGGAGGCCTTCGACATACACGGCAATGTGTTTCCGGTTCGCATTTTGTTAGATAGCGCGAGTCAAGCTAACTTTGTTACCGAGAGCTGCCTTCGAAGAGGCGGATTCGCTCGGACAAGCATCGTGTGACGGTATTAGGCGTCAACGAGACGGAGGCCGCCACCACAAGGGGCCTTACGTCCTTCGTGATACGGGCTCGAAATCGCGATGATATTCGTTTCCCGATCGAGGCCACGGTGCTCCCTCGCATAACCTCGCCGTTACCTAACAATAGAATTGCCTCGAAATCGTGGAGTCACTTGAAGGGACTGCCGCTCGCGGATCCGGAATACTATTTGCCCGGCTCGATAGATATTCTGTTGGGAGCAGAATCATTCGTGTCCGTATTGCGTGATGGCCGTCGTGTAGGTACAAAAGGGGAAACGGACGCTTTCAATACGGTCTTCGGCTGGGTTATGATGGGCGCGGTTTCCCCGTCGTTGCAAGTGCAATCGTTGCACTCCTTTGCTACCACGCTTGAGTCGATTGACACTGCGGTGGGGCAGTTTTGGAAATTGGAGGAGGTTCCGGAGCATAGTCCGTGTTCGGATGAGGATAAACGTTGTAGGGAGATATTCGATCGAGTAGATGTATAAGGGGGATTCGAACCCAACCTAGGGCAAGGGGGGCAGAGGGGCAGGGGGTTCCGCGGCGCGGGGTACTCCATACCCGATGGGCGATGGGTCCGCGGGGACAAGGGAGGGGGCCAAATGTGGGTGAGGGGGGCAGAGGGGCAGGGGGGTTCCTCGGCGCGGGGTACTCCATGCCCGGTAGGCGAGGGGTTCGCGGGGGCGAGGGAGGGGGAATGCTGGGCGAGGGGTCCGCGGGGAGAGGGGAACCGCGTTTTCTGACATCGCTGCGGCCCGCGGGAGAGGGGGAACCGCGCTATGGGCCGCGATGGATGCGGACGCGGTGGCCCGCGGTGAGGGGGGTCTGGACTGCAACCCGCGTGACGTCACATCATATATCGTTTCCGCGTGCGCGCCTGCATGAATGGGCAACCCGTCATACTGACCTGTATGTCTCTACAACAAGCGGTACGTATGATGTATGTACGTACGTATGTATGTACGTATGTATGTACGTACGTATGTACGTACGTATCGCGGCGGCCCGCTGGAGAGGGGAAACCGCGCCATGGTCCGCGAGGATGAGGACGCGGTGGACCCGCGGGTAGGGGCGTCCACGGTGAGGGGGGTCCGGACTGCAACCCGCATCATATATCGTTTCCGCGTGTCCTCGCTCTCGCTACCGCTCGCGTCGACCGCGGATCATCACCGCGCTTGCATATCACATTCTCTTTCTACTTACCTCTTCACGTTCTCTCTCATACTCACCTTCTTACTTATACCTCCTCGTATTCTCCCTCCGCTCCCGTTTGCGTCCTCTCTCCCGCTCTCAGGTGTTCTTTCTTATTCGCGTATCTATTACTAGAGCAGGTGCATATTTTAAAAATATTTGCTGTTAAAAATAGAAAAGTCACAGTCTTTTATAATTAAACGACGCGGTAGCGTTCTACCGTCCGGTATTTAAATTTTAAGTATTTTATTAACGCAATTTAAGGAATTGGAAGGGAGAGGTGGAAGGATAATAAATTTAAGCTTTTTTAAATCATTATACATTTATTAAGTTTTTTAAAATTTATAACACCTAATTATAAAAAGATGATGATGCAAACACTCATCCATACTCTCTCAACTATAATATTCGTTACAAAACACATGTGCGGGGGGATATAAACATATATACAGGGTGTTTCATTTTAATCGCCCCAGGCAAATATCTCGAAAAATATAAAAGATACGGAAAAACGTTCCAGACAAAAGTTGTTTGGTTTGAAGGGGGACATAAGATGGTGTCATTGGTTTGACTTTGAGTGAACGTGCCAAGGTCACATAAAGTTCAACTTTGTCTTTTAATGGAACCCCCTATTTTTCATTGCATATTCTTGCAGCTTACCTCAAGAGCTTTCCAAAACACTGTATTTAAGTATTTTTTCATGAAGTACTTTTCGAGTTACAAAGCTCGAAAGTTACAATCCCGCCGGCATTAGCATTACCCAAGGTGTACCGGCCAATGAAGACAAGACCTAAGATTGATCCGGCCTGTGAAGGCAAGGCCCAAGATTGATCCGGTTAGTGAAGGCAAGACCCAAGATTGATCCGGCCAGTAAAGGCAAGACCCAAGATTGATCCGGTTAGTGAAGGCAAGAGCCAACATTGATCCGGCCAGTGAAGGCAAGACCCAAGATTGATCCGGTTAGTGAAGGCAAGACCCAAGATTGATCCGGTTAGTGAAGGCGAGACCCAAGATTGATCCGGCCAGTAAAGGCAAGACCCAAGATTGATCCGGTTAGTGAAGGCAAGAGCCAACATTGATCCGGCCAGTGAAGGCAAGACCCAAGATCGATCCGGTTAGTGAAGGCAAGACCCAAGATTGATCCGGTTAGTGAAGGCAAGACCTAAGATTGATCCGGCCAGTAAAGGCAAAACCCAAGATTGATCCGGTTAGTGAAGGCAAGAGCCAACATTGATCCGGCCAGTGAAGGCAAGACCCAAGATTGATCCGGTTAGTGAAGGCAAGAGCCAACATTGATCCGGCCAGTGAAGGCAAGACCCAAGATTGATCCGGTTAGTGAAGGCAAGACCCAAGATTGATCCGGTTAGTGAAGGCAAGACCTAAGATTGATCCGGCCAGTAAAGGCAAAACCCAAGATTGATCCGGTTAGTGAAGGCAAGAGCCAACATTGATCCGGCCAGTGAAGGCAAGACCCAAGATTGATCCGGTTAGTGAAGGCAAGACCCAAGATTGATCCGGTTAGTGAAGGCAAGACCCAAGATTGATCCGGCCAGTAAAGGCAAGACCCAAGATTGATCCGGTTAGTGAAGGCAAGAGCCAACATTGATCCGGCCAGTGAAGGCAAGACCCAAGATTGATCCGGCCAGTGAAGGCAAAACCCAAGATTGATCCGGTTAGTGAAGGCAAGACCCAAGATTGATTCGGTTAGTGAAGGCAAAACCCAAGATTGATCCGGCCAGTAAAGGCAAGACCCAACATTGATCCGGTCAATGAAGGCAAGACCCAACATTGATCCGGCCAATGAAGGCAAGACCCAACATTGATCCGGCCAATGAATGCAAGACCCAAGGTTTGTTTGGATCAATCTTGGGTCTTGCCTTTATTGGCCGGATCAATGTTGGGTCTTGCCTTCACTGGCCGGATCAATGTTAGGTCTTGCCTTCATTGGCGGGTGAATGTTGGGTCTTGCCTTTACTGGCCGGATCAATCTTGGGTCTTGCCTTCACTAACCGGATCAATCTTGGGTTTTGCCTTCACTGGCCGGATCAATCTTGGGTCTTGCCTTCACTGGCCGGATCAATCTTGGGTCTTGCCTTCACTAACCGGATCAATCTTGGGTCTTGCCTTCACTGGCCGGATCAATGTTGGCTCTTGCCTTCACTAACCGGATCAATCTTGGGTCTTGCCTTTACTGGCCGGATCAATCTTGGGTCTTGCCTTCACTAACCGGATCAATCTTGGGTCTTGCCTTCATTGGCCGGATCAATGTTGGGTCTTGCCTTCATTGGCCGGATCAATGTTGGGTCTTGCCTTTATTGGCCGGATCAATGTTGGCTCTTGCCTTCACTAACCGGATCAATCTTGGGTGTTGCCTTCACTGGCCGGATCAATCTTAGGTCTTGTCTTCATTGGCCGGTACACCTTGGGTAATGCTAATGCCGGCGGGATTGTAACTTTCGAGCCTTGTAACTCGAAAAGTATTTCATGAAAAAATACTTAAATACAGTGTTTGGAAAGCTCTTGAGGTAAGCTACAAGAATATGCAATGAAAAATAGGGGGTTCCATTTAAAAAGACAAAGTTGAACTTTATGTGACCTTGGCACGTTCACTCAAAGTCAAACCAATGACACCATCTTATGTCCCCCTTCAAACCAAACAACTTTTGTCTGAAACGTTTTTCCGTATCTTTCATATTTTTCGAGATATTTGCCTGGGGCGATTAAAATGAAACACCCTGTATATACTTATTACTATAGATATACATAAAATCTATTAAACGACTATAATAACCATGACACAATTATGTATTATTAAATATAAATTTCCATTTCTATGTTTTGGAATCGTCTTTCAAAACTTTTAAAAACTCCTCATAATTAAGGAAACATTCAATGCACTCCCGACACTCATGCGCAGGCTTTATGCGCATTAACCGTCTATCGCAATCACTACACCGCATCTTACTGGAAATGTTTAATCCATGTAGCTACGATGAGATTGAGTGCCACCGCACTCTTCGCACGTAACCGATGGGCCGCTCTCGACGTGCGTAGCACCTTTCGCACAGCCGTTTCCGCGGAAAGCCGTACCCCACATAGCAGGGGACGATTCCGATCACGCAGTCAGATTGCAGCAGGTAGTAATACCGCTCCGGATAATCCTGCGGTCGAACCCCGTCCAACAACCTAATTGTGATAGGTTCTACTGGTGGTGGTCTCATTTTCTAGAATTAATAAATAAAATTAATATATTTAAATTTTTTAAAAAATTTTTAAATATATAGAAATTAATTATTTTTCTCTTACCCGCTTTTTAAACAACCAATATTTGGTACCCACACACAGGTAATCCTTGATGCTTTCAGGATCGATCGAGAAGAATTAATCACACTACTATTCGTAATTCTATTTTTTCATTCTCTAATGCCTGTTCGTTACCGACTATACAAAGGACTCTGCAAGAGCTCAATTTATAGGAGTTGAAAAATGTAGAGTGAGGGATCTACGTGATTTATCTGCGACATATTACATTACCAAAAACGAGCAGACGGTTGTCATGAAAAAATAATTTTTACTTACCGCTGCATCTTGCAATCGCGGGTGACACTATAAACAGCTGTTGAACATAGCATATCGTATGAGATGACAATTGTTGTGAGAAAATAATACTCGCGAGAGAAAGATGTTTAAGCAAATGTAATTGCATCTTTGCATAGAACACATCTAAAAGATGATACAGCGCAATTGTAAGGAATTGGAATAGGGAGAGGCTGATGGATAATAAATTTAAACTTTTTTAATCATATACATTTATTCAGGAATATTTAAGCATATTTATATTGCATAAAGTTAACGTACATCACCCCGTCTCAAGGCATCACGCAAAAGTTCATCCACAGCATAAGCTAATAGTTCGCAATCTATGACAGAGGTTTTATTACAAACTTCGCGCAAGATTTTGACAGCATCTTTTCTCTCGGCACCAAATAAACTACTTTGCAAACTATAGACAAATAGATCAAACCTCTCATCTACCTCATGTGTACTATGACACAGCTTCAAATATTCATGCTCGACACAACGTTCGAGCTCAAATAAAAACAGTACAGTTGACGGCTTCATGTACAAGCAAGTATTGTATAATGTAAGTTTTACAACACTTATTCTATCACGCATTTTAACAAGTTGAAAAACCAAATCTTGAATCGATAGCGATGAACCAATAGTTGACTGCAGGAGTCGTTCAATATCAGCACGTTTTTCAATTAACGTTGTCCATGTTGCGTGTGGTAACACTATTTGATTTCCTCGATTATCACCAAGAATTAATTCCACACAGGATGTAGATCCCACGTTGATTCCCAGTTCCAAATATTTGTAAGATGTGGGTGTTAAGGGAAGTATTCTTCGCATGATACGCGGCGTATTACGAGGTTTATCAAAACTGAAAAAATACAATTATATATGTAAAAGTATGTGTACAATTATATATAAAGAATTTGCGGTACTTACTTATTATGCTCTTTCTTGCGCGACTCGTCTCCAATCGGAACGTAATATTTAGCACCGGCAGTGTCCATTATATCTGGAGGTTGTTTGCTGAGCGTTTTGATGCCACAATGTGCTTGAACCGTTTTAGACTCTCGACTGAGTGTTAGAATCCTCTGGGATAATTTATACACACGAAAAACTGCAAATATTGCATTAGCGCCGATGATGTGCGGCTGCAGATATGCATGATGACGAAAGTCCAATTTAGATACAATTTCAATTTTTGCAGTTTCGCGTAAGTCAATGGCATGATATCGTTTTCATGGGCAGTCATCGCGTCTCGCGATGACTTCATTAAACGTGTGCAAAACTGCAAAATTCTGCAATTTATAAGTCAAGCGCCGATGTACGGCTGCTGCGGACATGCATGGTGACTAAGTCCACTTTAGATATAATTTCAATTTTTTTACAATTTTGCATAAGTCAATGGTATAATATCATTTACAAGGACAGTCGACGTGTCTCGCAATGATTTCATCACACGTCCAAAACTGCAAATCTTACATTTTTCAGACAGTGCTCATGTACGGCTGCTGTGATCATACAGATTAAATTCACATAAGTCAAGATGACTCAAAAAATGATACAATTTTCAAGAACATGTCGCGACGCGTCTCGCGATGACTTCATCAAATGTGTGCAAAATCTTGCATTTTTAATAGCGCCAATGTATGAATGCCGAGATCATAGGATGCGTCATTAGTGCGGGATATAAAATGAAGAAGTCTGAGGATACACTCAGTAGTCGAGGACTGGAAGTCATGAGTGCACCAAATTACATGTAAAGTAAAAAATTGATATCGCACCTCTTAAAGAAAATGGAAGTTGAAGTCGATGGAGAAGAAGAAGAAATGTCTGATGAAGATGCAATTCTTTCGGATGATTTATGTTTCGAAAGCGATATGGAGGAAAATGTAACAGAAGTAATACATCGATTTTTAAACCAAGCTGAAGTTAATACCTTAGACGATTTAAAAAAGATGTGCTGCATATATTTCTATTATACACCCGATCACGCAAAGTTTTGCTCATCATGTATTGTAAGAATAAGTGGACTATTTTCACGTCTTCGCGCCGTTCGAAAACATGACACTGGTACATATATGCTCATCAATGGTTTATTCTGTTCGGAATGTAGAGGTCCGTTGTATCAAATAATGCCATGTAATCTGTGTCCTATTTGCACAAAGTGATATAAACTGTTGTGAAAGGCTTATAACAAAAACAGACAAAAAAATATTTTTTTAAAGTGTTTCTTATTGAAAAAAGGTCATTACAATATGGAGCGATTGGAGAAAAATGTGCGGGAGCAATCCACACGAGTAAATTCGGTGGAAGAATATATTGTGTGGGAGCAGCGATGCGACGAGTGTATCAATTTATTAGAAGAGCAAAGTCGAATTAAACGTTCACGATCGGATATCGATGGATTATCGATTGGAAATCGACAATCGCTGATTTTTCGAATATCGAACCTCGAAGGTTTGAAAAATTCGCTTCGCAGACGCTTTGTACACGCGGGTGCAAGATGTAGCTTGCGAGAAAATGGACTTGTATGGCGAGAGATCGATACGGCTTTCGAAAGTCGCATATTGACTGGTGTGGTTATAAACTATAATCACATCGAACCTCGTCAATTTCTTGAAGATGCTAAAGATATTGTACTCGATCGTGTGCGGAACATCATGCAACGACTTGACAATGTAAAGATAAATACTATGTTTAATGGTGAATTTGTTGCGGGTGACAAACGCGCGAATATAAATATCGCTACGAGAAACTATGAACTCTTTCGCACGTCCGATCTACATGAGTGGTACAAGCGACGCGTTATCGAGCCCACCTTAGCATCGCTGGAAGAATTCCAGGAACGTGATAGCGGGTGGGCATTGTCACATATAATCAATTTGAACGTAAACAAGTACAATCCTTTGCATGCGGGGTGTTTTGTGGAAATGCCGCAAGAGATAAAGCTAAAGAGAGCAGTGATCAATGTGCAATCAAAGAACAATGCATGTTTTGCGTGGTCAGTGGTGGCTGCTCTGCATCCAGCTGAAAGACATGTAGAACGGGTAGCCTCATACCCCCATTACACGTCGGTGCTCAATCTTAAAGACATTGAGTTTCCAATGATATTGACTCAAATTAAAAAGTTCGAAAATCTCAACAATATTTCAATCAACGTGTACTGCATCGAGAAGGAGAACTCGATTTTTCCAATACGGCTTGCCGATAGTAAGAAGAATAGACACGTCAATTTGCTGTACATGCAGGATCCTCAGGACAACAACGTGGGACATTTCACGTGGATAAAAAATCTATCCCGCCTTGTGAGCTTGCAAGTGAGCAAGAAAAAAGTTAAAAAATACTTTTGCGATCGGTGAGTAAATATTCTTAAATAAAATAATGCAATAATTTTTATATAAAAGATATATATTAAAAATTTCATTATTTACAGATGTTTGCACTATTTCCACTCGAGCGAGAAATTGGAAGCCCACACCGTTGACTGTCGGGAGATAAATGACTGCGCGATCAAATTACCGAGCGATAAGGACAAGTGGCTCAGAGTTCGACGCGCTGGCCTCCCTTCGCACACCTCGCACCTTCTCAGCAGAAAATGCAGTTCGTCGTGAGCTGCACGGTTTTTGCGACGCGAGCGAACAGGGCTATGGGGCCGTAGTTTACGCGCGTATTGTCACTCCTTCTGAGGTCAAAATAAGCCTTCTTTGCGCCAAATCTAAAGTGGTTCCGTTACTCGCTATCTCCCTACCCCGCTTAGAACTCTGCGCCGCGCTACTTCTTGCTAAACTAATCGCATATGTCCGTCGAGTCCTATTGGGACACATCGAATTTGACGCTGAGTACGCCTGGTCCGATTCCATGGTTGCCCTTTACTGGATCCGTTCTTCCCCGCACCGATGGAAGACCTTCGTGCGTAATCGCGTTGCCAAAATACAGGAGGAGGTATCGGTCTCGGCTTGGGGACACGTTGCGACTGAGTCCAACCCGGCGGACCACGGTTCCCGCGGACTCTTTCCCCGCGAGCTCGTGGCTAGTTTGTTGTGGTGGAAAGGCCCCGAGTGGCTGCTAGAATTCGAGCCTCGAACCGAACCTGTATTCTCGGAAGGATCGCTTCCAAGCGGGGAAGAAAGGATCGTCTCTCGTCGCGCTCAAGCCGCTTAACTCCATAGTCTCATTATTAAATAGATTTTCGTCGTTAGATAAGACTTGTAGAATAGTTGCGTATAGTTTAAGATTTGCGAATAGTTATAGTGCCAAGCCGGTACCCGCGACCTTGGCCGTGGATCAATTCGAGATACATTCGGCGTTATTAGCTATAGTAAAGCTTGTACAATCAGAAGTCTTTCGGGATCAAATCGAACGACTTAGGAGCGGGAGGAAGACCCCCAAACCGATTCGACAACTCGCTCCTTTTCTCGATCCGGCGGACATCCTCAGGGTGGGCGGTAGGCTCGTACATTCGGTACTGCCTTTCGAGGCCAAACACCCTGCTCTCTTGCCTAGCAAGCACCGACTCACTGAACTCGTGATCGAGCAGGTGCACCGTGCACATCTGCACCCAGGTAGATGCACGATGCAGTATTTGCTCGCGCAACAGTTTTGGATCCTCGGTGTACACCGCGCAATCAAACGCGTTCTCTCGGGTTGCCATAAGTGCTTCCGGGCTAACCCGCGTGTCGCCCAACACGCTATGGCAAATCTGCCGGTCGAGAGAGTTAGTCAAGCCAAGCCGTTCTCGGTAACCGGAGCAGATTTCGCCGGGCCATTCGCGATGGTCACTCGTCGAGCACGGGGAGTCTCCTCCTTCAAGGTATATGTATGCCTTTTCGTTTGTTTCGCGGTTAAAGCAATACATATGGAAGTAGCCTTTCGTTGTCGACAGACTCTTTCCTCGCTGCGCTGCGACGCTTTGTGGCCCGACGCGGTCGCTGCTCGCTGCTATACAGCGACTGCGGCACTAATTTCGTGCGAGCCGCGCGGGAACTGGAGAAGCACATGTGCCTCGCGGCGGAGCGAGAGAAGATAAAATGGTCGTTCAATCCTCCCTCCGCGCCCCACTTCGGGGGACTCTGGGAGTCCGGGGTCAAATCGTTTAAGACTCACCTTCGGAGAGTAGTGGGAGAGCAGATATTATCGGTGGAGGAGTTCACTACGGTCCTCACGCAGATAGAGGCCGTCTTGAATTCTAGGCCCCTCTGCCCTATGAGCACCGATCCTTCTGATCTCGAGGTGCTATCTCCGGGACACTTCCTCACGATGGAACCGCTCGTATCCGTTCCCGCCCCCGACATAACTCCGCTGCCAATAAGCCGTTTAAGTCGATGGCAGTTAGTTCAAAGAGTCCACCAGGACTTTTGGAAGCGCTGGCACCGCGAGTACCTCAATACTCTACAGCAGCGTCCCAAATGGTGGACCTCGGTCAACCCGCTCGAGGTGGGGTCGTTGGTCCTCATAAAGGAGGAGAACACGTCCCCCCTCCGTTGGAGACGCGGAAGGGTCGAGGCGTTGCACACGGGTGGTGATGGCGTCCCGCGTGTCGCCACGGTGCGGGTGGCGGACGGTTCGATATTGCGTCCCCTGGTGAAGTTGTGCCAATGGGCACTTTACCAGGGGCACCAGATTAGGTAGTTGAAAATACAACTCGTTGTATTTTGGTGGGCGGTATGTTTGGCGCTCACCAAACCATATTTAGTTAATAAGTTTAAATAGATTTGCGTAATAGATAATTTAGTTATAGTTTAGATTATAGTCGGTAATCCCGCTCGCGTTCTTAACGACTCGCGCGAAACGTCGGCGGATCGCGATCGATTGGTGTCAATATTCGCGCGACTCACCCGACTCGTGCCGCCCGCCCGCGGGTGGCATCCCCATTACAAAAGGGAGAATATACTCGCTCGCGATCGTACTTCGCAGGAGCGCGAGCCGAAGAGGACCGAAACACTCTTCACTCGGAAGCAGTCGAATCCACATCATTCGGATGTGGTAAAATACACTCTTCGTTCGGAAGTGGTCCGAGATACTCGACCCGTGGTGTGATCGAGTACATCGTTAAGTCGTCTTCGACAAATGTAAGTGCCTGCTGACTGAACGTGTGTGACTGCCTTGCCGCCTGTTTGCTTTGCATTGCCGCCTGCTTGCTGCACGCTTGCCTCGCTATCCTTGCCTGCCTGCATCCTCTCGCCAACACCGAGGGCCGCCACGAGGAAGGACGAGAGCGGCGGAGTACACCCCCAGGAGGGCGCCGGGGCACCGACACGGTGAGTCGCACGCTTTGCTTTCGTTTTCTTAATAACTCGTTTGCTCGCTTAATAATTGTGAGGGGATCGTACCCCCCTCTGGTCCTTCGAGATCGTCGCAATAAAATCTCGCTCGTCGCAAATTCGGGGAACGGATTTACACCCCCCCCCCCCCCCCCGAGCAACAATAATAATAAATAATGTACAATAATAATAAAAATTTTCATGCCCCGCAGATACACTTATCATAGTTATTTTCTTTTTATTACTTCCTGTAAACTATATTTCCAAAAAGGCTTTATATGGGCTATAACTAGGAAATCCTACATTAAACTGTCCTGGGAAAAAAATCGTGACCAAACTGGGCCCTGTATGGGCTACAACTAGGAAATCTTACATTAAACTGCCTTGGGAGAAAAATCGTGACCAAACAGGGCCCTGTACGGGCTACAACTAGGAAATCCTACATTAAACTGTGTTGCAACCCGAACAGTTGCGATATGCATTAAATATTACATATTATTGAATATTACTTGTTATGATACGATTATAAGAAATCACGAGTTAAAATGTAATAAGCGCGAGTCAGCATAACAGCTGACTGCGCGGCCAGATTCTCTACCGAGAACCGACGCGACCTAGAGAGGTTCACGGAATGCTGACCGCGCAAGGACCTTGAACCGATCCCGCTTGACGACGATACGGAATAAATAGAGAGGAGGACAGGGATCGGCAGGGCAGTTCAAAGTCAGAGTTCGAGTCAGTGACAATTGTAACGCGTAATAATAAGAAAGATTATTGTATATTAAAAGAGAACTTGAATTTATTAAAGTGTTCGAAAGCAAAAGTCATATCGAGTCTGTGATTTCTCCCGACGACTTCCCCGCGGACAGCGATCCCAATACTCGTGCACGGAGCGGCACAACATTTCTGGTGGCAGCGGTGGGATCCAGCGGCAACGGAGTCCAGGAAGTCCAGACATCTGTAAGGTGACCAAATCGTCAGACAGTGCAGACATCCCAAGAGGAAGCACAGCGAAACGATAAGCAGAGAGAGAAACACCGGTAGCAGCCGACGAGGAACATCAACGGAGACTTGAAACCCGAGAAGGCGCCGACCTACCGCACGTGACTCACCGACAGGCCAGCAGCGCAACGAAAGCAGCATGCGGTTATCGACACTAATGTAAGTCGAGAAAAAGCACATTATTGTAAAGCGTAACAGAAACACTTGTAAAATCGGTAAATGTCGGAGTGCGAAAAAAATCGTCCAGTCGAGCAAAACGAATCGTTGCTCCACAGCGAAGAGTCACGACGCGCGCGTAGAAATAAACCCGTGCGTACCGAAACAGTAGACGAACGCGACACACGAGATAGCGTGCGCCGAAACCTAGACGCGGAATTTTCGAGCGATAGCGAGTCCGAAACCGAATTTTACGTGGAACGCGAATTTGACTTTGACGATCTAGACACAACTGTCGTGCAACATCACTGCCCCGAGGATCATTTGTTAGATCCTACATACGAGTTTTATTTCTCCGAAAACTCGACCCGCACGAACAGTAGAATCTCGCACCGACGATAATACTCGTTAACCTCCTACGATAGTAGCAAGTTTAATCCCGAAAAATACTACTCCGCGTCAAAAGACGTAAATCAAATAGAAATGGCGGAAACAAAAGCTGAAAATCAACGCGAAAGCAACGAGGGAGAATTGTCACAAAAGAAAACAACGTCACATAAAAACGAAACGGATACTGTATTAAATGAAATATTACGCGGAATTCGTACACTACAGGCTCGTGTAAACCATTTAGAAACGGCAAATCTCGATCACCGCGAACAACGCGAGCAAACCAATATCCCGTCCGACGTCACGTACGGACGAACGTCGTACGATATCCGAAACCAAGCGGAACGCGCAGTCGGATATCTAAGTTTAAAAGAGGCCCGGGGCATGATACCCGAGTTCGACGGAGCCTCTAATAAATTACAGGAATTTTTGAGCGCCGCGACATACGCGATGAAAAATATACACCCGATCGAGGAAGGAACATTACTGGAAGCCGTGCTATGTACAAAGTTAAAAGGTCAAGCCATGTTAGATTTTCAAACACGGAAAATCCGAGATTTCGCACAATTTAAAAAAGAGTTAGAAGTCAGTTATTTAAGGGGTTAGGCCACTGTAGCGCGCCTAAAATCACGTGCATTTTTAACATTTTTTTTGTAGGAAAACGTAATTTATTAATAAACGCAATTACAGTGCTGTTAAATGTCATTAAAAAAGTATCTAAAAAAATTTTTTTCGAATTTTTTTGGTCATATAATGGTCGACTACAGGCAATTGATCGCTTGGCGTCTTTTTTTGAGGCGCTCCGGGGCGTGACAAATCCCGTCCGCAATTTATGACCTAAAAAAAAAAAGAATGTTTTGTTAATTTACATAACAATACTGAGAGAAGTACGTAGGATATTTCCAAAATATTGATTTTTTCGAAAATGGTAGACATTTGAAGGAAAAAGTACAATTTTTAGTGAAAAATTTCGTATAAAACTGCTCATAAAATTAAAAGTTTTTAATTTATCGAAAATATCCTACGTACTTCTCTGCGAAATGTAATTAGACAAATCATATCAAAATTTGAAGTCAATCGGATGAGAATTGTCGAAGTTATTTGTCTCGCCAATTTGAAAAACGTTGTTTTGAGAAAAACGCGTTTAAAGTTTGACATACAAGTTTTTCTTATTTAAACTTAAGAAATGCAACAAAAAAAATTTTTTACCATTAGTCTGCAATGCCAGCTCCATAAAGTTGGCCCTCCAAGGAAAGATTTTCCTCATCTGCCGCTTTTCTCAATGATTTAGCGCCTGAGCGCGCGTCCCTCGTAGCGTCCGAAAGTGATCGTTCTGCGTTGTCTACGCGCAGTGCATCGGCTTCCAAGCAAAAATAGTAGCAGTTAGGCCCGATAGTCAATCCCAAAACTTTCATAACGTCAATGATACTGGTGAGGCCATCGTTGAACACGCACACTGCTACATCTGAAGCTATATCCAGAACCAATTTGCCGCCCGAAATACTCTTTGCCAAGCTCCACACAGTAGAATTGAAGCTCTCGTTGTTGTTTTGTGTGAACCCTCCCAAACAGCGAGTAAGCAGATCGTCGTTCGACAGCTCTTCGTAGATTGGTTTTATAGCTTTGAAAACTTCCGGATTGAGTGGCTTATTATGGCAGTAAGAAGCAAGAGTGCTCGTAGCCATTGCTTTCTGCCACGTACACCACGAGTCGGCACCGGACGGGCATTTGTCGTGCTGCGGTTTTTCGTCAGTAGAAATCTTGTGGTAGAGTGTGGCCCAAATTTCGTTTTTCATAGCTTCAATACAGCCTGTATTTCTTCGTATCGCTAATCCATAGTATATACTTAACTCATCAATCAATTTTCCTGTCAACATTCCTTTGCCGCCGAGCCCTTTCGTGTTTTTTTTTAAATTTCGGAGTCGAGTGCCCATACGCTTCTGGACGTGATCGATACACTCTTTTTTTTTCACAATTAGATTTTCATAAGGTGCTGAATCTATAATACCTTTAAAAGTTTTGCTGTCGCCATCTCCTATATAATACGCATACTTTGTTTCGTATAATTTTTCAGAGCGTTTGAACATTTCTACAACGGAATCGACCTCCATTTTTCCTGCAGAGCCCACGTGATTGCTTTGGCATGATTCTTGATGTTCTTCAAACCATTCCTCGTGTTCTGCCGTGCCTTCTTGACTTTTCCAAAATTCACACGATTTACAGTATTTGGATTTCACTTCTATATCGATGACCTTTCCCGTGAACCAACCAATTAGAGATGTTATGCCGTAAAGTGAGGAAAATCCCCTCTTCCGCCAAGATCCATCGCCTGAGACTGTAATCCCCTCGTTCTGTTTTTCTTCAAGTGATTTTGCTTTCTCTTCTGCAGCTGCCCTTTGCATAGACGTAGTACGCACAGCTTCAGTTGCTATAGAAATAGTTTTGACAAGTCTGTCATAAAATGAATGGAATATCGGCCGCGGCAAATCCATAAAGGCACAAAACTTTTTTATACCATGTAAACCTACACCTAATAATCGCATCGCCAAGGTGATTCTGCGATTAATTTCAAACCCATTTTTTACATAAGGGCAATTAGGTATAACAGTTTCTTCACACTGATTACATGAAATAACAATTTTAAAACCCAAACCGCGTGGAGCCGTTTCACTAATTTTTACGTCTTTACCGCACTTTTTGCAAACAACTACTTTAGCAATTGCTTTCATGACAATTATAAAGTTTATAAATCTGTAACCGAATTTGGCGTTAACATTACACGAACTTGTTGACATTCGTAGTTTCTTGGCCGACGCGCTCACGTCTTCGTCATGTGTCTCCAATTTATATCGATTTAGCGGTCTACGTTTCACAATACTGGGCTTGTGCGTAGACCAAGCATTACTTTTCGACCCCTTCTTTGATGCATAAATCTTTTTTTTGTTACTCATTTCGGCTGTTCACAAAGAAAATGATGGAATTCGCACAATACAAAAGCGTACACGAAAAGCAACAAACGGCGTCGTTTCAGAGATTAGACTGGCAATAGATAGTGCTCTATAGGTACACTTGTGTACAGGTAGTGCCCTCTATATGTATTTGTACATATATCGACAGATGGTTAATCATGCCTAATGGTATAGCTCCAAAAATCCGAGAGCGTCGCGCGGCGCACTCCGATATTCTACGAACGCGCCAGAGGTAGGCTTACGTAATACGCTCAAAGTCCGTAAAAAAAATTTGTTTTTGTTATAAATTGAATGGTAACTTATTGTTAAGATAACAAAGCATCGTTTAAGCAAAAAAAAAGAAAAATCTATTTTTTGAAAATTCTACAGTGGCCTAACCCCTTAAGTCGAAAAAGCACGACGCATCTACAGTTAAATTTCAACACATTAAAGCAGAAGCCCGGAGAAAGCGCAAGAGCGTTCGGTCTAAGAACCGATAACCTGGCAATGGAGCTATTTAATTCAATGATCGAGGGTAAAACTCATACGGTCGAAAGCAAGCGTACAATATTAGAAACTATACAACAGCAAGCGCTACAAAATTTTCAACTGGGATTACGTGACGAGATAAAACTAATCGTTCGAGCGCAGCATTTCACTACTTTGCAGGAAGCAATAGCAGGTGCGAGCGCGGAAGAGAAAGTAAACGGACCGAGCGGAAATCCGCCGCGTTTCCGAAATAATTTTTATTCCCCGCAAACGCGCGAAAATAAATCGGGAATTGAGTGTTACAAATGCGGCAAGTACGGACATCACGGACGCGAGTGCCGTACTGGCCGTTACACTAACCGCTTCCCATTACCGAAACCCGAGAAAACATCCCGCGTTAATACCGTAGAGAAATATTGCAATTATTGTAAAAAAACCGGTTACTTACGCGAGGATTGTTGGCTGCTCAATGGCAAGCCGAAAAGGGAACGAATTAATCCTGACAGACAAGGTGGAGCGCGAGAGGAAAATAATCAGTACGGCACGTACACATTTAAAGAGAAAATTCGTAGTAAATCCCCGCCGAGTAGCGATGAGGAAGATAAAGACGAGGCAAAGCCGCCGTCGACTGGCAATCGGATCCCTGATTTCTCATATGGCAGACAAGCCGTGAGAACATGCAGGACTAGATTTAGTCACTGTGCCAATGAAAGAGGCAAAGCGAGAAAAAGCGAGCTTGTTGCTCGATACAGGAGCGCAAATGTCCATAATAAAAGCAAAACATTTGAAGGAAGATACATTGATAGAATATGGTAAAGTAACAATTACAGGCGTAACAGGCCATGAAGCGAATACGCTTGGTAAAATTAACGCCACAATTGACTTAAAAGACCGACAAATCAAGCATACAATGCATGTGGTCAAAAATGATTTTCCGATCGACTATGACGGGATATTAGGAGTCGATTTCATTAAGAAACATCAAGCTTCCTACAGTTACAAGACCAATCAAATTAATATAGGTCAAAACATCCTGAGATTATATCCATACAGACGGCTGACTCTAAATACTACCGAAAGGACGGTAGAATTGCTGATGTCTCAAATGAAAATGGAGGAACTCAGCCAGGATGGACCATCAACAATAAATACGGTTCAAATAGAACATAAGAACGAATCAATACCGCGTAGCGAGAGAGTAAAAAAATTACTACGCACGAAACACCCGAATGAAGAGGAAAAGAAATCAATTGTAGAAATCTGCAAAAATTTTAGCGACGTGCTGCACGTAGAAGGACAACCGCTGACGAGCACCGATATCGTGGCGCATCAGATTACAACGAAGGCGGATAGCGCACCGGTCAACGTCCGACCGTACCGCTTGCCAGAGAAGCACAACGACGACAAACGCCTCATACATGAGCAGCTAGAATTAATAAATAATCAACAGCAGACGCTAAGACATACACCGAAAAATCAATTAAAGGTAATAAATTCCACGATTGGCCATATGGAGGCTTTAGAAAAATCATTATACCAAAACGAAAATATGCTGACAAACATCACTAGAAGAATGCAACTGCAAGCTTCAAAAATCATACGGACGACACCGTTACCCATTTATCAAAACACGAATATATTTACATTTCTAAAAACCACACACGCTCTTTTAGCGATAGATAAAGAAAATCACAATTACATTACGTTAAACGACTGCAAACGAAACGGTAGAAAATTTATATTTGAACAAAATTACCCCGTATACTTTATAAAAGCGGACTCACCATGCGAGGTGCAAGTATATGTAAAAGCGCCAGGACACATAAATACCTGCGAGAAACTCCACATCCTATCAAATGTAATCTTATGGATAATGCTAACCGAACCACAAGCATGGTTATATTCAACACCGGAAAAAAAAAAAAACCTTTATAGAACACTAAGCCGAAAGAAGCAGCAAAAGAATTAATTGTTAACATAAGGCGTAGATAAATAAATAAATAAATAAAACATGCAAGTAAGAATAAGTTAAAAAAATATACGTGTGGCCTCCACGCGCGGCAGAAGTGAAACTTCTTAGCTGTGAGGAATAGGATATTATCTCGTTTATAGTATCTGAAATAATGCCTATGTAATTCAGAAATTAAATTTTAATTATAAATTAAAGCCGATGCAATTCACAAATAAAAATTGATTTCTGTATTGAAACCTGTATAACTCACAAATCAAATTTTAATTATAAAAGTAAAGTTTCAGGTTATGAGAAAAATTTGTCTATATATAATTATATGTATATAAATGTAACAGTTGGCAACAGTTGGCCCATATTTAATTATATATGGGCAAATTTTTCTTATACCCTGAAACTTCACTTTTGTAATTAAAATTTGATTTGTGAGTTATACAGGTTTCAATACAGAAATCAATTTTTATTTGTGAATTGCATCGGCTTTAATTTATAATTAAAATTTGATTTCTGAATTACATAGGCATTAATTCAGATACTATAAACGAGATACTATCCTATTCCTCACAGCTAAGAAGTTTCACTTCTGCCGCGCGTGGAGGCCACACGTATATTTTTTTTACCATATTAAATTTCTTCGACGTAACTGGCAATCGTTCCTGACGGTCATAATCGTCAAGACATTTTAACCAAGATTCTGGTCCTTTTATCTCAACGCTTAATTTAAGCATCTTAATTTTAAATAATTTAATTTTTATTGTGAAAAATATTACCCCAGCCAAGGTTCGAACCTGGAACTTCCTGCTTTCTGTGCAGGCGTCGTGCCAATTCGACCACTGAGGCATGTGGTAATATTTATCGCAATAACACGTATAAATAAATAATCATAAGATGGAACACCGATATTTTGGTCAACGGTGTATATTCACTGTATAAAAATTGATTTATGAAAAATTTATTTGTGAATTAAAGCCTGTGTAATTCACAAATCAATTTTTATTTATTTGAGAATTGCATCGTTTGTAATTTATAATTAAAATTTAACTTGTGAATTAACGTAACGCTCTTGAGCCGAATCACGCCCATGGAAGTTTTTGACTTTTCGCGACGGACTTTCATAACGCGAACGCGTAACGCGACGCTCCGGATCACTCCCGTATAAGTTTCGACTTTTCGTGTCGGACTTCCATAACGCGAACGCGTAACGCGACGCACCGAATCGCTCTCGTAGAAGGTTCGACTTTTCGTGACGGACTTTCATAACGCAAACGCGTAACGCGACACATCGAATCACTCTCGTAGAAGGTTCGACTTTTCGTGACGGACTTCCATAACGCGAACGCGTAATGCGACGCTCCGAATCACTCTCGTAGAAGGTTCAACTTTTCGTGACGGACTTCCATAACGCGAACGCGTAACGCGACGCTTCGAATCACTCCCGTAGAAGGTTCGACTTTTCGTGACGGACTTCCATAACGCGAACGCGTAACGCGACGCTCCGAATCACTCCCGTAGAAGGTTCGACTTTTCGTGACGGACTTCCATAACGCGAACGCGTAACGCGACGCTCCGAATCACTCCCGTAGAAGGTTCAACTTTTCGTGACGGACTTCCATAACGCGAACGCGTAACGCGACCCTCCGAATCACTCCCGTAGAAGGTTCGACTTTTCGTGACGGACTTCCATAACGCGAACGCGTAACGCGACGCTCCGAATCACTCTCGTAGAAGGTTCGACTTTTTGTGACGGACTTCCATAACGCGAACGCGTAACGCGACGCTCCGAATCACTCCCGTAGAAGGTTCGACTTTTCGTGACGGACTTCCATAACGCGAACGCGTAACGCGACGCTCTGAATCACTCTCGTAGAAGGTTCGACTTTTCGTGACGGACTTCCATAACGCGAACGCGTAACGCGACGCTCTGAATCACTCCCGTAGAAGGTTCGACTTTTCGTGACGGATTTCCATAACGCGAACGCGTAATGCGACGAATCGAATCACTCCCGTAGAAGGTTTGACTTTTCGTGACGGACTTCCATAACGCGACTTTCGTAACGCTACTTTCGTGACGCGACTTCCGTGACGCGACTTCCGTGACGCGACTTCCGTGACGCACTTCTGTGACGCTTCCGGTTCGAATCACCCCCCGTGCCCTAAGAAGTTTCACTTCAAAAATAAATAAGTAGTAAGGTACTCACCAAATTAGGCTTACGGTCCTCCGACCGCTGGTTACGTCCAGGGTCACCCGTAGGATCCTCAAAGGGTACACCTGAGGCTCCTCGTAACGGGGAGGGGGTGCTTGCCCGCCGGTCTCCTCATGCCGCGGAAGGGGTGATCACGGTCGACTATACCACTTACAAACGCACCCCTACGCGAAGCACGTAACCAGTACGAGCGAATACATGAATCGCACGTCGCCAGTGTGAAATATAGATTGCAATGGTGAATTACCCACCAACTACAAGAACTTATGCAGCAAACCAACGAATATTAGCGGTAGATAAAGATAGCCGAACTTATTTCACACTTATAGAAAACGAATTAAGTAAATTCAAACGAATAAGTAACACATTAACTTTGCCAGTGATTAATAACCAAATTGAGAATTTTAATCGACGGTACTGGCAATCACGATATACGCGTTTTTAAGATTTGAAATTTATTATAAACTAATAAATTTTTTCAAATCTTTTTCGTGTATTTCCAAGTACACGAATTTTCAACCTACTAAACTGCGTGCCAACCGATTTGTCAGACTTTAAAACACAGTTTCGTTGGAGAATTAAAAATCCCCTACCCCCCTGATTGAAAGAAATTATTGCGAAAAATATTACCTCAGCCAGGGTTTGAACCTGGAACCTCCCGTATACCGTACGGGTGTCGTGCCAATTCGACCACTGAGGCTGTGATAATATTTGTCGCAATAATACATATTAAGGTGACTAAGTAATAATAATAAGGTGGAACACCGATATTTCAGTCAAACGGTGTAAATTCAAACGAATAAGTAACACATTAACTTCGCCAGTGATTAATAACCAAACTGAGAATTTTAATCGACGGTACTGGCAATCACGATATACGCGTTTTTAAGATTTGAAATTTATTATAAACTAATAAATTTATCGTGATTGCCAGTACCGTCAATTAAAATTCTCAATTTGGTTATTAATCACTGGCGAAGTTAATGTGTTACTTATTCGTTTGAATTTACACCGTTTGACTGAAATATCGGTGTTCCACCTTATTATTATTACTTAGTCACCTTAATATGTATTATTGCGACAAATATTATCACAGCCTCAGTGGTCGAATTGGCACGACACCCGCACGGTATACGGGAGGTTCCAGGTTCAAACCCTGGCTGAGGTAATATTTTTCGCAATAATTTTTTTCACTCAGGGGGGTAGGGGATTTTTAATTCTCCAACGAAACTGTGTTTTAAAGTCTGACAAATCGGTTGGCACGCAGTTTAGTAGGTTGGAAATTCGTGTACTTGGAAATACACGAAAAAGATTTGAAAAAATTTATTAGTTTATAATAAATTTCAAATCTTAAAAACGCGTATATCGTGATTGCCAGTACCGTCGATTAAAATTCTCAATTTGGAATTAAGTAAATGTACTAGAGACAACAATGTATATGTTTGCGAGCGAAATTTCCCCGTCCTTCACGTAGACAATAACGCGCCATGTGAAATACAAGCCTATGTAACCCTAAATACATATTCGAGCCGCTGCAGCGTTCGCAGCATACACGCAAAAACTACTATTTGGCTAGCATTAAATAACCCGAACGCGTGGCTATATTCGACGCAAGAGAAACAAACCATAGAGATAGCATGTAAAAACCAAGCAAACCAAAAAGTAGAAATTGACCGAACAGGACGGATAACATTGAACGATAAATGCAAGTTAGTGACGCCCGACATTACAATAAAGACGAACACGCAACAAGGAACGACGTACGTGCAGACGCATCTGCCCGATTACAACATAACGTTCACCGATACACAAAGGACAAGGTAATGAACAGACGTTAATGACGTAGTAAAATTCAAAAAGGTTGTAACAAACCCAATGGAAATTTTGGAACTAAGCAGAAAATTAGGAGAAATAAATACCGAGTTAACAACAGACGACGTAGATATACATAAATACACAACGTACCCGATAATCTCAGGCTTCACGGGAACAGCAATAATTATTATATGTTTAGCCATATTATATGTAACAAAAAGAACTAAAAATAAAACGGGATTACCCATAAACTTAAACCTAAATCCCATGCGTAAGCCTAAGATTATCCAAGAACATATATACAACACGGCAAGCGGCCGAAGCGCACTCGACGCAAGCGAAACAGCGAAAAGAGAAAGCGACACCGCGATATTATATTGAACAACGACTAGATGTAAGAGACCATTTTAAACTAGATGTAATAGACCATTGTAAAAGAAAATAATAAAAATGATACTACCTCTAGAATTAAGATAAGATAAGAATAACGATAGGATAAAATCTGTAAAATACGAGAAACTCCGACCGTAGTTTCTCTCTTCCCAAAGGGGGAGGGATGTTGCAACCCGAACAGTTGCGATATGCATTAAATATTACATATTACTGAATATTACTTGTTATGATACGATTATAAGAAATCACGAGTTAAAATGTAATAAGCGCGAGTCAGCATAACAGCTGACTGCGCGGCCAGACTCTCTACCGAGAACCGACGCGACCTAGAGAGGTTCACGGAATGCTGACCGCGCAAGGACCCTGAACCGATCCCGCTTGACGACGATACGGAATAAATAGAGAGGAGGACAGGGAACGGCAGGGCAGTTCAAAGTCAGAGTTCGAGTCAGTGACAATTGTAACGCGTAATAATAAGAAAGATTATTGTATATTAAAAGAAAACTTGAATTTATTAAAGTGTTCGAAAGCAAAAGTCATATCGAGTCTGTGATTTCTCCCGACGACTTCCCCGCGGACAGTGATCCCAATACTCGTGCACGGAGCGGCACAACAACTGTCTTGGGAGAAAAATCGTGACCAAACTGGACCCTGTATGGGCTACAACTAGGAAATCCTACATTAAACTGTCTTGGGAGAATAATCGTGACCAAACTGGGCCCTGTATGGGCTATAACTAGGAAATCCTACATTAAACTGTCTTGGGAGAAAAGCCGTGACCAGACTGGGCCCTGTATGGGTTATAACTGGGAAATCCAACATTAAACTGTCTTGGGAGAAAAGTCGTGACCAAACTGGGCCCTGTATGGGCTATAACTGGGAAATCCTACATTAAACTGTCTTGGGAGAAAAGTCGTGACCAAACTGGGCCCTGTATGGGCTACAGTTAGACATGCCCAAATTAAAAACAAAAACTAAGTTCTAACTAGGAGTTTGACAAGAGTAGGTGTACAGCCGATAGTTTTAAGTGATGGAAGCTCCGTCCGAGGGGTCGGGACGGGCCGCAGCGAGTCGTGGGGATTGCCGTGAGGGGTGGGCGAGAGGCAGGTGGGCAACGAGGGGAAAATTTCTTTCCCCTTACCGCAGCGGACCTCCCCGCGCCCAGGGGCGGATCGTCGAGATCATCCCCCGGGGCTCGGTCAGGGGCGGAGCGGTGAGATTTTTTTTCCCCCGGGGCGAGACGTCGTCTCTCTCGCGGTGCGACGGGCGCAGAGGTCGCCGCCGCGAGGCGCGAGCAGTCGCGCGATGGCTCGCGACTCTCGGGGACGGGGGTGCGGTCGCCCCCGGCGCGCGTGGACGTCGGGGGTGCGCGAGGACGACGGATGCGGTCGGGGCGATAGCGGAGCGTTCTCGAGTCGGGTTTTATCGGGGCGATAACGGCGCATCCTTCTCCAGCGGAAGTCTGAAGGTGCCCTTTCGTTTTATCGGGCAATAACAGTGTTTTCTAGCGCGCGTTTCTCCATCGGAGTTTCCGGGGCAGATCTCTCGCGTATAAATGCGGGGTGTCTCGACGCTCGAACGACTCGCTTGAGACGCGCGACGGTTCGCGGTTCGATGGACGACGGTCTTCGCTCTGCTTGGACGAGGTAATAATTCTTTCGCGGTGAAAAACTGTCCAACGTGGAAGTTACATCGACCAACCGATTAATTTTTATCGCTTCAACCATGGCGAGGCGATCGACGATGTCTATTGCGAGGAGATAATACCGGACAGCGACTCCAGCGACGACTCTCTCCTCCGTTCCACTCCATCGGCGGAGATCTTTCGTTTTCGAGCGGTCGCCGAACAAGAGAACGCTCGATGGAATCCAACGACGTACGTTCTAAGAAGAGAGATCGGTTTTCGGTGTCCCCAAGAGGAAATGTGGATAGAAACGATGCTGGCCTGCAGCAACAGAGCGTGGGTCTACGAGAGTAAAATTCCGAGACGCTCGAGAAGGAGCGAGACGGGCGGTGCGACGATCGTCGAGAGTCGCGGGGAGATTCGTCGAAGAGTCAGATTAGACGTACCCGTGGACAATCGGGGTTGGACCGTGTGGTTGACCACCGAGCTGAGACGCCTGACGAGACAGGCATGACGGAGGACGATCGCGATCTTATCGAACGCGCGAGAGGCGTCGACTCGTCGGACACGTATCGCGCGTGGGAACGACGGTGCGACGAGCGTCTCGAGTCTCTGCGCGAGAGGTGTCGAGACAGGCGAGAGCCTAGACCCACCGGAACCGTGAACTCTCTGGCCACGCGAATCGCTCTTCTGGAGGGCGCGAGAGACGCCCTGCGACGGCGTTTCGCGCGCGTGGGTGCCGGTCACGGCAACGCGAGAGGGTTCTCGTGGGCGGAGATCGAAACGGCCTTCGAGAGTCGCGTGCTGACAGGCGCGGTGATAAACTCGAGTTATCTGGAACCTCGGCGATTTCTCGAGGACGCGAAAGACACCGTGCTCGATCGGGTGCGCGTCAATCTCGAGAGACACGTGTGCCTGAAGGTCAACACCGTTTTTAACGGCGAGTTCGTCGCGGGTGGCCGAACCGCCGTCAAGAGCGTCGCCACGAGGAATCGTCAGCTCTTTCTCGCGTCCGATCTGCGAGAGTGGTACGATAGATACGTGATCGACAAGACTCTGTCCGATCTGGACGAGTTTCAAAAGCGGGACAGCGGTTGGGCGTTGTCGCGCGTGTTGAATCTGATGGTGAACGTGAACAAATGCAATCCCATGCGCGTGGGATGTTGGATGGAGATACCGCGACGCGTGAGAGGGAAACACGCGGTGGTCAACGTACGCTCCAACGACAACGCGTGTTTCGCGTGGGCCGTGGTCGCCTCTCTGTACCCCGTTAAGAGGTACGCGAACCGACCTTCCGCGTATCCCCACTATTCGACGAAACTGAATCTCGACGGGATCGAGTTTCCCGTGACTCTGAGACAGATCTCGAGGTTCGAGCGACTCAACGACGTGTCCGTCAACGTCTTCAGCGAGAGAGAGGAAGGGCGGAAGGGCAACGTGATCGTTCCTCTGCGGCTCACCGACGACAAGAGGGACAGACACGTCAATTTGCTGTATCTGCCGGATTCGCGCAACCGCGCGAACGTTGGTCATTTCGCGTGCATAAGGAATCTGTCGCGATTGGTGGGATGTCAGTTGAACAGGACCCATAGGAGGAAGCACGTGTGCGATCGGTAGGTATCGCGCGAGAATCGCGCGGAGGAACGCGGGGTGTTCACGCGAGCGTTTCTTTTCGCAGATGTCTGCACTACTTTTACACGAGCGAGAAACTGGCCGCTCACAGCGTCGACTGCGGAAGGATGAACGACTGCGCCATCGTTCTCCCGAACGACGACGACAAGTGGCTCTTCTTTCACAACCACAACAGAAAGGAGCGACTTCCCTTCGCGGTGTACGCCGATCTCGAGTGCGTGCTGGAAAAGGAAGGAGAGACGGACGCGGCTAACGTTAACAGCTACGCCTATCAGCGTCACAGAGCCTTCAGCGTGGAATACTATCTGCGCTCCGCGCACGAGGAGATCCCGTCCGCGTACAGATCTCGTCGCGGCGATGACTGTCTGTCGTGGTTCGTCGGCGAGCTCAACGATATCGCTCGTCGAGCGAAGACGTTTCTCTCCACCAACGTGGCCATGGCGGAACTGACTCCGGAAGAGTTGCGCGATTTTTGGAGCACGCCGCGTTGCCACGTGTGCGAGAGACCGTTCGGACCGGAGGATCAGCGCGCGCGCGATCACAGTTATCTCACCGGTCGTTACAGAGGTCCCGCGCATCCGCGCTGCAACTTGAATTACAGAGATTCGTATGTCATTCCCGTGTTTTTTCACAATCTGTCGGGTTACGACGCTCACTTCATCATCAGAGATCTGGCCAACGGCTTCGAGGGTAGAATAGATCTGCTGCCGATCACCAAGGAGACGTACATATCGTTTACAAAGAACGTGAAGGACGCGTCGGGCGACGGATGGGGAAACTGCGCGAAGCTGCGATTCGTGGACTCGTTCAGATTTCTCGGCGAGAGTCTCGATAGACTGGCGTCGTATCTCGACAAGAGCGAGATGCGAATCGCGCGGTCGGAGTTTTTGGGGCTCGACGAGGAGGATTTCGACCTGCTCACGCGCAAAGGCGTGTTTCCGTACGAGTACGTCGACAGTCTCGACAAGCTGCTGGAGACGGAGTTACCGCCGCGAGAGGCATTCTACAGTTCGTTGACCGGCGAGACCGCGGCCGATAGCGATTACGAGCGCGCGCGCAACGTCTGGCGGCGTTTCCGCGTCGAGAGTCTCGGCGAGTACAGCGATCTGTATCTGAAGACCGACGTGCTTCTTCTGGCGGACGTGTTTGAAAATTTTCGCGACACCTGTATCGAGAGTTACGGGTTGGACCCGGCGCATTATTACACTCTGCCGGGATACGCGTGGGACGCTATGCTGAGATACACCGGCGTGCGATTGGAACTGCTGACCGACATCGATATGGCGTTGTTCGTGGAGTGCGGCGGTTTCAGCCAATGTTCGAACAGGTACGCGCGGGCCAACAACAGGTACGCGCCGTCGCACGACCCGTCGCGACCGTCGACGTACCTCATGTACTTCGACGTGAACAATCTGTACGGCTGGGCGATGCGCGAGCCGTTGCCGCGCGCGGAGTTTCAGTGGGTCGACGACCCGGAGAGCTTCGACGTGACTTCCGTGACGTCAGACTCCGCTATCGGCTACATCCTTGAGGTCGACCTTGCGTATCCGCGAGAGCTCCTCGACGCTCACAGGGACCTTCCGTTTTGCCCGACGCGCGATAAGCCTCCCGGAAAACGGTGCGATAAGCTCCTTGCCACGCTGCTCGACAAGTCGCGTTACGTGTTGCACTACCGTAATCTGCAGCAATGCGCGCGACACGGATTTCTCGTCACGAGGATTCACCGCGTTCTGCGGTTCGCGCAATCCGCGTGGCTTCGCGGGTACATCGAGCTCAACACGGGATTCAGAACTCGCGCGAGCAACGACTTCGCGAGGAATCTCTACAAGTTGATGAACAACGCGGTCTTCGGTAAGACCATGGAAAACGTGCAAGATCACGTTGACGTGTGCCTCGTGACGCGCTGGGACGGGAGATACGGCGCGGAGGCTCTGATCGCGAGACCGAGCTTTCGCAGCCAAAGCGTCTTCGCGGAGGATCTCGTCGCCGTCGAGCTGCGCAGGCTCGAGGTGAAGCTCTGCAAGCCGATCTACGTCGGGATGTGCGTTCTCGAGATATCGAAGACGCGCGTGTACGATTTTCACTACGACTACATGGTGCCGTTGCACGGCGGGGGATGCAAGATAATGTACACGGACACCGACAGTCTCGTGTACCTCCTCGAGTGCGACGAGTTACCCCGAGACCAACGCGTACGGCATGCCGCTCGCGAACGAGAAGATACCGGGCCTCATGAAGGACGAGAACGACGGCGCCGTCATGACCGAGTTCGTGGGGCTCAGGTCGAAGATGTACGCCACGAGGGTAGCGGGGAGGAGCGACACGAAGAAGGTGAAGGGCGTCGAGAGGAACGTGGTCGCGAGAACGATAGCGTTCGAGGACTACATGCGGTGTCTCAACGACCAGATGGAGCAGTCGAGGCGCCAGTCGTGCATCCGCTCGAGATTGCACCAGGTGCGCACCGTGTCCGAGCTGAAGCTCGCGCTCAGCCCCCACGACGACAAGCGATACGTCGTTCCCGGCTCGTTCGACACTCTTCCGTGGGGACATTACGGGATACCGCGCGAGGAGGAGGCGTGAAGAATTTATTATTATTGTTATTATTATCGTAGTTTTACAGGGGTCCTTGGAGGTGGATATACGAATAATGCCATAGAGAATCGCCGAGTCTGTTCGGCGGACTCGCGAGAGCGACCGCTCGTTCGGCGATCCTCCGCGGCGTTGTTCGTATATCTTGAAACGCGAAAAGGTTCGCCCGCGTCAACGGGGAAACTTGTCTCGCTTCGCGGGAGATCGTTGGAGAGGTCCGAATCGCATGAACTCTTTCGCCAGCGAGGGTGGGGACGACGCGGAAAACCGTATTTGATACGGTCGAAAAAATACGTGCGTCCGACTTATCGCCGCCTCTCTTCAATTTTTTCGAGGCTATCGTTGAGTCTGTTTTCGCGCATACGCAGACTCCGCTCGACCGATCGTCCTATCCGCCGATGAAGCAACCGTGTTTCGCGTTCGCTAAAAAGTTCATTCCCCTTCGGATGAGTTAGAGTTCTATGTAAGTTGTCCGTTGTTCGGTCTAACCAACGTTCACTTTTGATATGGACTGTGCGACGCGTATATTTTTTGCAGCAATCTGAAGAGTTAGGAAATAGCTATATATATAAATATCTTGTATAGGACACAACGCGTCGCCAGTAGTAGCTGGATCGGAAAATTAAACGAAAAACCTCCACGTGCGCCATCGCGTTACACTCGAATCTGTCTCGCGGGGATTCTTCAGCTAAGTATTTTGAACGAGTGTTATGGACGTTTAAACACGTCGAAATCGGATAACTTGCGAGAAAAAAGTTTATCGCCGTTCGAGCGAGTTAGTCGTCGTGGGTGATTCGAATCTAACCTGACCGCTCGGGAAAACACGTCTGTAATATTCGTTCAAAATATCTAGTCGAAGAATCGTGCGAAACAGATTCGAGTGTAGCGCGATCGCTCGTAGCGGTTTTCCGTTCCGACTTTTTGTTCCAGCTTCCGTTTCGTCGGCGACGTATCGCGTCCTATACGAGATGTTTTGTATCTCTGCTTCCTAACTCCCGATTGCCGCAAAAAACATGCGTGTCGCACGGTGCGTACCGAGATGGAATTTTGGAGGATCGGACAGCGGACAACACATAGAACTCTAACTCACCCGAAGGGGAGCGAACTTTTTTCGCGAGCGCGACACGCGGTTGGTTCATCGGCGGATCGAAGGATTGGCTGAGTATGTTGTGCGTATGCGCGAAACGAGATCGGCGATAACCTCGAGAGGATCGACGAAAGGCGACGATTGCACGGATGCGCGTATTTTTTCGCTCGGTGTCGAAAAACGGTTTTCTGCGTTTTCCTCATTCTCTCTGGCGAAAGAGTTCAACGATTCGGATCCCTCCGACGAATTTTCGACGAATCTAGGCAGGTTCCCCGTTGCCGCGCGCAAACTTTTCGCGTCTCGACACGAGGTTCCCGTTGCCGTGAACTCTCTCGTCGACGCGCGCAAACTTTTTCTTTCGCGTTTCGAGATATACTGGAAGCTCGCGAGATAAGAGATATCGCGTGTACGCTTTATTTACGAATAAATATATACCGTCGCTGGGAAGGAAGCTTACGAGATAAAAAATAGATATCGCATGTACGCTTTATTTACGAATAAAACATAAATATATTTTACAACACAGCTGTCTTATTTGATATATTTTACAACACAGCCGCCTTATTTATTCAAGAGTTGTGCGAACTGTCCATTCCCAGCCACTTCACGAACACCTCGTCGCCTCGTCTGCACAGCACCTTCTCCACGAGATAAACGTCGGGCTTGGACGCGCGCTGAAGCTCGTGCTCGTAGAATCCTCCGGCCACGGGCTCCCCGCGGTAGTCCTTCAGCAGATACGTCACAGGATTGGTCCGCTGCACCTTGGCGACGCGAAAGACCTCGGTGGTCCAGTTCGGGGTGTAGCCCTTCTCGAACACCGTCTCGAACTTGCTGACGCGTACCGGGTCGCCGACCTTGAATCTGCCCGGAGCGGCGATCTTCACGCGACCGTACACCGTGGACAGAAGTCTCTCGGCGACGGCGGGCGTTACGTCCGCCGGCCGCATCCCGATCGTTCGGTGCCTGCGACGGTTGTAATCCGACAGCAGACTCGGCAGCGCGTCGATCCACGCGCACGATCCGTTGAGCGTGAAGAGCCTCCACATGTCGTTCTTGAGCGTGCGATTGAATCTCTCCACCACCGACGCCTTCATCACCGAGTACGTCGAGTAGTGATTTATGTCGCGCTCCCTCGTGATCTCTCGCACGTCGGCGTAGTAGAACTCCTTTCCCTCGTCCGTCTGCAGGTTCCTCGGAGATCGCGCGTCCTCGCGAAATATCCTCGACAGGGCCGCGGCCACCTCGCTTCCGCTCTTGCTCTTGAGCGGCAAGGCCCACGCGTACTTGCTCAGCACATCGATAACCGTTAGAATGTAGTTGTGACCCTTGTTGTGTCGCGCGTACGGACGCATCTCGACCACGTCGGCCTGCCACAAATCGTCGTAACCGCGCACCACGACGCGACGCCGCGGAAAGTTTCTTCGCGCCGGTGCGTGCAGCTCCCGCGCGAGTCTTCGCTTCTCGGCGCTCATCGTCGCGCGCGTCTCTCTCACGGGTAGCTCTTGTTTTTCAAGATACGGTTGAGTTCCAGTATGCTCGCCTTCTTCTCTTCCGCGCCGGCGTGCGCGCCCCTGCTCCCGCGAACCTCCGCTCTCAGCGCCGCTATCTCTCTCTCGAGCGACTCCTTGGTGGCCGTTTTCTCCTCCAATTACCGCAACTCTCTGTCCAGCCTCGTCTCGGTCGTCTTGGAAGAGCTCGCGAGATCGCTCAACGCGACCCTGAGTCCGTTCACCTCGCTGCTCGCCTTGCTCGCTTCCTTCTTAACCACCGCCGACGACTGCGCCTCGTTTTTCACCGCCGAGTCCGTTCTCCCGATCTCGCGTCTCAAATTACTGAACTCGCGCTTGACGCTGTTCTTCAAACTGTTCACCCTGCTCCTGAGACCGATCAAATCGTCCGCCGTCTCTTTTTTCGCCGTCAAGTTCGTTCTCTCGTTGTCCTCTCTGACACTCTCGATCGCGCGCTCGAGGTGGTTCTTCAGATTGTCCACCTTGCTCCCGAGACGGTTCAAAACATCCACCTCCTCTCTCGTCGCCGACAGCGCCCCGTTCGTTCTCTCGCGAAACGCCTCCATCTCGCGTCTCAGATCCCCGAGCCCGCGCTCGACGTAGCTCTTGTTCGTCGCGTCGGCGTCCCACTCCGGCGCGCCCACGTGTCGTATCTTGCGCTTCTTCGCGTCGAAGGAGTCCTGCTCCGAACAGAGCGCGCTGTCGCGCACGTAGCTTCGCAAGGATTCGATCGAGGATCGCAATCTCCCCGTCGCGGGTCCTCCGTCGTCGCCGCGTCTCTCCAGAGACATTCCGAACTTGTTCACCGACATCGTCGCACTGCACACTCGTTGTCGTGCGCGTCGTTGCCGGCTCGACGAGAGGCGTCGAGCAGTCGAAGACGATCTACGAGTTCGTTTGGGTCGTCCCAGTGAACGTAATCTATCTTGTTGCGATTCAGTCTCATGGTCGACGGTAGGTTGGTCACGCCGGCGCCTTTTGTAGCGCTGGCGAGTCTCTCGCGAGGCAGGAGCGGAGCGATGATATTTTTGTATTTGTGCCCCTTGCTACCCTTGATAGGATTCTCGGCTTTGTAACCGCGTTTATGAGCGTTCGTCGCCAACAGTAGACTTCTATATTTGTGCAAGTCATCCTTGGTGTAGATCGCGTCATAGGGGAATCTCTTGAAGATCAATTCGTACAAGCCGGGCGTGCCCTTGTACATCACCCCGTCCACGATCACGGAATCGTCCGCGAGCATCTCGAACCGTTTGTCGCCGAGCATCGGGCCGTCGTTCGCGACGTACACGCCGTAAACGTGATCGATCGTGTCTCCGCCGAAGAAAAGAGCGTTCACGTATTTCTTTCCCAAGGGTCCCAATTGACTCCTCCGCAGATTCTCGCGACCCTCCGGCGTTTGCAGAGCCTCTCTGATGGACGTTTCGAGAGAAGGCTGCGGCGACTGGAAGACGTCCTCCTCTCTCAGCGATAACCTCCGCGGTTCCAGAGGCGTGCTGGATCGAATCGCGAGCGCGTCCGACGCGACGCTCGACAACCCCCGCGGTTCCAGAGGAGTGGAGCGAATCGCGAGCATGTCCGACGCGGCGCTCGATCTTTTCTTCTTGGGCTTCGTTTCCCGCGCGATTTCTCCATCGTTGTCGCTCTCCTCGCGCTTCTTCTTAACGACGACGCCGTCGTCCTCGGGCTCGCCTCCGCGTTCGGCGATCTGCTTCAGCGGATCGACGATCGGCTTGAACTGCCTCTCGAGAGCGATCTCGCTCTCGATCTTGCCGGTTTTCAACGCTCTGTATTTCTTGCGAATCGAGGCGCGCGTCTTGGCGATCTCCCTCGCGGTTCTCTCCCGCTCGACGGCGTCCTTCGAGGTTATCTCCGCGCCGCTCATCGTTCCCGACTGATCGATCTACAGCACGGCGAAGTCGTTGAATCCTCGTCTGTATCTGCCGTTTTGCAGCGCGCTGTCCTTGTCTATCACCGCGAAGCCGTGCCTGCGTCGCCAACACTCGCGACACAGCGCGCAGAAATCCTCGAACGGCATATCGGGGTTCACGTGATCGTCGTACACGTGCCTCAGTTTGGTGCCGTCCTGTCTGAAGAGAATCAGCATGTTAGCGTTGTCGCGTATTAGGTGCTTTGGTATCTTAGCGTACGTCTGACAGAGATAGAAACAATCGATGTTCGAGTGTCGACCCATCGCGACGTACTCCCTGATCGCGTCTTGCCTGTCGCAGGCCACGTCGTCGAAGACGAATATCGAATCGGGGAGCGCCTCGCTCGGCGGCACGACTTCCCGATTGTTGGAGAACGCGTGATAACCGATCTCGTCCATCGATTCGAGCAGTCTCTCGAGGTATCGATACTTCGGTTGATGCAGAGATTTCGAGTACACGTACACGTTCTCGAAACGCAGACCGTTCAAGCTTTCCAACAGACTTACCAGGACGTTCGTCTTACCGCAGTTGGAGGGGCCACAGATGACGCAACGTATCGCGTTCGGCAGCAAATGGCCGTGTCGGCGCGTCTCTCTGACCGCTAGACCCGACCCCAGTCGCGTCTTGCGATCGAGATTAGGCACGCCTATCGTCGTCGATTGTCTCACGAATCGCATCTGTCGCGTATCGCGCGCGTGCGCGTTCGTTTTGTTTATACGCGCGAACGACCGATCGTTCGCGCAGTGATCGCGATGTCTCTCTTACCGACGGACAAGCGCGAGGTCGTCCTGCGATCGCGCGACGAATGCCGTACGCGACGCGGAGCGTCGGCGGCGGACTGTTGAACAGGGCGATATACGCGCTCCCCTTCGAGCTGCACATTCCCGGCTATCAGTTCTGCGGACCCGGTACTCGTCTCGCGAAACGACTAGCGCGCGGCGATCGAGGCGTCAATCCGTTGGACGCGGCGTGTCGCGAGCACGACATCGCTTACTCTCGAAACAGCGACCTCGCCGATCGACACGTCGCCGATCGAGCGCTCGCTGAGAGAGCGCGCAAGCGTGTTTCGGCGAGCGACGCGACCCTCGGGGAGAGAGCCGCCGCGGCCGCCGTATGGGCTGCTATGAAAGCAAAGACGAAGCTAGGTATGGGTATGAGGAAGAGGAGAAGAATGACAACGACGACGAGGAAGAGAGTTCTTCCGGCGGCGAAACGCGGGGGTTTCTTGCCTCTTCTACCGATGTTGGGACCGCTCGGATCTTTGATCGGTGGAGCGGCCGGCGTGGCCAAGGCCGTGAACGACGGCAAGGCCGCCAGACGTCAGCTCGACGAGCTGGCGCGTCACAATCGCGCGATGGAGGGTCGCGGGCTGTATCTCGCGCCGTACAAACGCGGTAGCGGCGCGACGACCAGAAGAGCGAGAAGGAGTAAAAAAAAATCTCGCGGAAAGAGACGCTAGTGACGCCCGATCTGTCGGCGTCCGGTGCCACGACGGACGAGCAGTTGAATCGGATCGCGCGCCGCTCGCGAATACCTCATTTCAGGGGCGTGTTCATGCGCGACGCGCTACCGTCGAGAGCGCGTCGCAACGAGAGCGGAATCGTGAATCTCGACGACGCGGTTGGTCCGGGTACGCACTGGGTCGCCTACGCGAAGAAGGGAAACAGCGCGATCTACTTCGACGCTTTCGGAAATCTTCGACCCCCGGTGGAACTCGAGCGATACCTCGGACGCGACGCCAGCATCGCGTACAATCGTCGGTCGTATCAGAGGTTCGATCAGAGTATCTGCGGTCAGTTGTGTCTGCGATTTCTGCGAGAGGTCGATTGGAAGCGTCTTTGAGTCGCCCCGGTCATGTCGCTGACTCTCACGTTGACCGGGAGGACCAGCGTTCTCACCTCGAGCTACTTTCCCGCCCTGGATCTGAACAACGGCGAATACGAGATAGGTCTCGCGAATTTCGAGACGTACAACACGATACCAAACATCGACTCTACTAACAATACGTTTTACTTCACCGAGGATCTCGCGATCGTTATTCCCAAGGGATCTTACGAACTGCGCGCTATAGAGAGATATCTGCGATCGGCTATTCTTCGCAGACGCGGCAGCTCCGAGCAAGCCGAGGATGATTACATATACGTCGACGACGATGACGACGACAAAGAGGGCGAACGCTCGATAATTCTCCGGGCTAACGAGAATACCATGAGAAGCGAGATCAGATGCGCCTACAGAGTCAATTTCGCCAAACCGAACAACATTGGCTCTCTGCTGGGTTTCTCGGCGCTTCGCGCGCTAGAACCGAAAAAATGGTACGCGTCCGACGGACCGGTGATCATCATGCGCGTGAACGTCATTCGCGTGGAGTGCAACGTTACCGTGGGAGCTTACAGCGACGGTGTACCGGTGCACACCGTGCACGAATTCGCGCCGAACCTTCCGCCGGGATATAAGCTGTCGGAGACTCCGACGCAGATCATTTATCTCCCGGTCATCGCGCGGAGCATCACCGTTATAACGGTGCGCGTCGTGGATCAGATCGGTCGATTGATCGATTTTCGCGGGGAGGAGATAACGGTTCGGTTGCACGTGCGGCGCAGAAGACACTGAGTGACATGTGCGCGAGTGAGAAATGCTTGTTCTGAACGAGTCGTCGGTGAGAGACCAGAAGAGCGCATCCGTCGTCGCACCTGCGAGAGGAGCGCGCGGAGCGAGAGGGAGGAGGAACGAACTGAGCGCCGAGAACGTCGCTTTTCTGCGATCTCTGGGTTTCGCCGTGAGAAACGGCCATGGCCGACATTCTGAGTATAGAGGGTGATCTCGACGATCGCATCGTCAAGATCGAGACTCACACGTACAATCCGTACGCCAACACCTCGCTCGGGCACAGCGACGAGATACAAATACCAATACAGCAGCAAGATCTGTACACGCTACCCTGCGAGAGTTTTCTCTACGTCGAGGGAACGCTCACCGACGATCTCCCAGAAAACGACACGAATCTGGACAACAATTGCGTGGCGTTTATGTTCGACGAGATCAGGTACGAGCTCAACGGCGTGGAGATCGACAGGAACAGAAACGTCGGAGTGACCAGCACGATCAAGAGTCTCGCGTCGCTGACCGCCGAGAGGAGCAAGAGACTGTGGAACGCGGGATGGAGCAGCGACGATTCCGAGATCAGGTTCGGCGATTTCAACTTTTGCGTGCCCCTCAACACGCTTCTGGGTTTCTGCGAGGATTACAAACGCGTGGTGTTAAACGCGCGACACGAGCCCGTTCTCATACGTTCGCGAAGCGACGCCAATTCCATCGTGACAAACCGTCACAAGGATCCTAGGATCGTTCTGTCGAAGACACAGTGGCGAATGCCGCACGTGATGCTGAACGACGTGAATAAATTGTCCCTTTTGCAAACACTGGAGAGCGGGCGATATCTGAGCATGGGGTTTCGCTCGTGGGATCTGTACGAGTATCCCCTGCTGCCGAACACCAACAAACATTCGTGGGCCGTGAAAGCGGCGACGCAGCTGGAGAAACCGCAATACGTCATTTTCGCGCTGCAGACCAAGAGGCACAACAATCCGGTGAAACGCGCCTCCGAGTTCGACAGCGGTAATCTCACCGACGTGAAGTTGTATCTAAATTCGGAATTTTATCCCTACGACGACATGAACTTAGATTTCGAGAAGAAGAGAATCGCCGTGCTGTACGACATGTACGTGAAATTTCGAAGATCGTACTACGGATGCGAGCGCGACGGCGCGTTTCTAACGCCGCGCGACTTTGCGAAGAATCCGTTCGCGGTGATCGACTGCTCGCGTCAGAACGAGTCGACGAAGAGCGGCACCGTGGACGTTCGCGTAGAGTTCGATTGCAAACGCAACGTAGCTCCCAACACGACAGCCTACTTTCTTATCATTCACGATCGCGTGGTCGAGTACAACCCGCTGACCAACATCGTTCGCAAAATCGTGTAGAACGGAAGTGGTTAAACGAGTCAATTAGATAACCACACGACGAGTTAGACTACGGAATTATCGTTAGAAGGCACACGGGAAGAACGATAAGCGAAAATGTTCGAGAGATGAGGCGGTAAATTCGTCGAGAGATAAAACGACAAGTTACACGACGATCGATCGGCGATAAGAGACGCACCGGAAGAGAGGGTACGAATAAATAGTCGGGCGGAGAGCGACCGAGCTAAGTCTCGTTTAGATCCTCTCTCCGTCGCTGACGCCCCGACGCTGAATCTCACGCGCAAGATATGTTTCTCCTGTTGGTCGACAGGCGCGACATTCTCAATCTGTCCGCCGAGCATCTTCAATACGTGCCGAAGATCGTTCTGTTGCGCGAATTTCCGGACTACGTTGAGCGAGTGTGGGAGAGACTGCCCGATCACCTGAGGTATGACCCCGAGGTGAGAACCTATCGTTCGTGTCTGGAGCATCACAACCCTCCGTGGGCGCAATCGCACGTGGACGGCCCACCGCCGCTCATCAAGGATTGCAGCGCGTGCCGCGCGCGAATGCCGCGCGGGGAGGACGTCTGTGGAGCGGGATTGGATTGTTGAAACGAGAAAAAACGCGCGCTTCCCCATTCATGTCCGTCGCACCGATCTTCGTGGATCTGCAGGGGTTCGTCGTCCGCAATAAATTCACGGTCAAGGAGGTGGCGGTGCTTAAGGGGTAAGGCCACCCTGGGCGTCAAAAAGAAAAGATCAATTTCGAGATTTTTTTTAAAGAGTATAGTAAATGTTATCGAATTTTCGTCAAAAGTACTTTATAAAACTTGCCTTGAGGTACAAAAATAAATTTTTTCAAAAATTTTTATTAAAAAATGGCGGCTCCAGAACCAGGCTCTGACGACGCCTGTATATAAACGGGCGGACAGAAATCTCCTTCAGATTTGCACCTGGAACAAAAACCCAAAATTTTTCTTTTAATAGATACCCTAAACTAGTGCACCACGTAGGGAAATTTGAAAATACTGTTTTTTCGGAAAATGGTGAGCATATGAACCCAAAATTCATTTTTTCACGTAAAAATTTTGTCATTAATTGTTTATAAAAAACAAAGTTTATAAGATATCGAAAAATCCCTACGTGGTGCACTAGTTTAGGATATCTATTAAAAGAAAAATTTTGGATTTTTGTTCCAGGTGCAAATCTGAAGGAGATTTCTGTCCGCCCGTTTATATACAGGCGTCGTCGGAGCCTGGTTCTGGAGCCGCCATTTTTTAATAAAAATTTTTGAAAAAATTTATTTTTGTACCTCAAGGCAAGTTTTATAAAGTACTTTTGACGAAAATTCGATAACATTTACTATACTCTTTTAAAAAAATCCCGAAATTGACCTTTTCTTTTTGACGCCCAGGGTGGCCTTATCCCTTAAGAGTGGAAAAGAGCTGAGTCATCACGTGCTTTGCGCCCCGCTAGAATGGGATCTTTTGACGAGGACGAAAAAGTCGCGGGCGTGCTGGCTGAAGACGAATCATCACGGCTTGAGATGGGAGGACGGGGACGTGCAGTATAAACGCGGAAAGGCAATCGTCCGACGCATCGTGGACGACGGGCTGAAGCGAGACGATTCGACGATCGTGTACGTGAAAGGCTCGGAGAAAAGGAGATGGCTGAGGGAGATTCTCGGGGACGTCGAGGCGACGATCGAGTCGATGGACACCGATTTCGAGAGCATCGGTCGTCTGGAGACTCTCGACGCGACTCGAGCCTTCCGCTGCGGACGACACGAGAGGAGCTGCGCCATGGAGAACGTTTGCAAGATGCACGACTGGTGGAGGGAACGACAAGCGCGTCTCGACGATGTGTAACATCGCGTCATATATAACAATATGAATTATATACGAATAAAATATATTATTTTGTACTCTATGAATATGAATTATATACGAATAAAATATATTATTTTGTACTCTATGAATATGAATTATATACGAATAAAATATATATCTCGCGATATGCCTGTTCGCTCGTTTGTCCACAGGCCATTTTTACGGCGAGAGCGGTACGATAAGACGCGAAAGAGAGGTTCGCGGTGCGACGAGGAAAGAGAGAGCGCGATGTAACGCGAGAATTCTATACTCGCGCTACGCTCATTCATTCCTTCGCGTCGCGAGAATATGTATTTATACTATACGAGGAAACGATAAGACAAGTGCGATGTACGCGAGAGAGAGGGTACGCGGTGCGACGAAGAGAGCGATAATAGCGATAAGGCGCGCGCGACGTACGCGAGAGGAAGGAGAGGGTACGCGGTGCGACGAGAAGCGAGAAGCGAGAATATATCATTTATACTTATTGCTTATTGCTTATTGCTTATTGCTTATTACTCATTATTTTTATACTTATTACTTATTATTTTTTATACTTGTTATTTATTATTATTTTTATACTTGTTATTTATTATTATTTATTATTTATATTTTTTATACTTATTACTTATATACTTATTATTTATTATTATTTTTTATTATTATTATTTATTATTATTTATTATTTAACTTGTTATTTATACTTATATTTATTATTTATTTTTACACTTCTTATTTATTTTTTATTTTATCTCGGAGACGCCGCGCGATATCGCGAGCGTGACTAATACACGGAGAGGGAAGAGAGGAGTCGAGAAATAAATAAACGACGATTGTACTTAATATCGTTATTTTAATACGTAAAAACATGGATCGTCCCCCGGACGTCGATTGCGAAAAAATACGCTTATTCCCCGGACGCCGATTTCCTGACCGCGAGATAGACTCATCTCCCCGGATGTCGATTTTCCTGAAACGCGAAAAACGACTTTCCTCGTCCGACGCGACAACGCCCTGTCTCGCGCGTCTAGCGATTCTCGTCCTAAAAATATTCCCCTACCCCGCGTCACGACGCTCCTCGACACCTGTACCTCCGTCAATCGCGCTCCGGCCGTGACGCGCGTCGCTTCTCGTTTCCACCCCTCTTCTCAGCGATGTCGCTCGCGCGCGTCGCTCTGTGCGCGATCACCGTCGTCGTCGCGGCGAACTACGAGTCCAACGAGAGCGAGGCGGCGACCCGATATCTGCAGAAATATGGACATCTGGACAACGATCTACAGAGGTCCTCGTCCGGGAACACCGAGCGAGATCTCCGTCAGGCTGTCGAGCTGTTCCAGGAATACTACCGACTACAGGGCAACGGCGAATTGAACGAGGAGACGCTGAATCTGATGCGCAAACCGCGATGCGGCGTCGAGGACGTGTCGGAGCGCACGTACGCCCCGCTCGCGCGCAAATGGCCGAAGACGCATCTCAAATGGAACTTCCACCTGGCCACTACGCAGATGCTGAAGACGGCTCGAGCCGCGTTCGATCTGTGGACGGCGAATTCGTTGCTGACCTTTGAGCGCGATTCGCAGAACCCCGACATTCTGATATCGTTTCGCGAGGGCCTTCACACGTACGCGGGCTCTCGATTCGACGGAATGTGCTCGGCGGATCTGGACGGTCGCGGCGGACTACTGGCTCACGCGTTCTACCCGACCGGAGATATCGACTTCGTCTCGGAGTTGCACGTCGACAGAGCGGAACCGTGGCACATATACCTGACCGACAATCCCGCGGGAACGCAGCATCTGCTTCAAACTCTGACGCACGAGATCGGTCACGCTCTAGGTCTGATGCACACACCCAACCCGGACGCGGTGATGTACGCGTTCGCGCCCGATAAGTCGTTCCCCGTCAAACTTGGTCTAGAGGACGTTCTTTCTATTCAGCATCTGTACGGCGCTAAGAAAAGCGCCAAATTTCCGAGAACGACGACGACCGCGTCGCCACCGCCGACGACGACGACGACCACGCCGCCACCGACGACGACGACGACGACGACGACGACGACGACGACGACGACGACGACGGTGGACGTCGAGACGGATCTGTGCGCCCTGCGGCGCCCGGACGTCGTGCTGGTGTCGAACGGCCGATTGTAAGTCGCGCACGAACGACGCCTATGGTCGATCGATCTCGACGGAAAAACCTACAAGAGGCCGATGCTGCTGACGGACTATATGAATTTTCTCCCCGAAAACTTCACGCGTCTGACGGCCGCGTACGAGACGCCCTCGGGCGGTCTCGTGCTGTTCGCGGACAGGAGAGTCTACATGGTCACCTATCCGCGTCTGGCGCTGGTGCCGACCTGGCCGAGATCCTACGCCGAGCTCGGAATTCCCGCGGACGCGAGGATCAACGCCGTGGTGAGCACGAACAAGGGACGGACCTTCGTGATATACAACGATCAGATCGTGGGCGAGATGGACGATTGCTCGATGAGAATCGTAAAATTTTACACGATCGAGAAGATATTTCCGGGGATACCCTCCGGTGTAACGTTGGCGTTTCGGTACACGGACGGTAATCTGTATTTCGTCGGCAGGAAACAGTTCTACAGATTCAACGACTTCGCGAGGACCGTGACGGCGGCCGGTAGATTCGACCTAGGAATCCTCGGAGTCGCTTGCCCGAGAGACGGACTGCTGCAGCAGTTGCGGGATCTCTTGAATCGATTCGTCAGAATCGACGCGCTCGCGAGCGGCGATAGTCTGTCGGAGGAGGGGGAGGAACGGAAAACGGAGCAATAAATCGCGGTTTCGCGCGTCACCCTTGAATCGGCGAGGAGGGTTGCAATATATACCATCATCCCTGAGACTGCCATTATTGCGCGATCAGTCTCGCAACGATATGTATTCGCCGCCGCAGCCCACGCACTTCGAGGCGCGCTACTCGGACGGAGACCGCGATAACGTCGCCGGTGGAGCGAGAAAGAGAGGACTCGACGAGCGATCGGCGGAACCGAGCCAGAGCAACGGCGACGAGCGGAAAAAGACGTAAGTCGACGCGCGATTTAGTTGTCGCGACTTTTTCGTCGTTGTCACGATTCTCGTCGTTTCACAGACGCAAAGTCTCGAAGCGCGACGCGGAGCGTCCGCAGCGGATTCTGGGAAGGAGATACGAGTTGACGAGAACGGGATACAAGTTCGTCGAGGTCGGTATCGCCGTCGTGCTCCCCTGCTACGTGACCATCGTCATAGGGGATTGCCACGGCAAGGAGATATCGCTCTCGCCCGAGACGTGGAGGGAGTTTCTCGACCAGAGACGCGTCGTGCTGTCCCACCTGCACAGCGGTGAGAACCACGCTCCGCCGCCTCCGATGTGCCTAGCTGACGGAAACCTGACGCTGCGATTCGGAAGGATACACAATCAACCGATCCTGCGCATAGACACGTCGACGACGCGTCTCGTCGCGTCGATGAGCACGGTGCTGTTCCTGTTCGATCTGGAGTTGTGCGTCAACCGAGTCATCGTCACTCTGTCCTCGATGACTCTCTCTCTGCCTGAGCGTGAGTATGCATAGACGTGTTAATTCGTGCTCCCTGTTTGGAACGATTTTTCTGCCGCTTTATGCCCTTCGGGGCCCTAATTTTTTGCAGAAGCGTGTTGAGTAAGGCTATTTTGCTTGCTACTTGCATATTGTCTGTGGTTTCTGTCGTGAATGCTGAGATTGGAGTATCTTGGATTCTTTTTGATATTGGTCAACTGGCAAGGTCCTTTGCTTGGTTACTTGAGCGCATGCGTGGCGATGACGGGAAGGGGCAACACTTCGGTTGCGGCTGGTTCGGAGGACGGCGGCAGCGACAAAACAAACAAGCGATCGGCGAATAAACAGCGGACGATGTTGTCAAGTCTGTCAGGTGCGTCCGATGATAACACTATGAGCGGTCATGTGGATATAAATAGAATAAATTTTTTGAAGGCATCGGTTGATGAACATGATGCTTTTATATCTAAATTTTTATTAAGTAGCAAGGAAACAGCCGAAAAAAGGTCCCAATTAGGAACAGCTTTTCGATTTTGTAAGGAGGCGTTTTTAGAAATGGCGACGACTCTTGCTCGTTTATTAGATGCTGAATCGGCGGAGCGCATGGTCGACGATGTCAAATCTGCTGTACGTGAAGTCATGAAGGAATTTACTAAAGCTCCTGCTATGGTTGACACAGACAAGTCTGATGCGGCTTGCTCGGAAATGAAGGGAACATACGCATCTGTTACAGCGGCGGGTATACCTGAAGTACGAGTTTCACGTGGCCCTACCCTAAAGGTTCCTACATCTACGGCATTTATGATAGTGCCTGATGACAAGAATGCGGATAGATATGGCTCTTCGCAAGCCACTAGAGAGGCGATGTGCAAAGTGCTAAGGCCCTCTGACTGCGCTCTCAAAGTCAAAAAAGTGACGAACGTAGGCAAGAATGGAGTAAGAATTGAGGCAATCTCTCCAAATATGGAGAAGATAAAGACACATCCAGATCTGGCTAGGATAGGACTCAAGGTCGTGGAAAATGTTAGGCTTAATCCGCGATTAATTGTGTATGGAGTTCCGGCTGAATTGTCACATAAAGAAATAAAAGAGGAGCTTATTGCACAGAATCTCAATGGGGACGTAGATGCGGACCTCAGGGTCGTATATATGTACCAACCAAAGGCTGATAAGCGATATACGAACTGTGTGTTAGAGGTGGCACCGGATGTGCGTAGACGATTGCTTAGCAATGGACGCATCTACCTTCGATACTCTGCCTGTAATTTTGCGGATCACATCAGAGTGTTACAATGTTATAGATGTCTGATGTTTGGACATATTGCTAAAGATTGCAAATCTGTGCCTGCCTGTGGACACTGCTCTGAAGCGCATGAGATGAAAGACTGCAAAAATAGAGACAAACTTCCTACGTGTGGAAACTGTTCGCGTAACGTGAAGACCTCTTCGAATAATGCTACTCATTCGGCCATGGATGCAAGGAGGTGTCCTATTTTAAGTGGTAAAATTAAGGACAGACTTACGAGTATTAATTATGGTTAATCTCGATCCAGAGTATGAAGATTTGCGTGTCTGTCATGTGAACTGTCAGTCCATAATGGCACATCTCGATGAATTTCATAATTTTTTTGTGGACAAGGGATATCATATTATTTGCATGTCTGAAACCTGGCTCAAACCTGAAATTCCTGACAACATGATTGCTCTTCCGGGCTACTCGCTCTATAGATGTGACAGGATTGGACGGCAAGGAGGAGGTGTGGCTTTTTTCCTGCTAAATTCACTCAGTGCTGTAATCATTGAACAGTCAACGACGGATGAGCAGTATCGCAAACCAGAATTCCTAATAGCGGAAATTAAATTTGATCGCAATTCCAAGCTCCTACTTGCAATCGTATACAGACCACCAAACTGTGGTTATTTACAAGAATTTGAATATCTTTTCCTGGATTTACAGACGAAATATCGGCACTCGATAATATTCGGAGATTTTAATGCTGATATGATGGTCGATACATACGATAGTGCACAACTTAGGAGTTTCATTGCATCCTCGAATATGTATTTGGTGCCGTACGGAACTACACATCACTTGAAGAATTCCAGCACTTTCTTGGATCTATGCATCATGGATGATGAATGCAAGCTTATAAGGTTTGGCAAATCTGCAGTTTCCTTCCTATCGGCGCATGATCTGATATATATCATCTACCGAATTAACATCAAACGTCGCCCACCTAGATTAATATTATGTAGGAATTTTAAAAACTTCGATGAGCATAACTTTCTAACAGAAATAGGTGAATGTAGCTGGCAAGATCTCATAAATTCTAACTGTATTGAAGAGAAGGTCGATATTTTCAACAATAAAATTTTAGACCGCTATAACAAGCATGCTCCTTTACAGAGGATACTCTTTAGGAATCTGCCAGCACCTTGGCTGACTAGTGAAATAAAAAACGATATGCGCGAGAGAGACAGACTTAGAAGAGTATGGCGTAAAAATAGGAATGGTGCAAGTTATGAAATTTTCAAGGCAATGAGAAACCATGTGCAGAGTTTGGTGCGAGAGGCAAAGAAGTCTTATTATATGTCCATTTTTAGTCAAGAGGATAACGCAGCTGTCATATGGAGCAGACTAAGACATCTTGGTTTGATTCAGGCAAGGGAGGTCGATAGATGTCTTGCTTGCTCTGTAAATGAGCTTAATAAATGGTTTGTGAATGATGCGGTTCAGGTGGCACAGGATGAGGACAGCGAGACCAGTCAACCGGATAGGATCTTTGATGATAGTAAACTATATTTCACATATGCAACACCGAGAATTATAGCTAAAACTCTGGCTAGGATTAAGTCAAATGCAGTCGGTTCGGATGGAATATCATTGAAATTAATAAAAATGGTTTTACCTAGCTTGATGCCTGTAGTTGAGCATATTTTCAACTTCTCTCTTATGCATGGAGTTGTACCGAGGATTTGGAAGACCGCACTAATAACTCCGATACCTAAGGTAAGGCATCCGACGTTGGCACAGCACTACAGGCCTATATCTATCCTGCCAACAATTTCAAAGGCTCTTGAAAGGATTGTATCGGAGCAGATCATACGATATTTAGAAGACAATGACTTGCTTGATCCATGTCAATTTGCATATCGAAGAAACTCGTCAACGCAGACATGCATTATAAGGATGTTGGATGAGGTGAGGCAGGCGGCGGACTCTAGGAAGGTCACTGTCTCCATTTTCTTTGACTTTTCTAAAGCATTTGACAGGGTTCAGCGTCACATCCTTATTAATAAACTCAGAAACATGGGTTTCTCAGAATCAGTACTCTGTTGGATTAATTCTTATTTGACTGACAGATCCCAAGTTGTCTGTGATAGGTACGAGGATGTTACCTCTCTCTTGGCGCATGTTAGAGTTGGAATACCTCAGGGTTCTGTTCTGGGACCGCTTTGTTTACTCTTTATATTTCGGATCTGAAAAACATCTTGCGGCATTGTAAGTACAACTTTTATGCGGACGATCTTCAAATTTACTTACATTGTGAGCCGCGATACTTGTGTAATGGTATCCTGGAGGTAAATGAAGACATCGAATCAATTGTACGGTGGGCAGAATGTAATGGGCTCCTGCTTAACTCGAGTAAGACACAGGCTATTATTTTTGGCACAGCTCGGTACATTAATACCATTGAGCTTGACAGTCTTCCGAATATCATAGTAAATGAGGCGGTGGTTCAGTTCACACGTGACGTTAAATATCTTGGAGTACGTGTAACCAGTACTCTGGCCTGGGAAAAGCAGGTGACTGAAACTGTTGGAAAAATACGTTCCAAGCTATACCAGCTTAAGATATCAGAACATTTGTTGCCTAATGCGTTAAAAATAAAATTGATTGTCTCATTGATCTTCCCGCAGTTGGATTATTGCTGTGCGGCATATACGGATATTACAGAGGAACAAAATTTACGATTATATAGAGCAATGAATGCCTGTATAAGATTTGTGTTTGGAGCTAGACGAGATGAGCATATTACGCCATATTACCAAAAGCTGGGCTGGCTCAAGGTGGCTGCGAGACGAAGCTATTTTGTAGGATGTCAGCTATACAGCATCATACTGTCACATCAACCTGGGATTCTCTACAATGGTCTAACATTCAGATCAGCGGTGTCAAGTAGGAGCACTAGAGCGGCTGATGATCTTCTTTCTCTGCCTCCATGCAGAACTGAGCTTTACAGGCGCTCCTTTAATTTTAGTGCGGCTAAGCTGTGGAATGACTTGCCATCTGACATTCGAGGAGCAGAAACCATTACTGATTTCAAATGCAGATTACATAAATATTTACTTCAGGTCACTATGACATAAATAAATTACCACATGATTGCTCTGGTTTGTTGTTGGGCGCACGTGTACGTGCGTTTTTGTGGCAGTTTGCTATTTCTCTTGTAATGCCGGCATGTTAGCTACGGTATTCTTAGTATTTTCTTTGTAGATTCTTATTGAGCTATACTGAAATCTCCTTTGCTTGATTTTATTGCGTGCTCTTGTACTTTCTGTTATGCCGGTAATCTCTGCGCTTGTATATAGACATTGATAATCTCTGCGTTTTCTATACTCTGACTGAATTATATTGCGACTATCTCTGCCTGATGATATGCTAAATTTTTGTTGTGCTATTGTATAACATACACACACACACACAAACACACACACACACACACACACACACACACACATACGCGTACTTACACATACTTCTATGCAAACAGAGCGCATGGTATTAATTATTATTATGAAAGGTATTTTCTAATGTATCTATTTGTGCGCCTGAGGGGATACAATCCCAGGGCGCGTTAATAAATGAATGCTTTCTCTCTCTCTCTCTCTCTCTCTCGCGCACGCGGCGCGCACCGGTGTCCCTCTGATTCGTCAGGTATCTCGACACGCTCGCGAGAAAATCTCTCAGGTTCCGCGTCGCCGAGCGCTCGGGTCTCCATATCTCGTTCAGCAGGTCGACCAGGGCGAAGGTCGACGATTCGATCTTCGTCCGCACGCCCAACAGCGAATCGTCCAGGATCGCCATTATCTCCGCGTCTTTCTGCTGACTCTCCGCGACGTTCATGTCGACGTTCCTCGCGCTCTCGACCGAGTCTCGATAGACGTCTCTCGCGCTACCCCGCGTTTTATATAGGATCGATCGGTCCGATAACGAAAGGGCACCTTCAGACTTCCGCTGGAGAAGGATGCGCCGTTATCGTCCCGATAAAACCCGACTCGAGAACGCTCCGCTATCGCCCCGACCGCATCCGTCGTCCTCGCGCACCCCCGGCGTCCACGCGCGCCGGGGGCGACCGCAACCCCGTCCCCGAGAGTCGCGAGCCATCGCGCGACTGCTCGCGCCTCGCGGCGGCGACCTCTGCGCCCGCCGCCCCGCGAGGGACGAAAAAAAACGGTGGCGACCTCTGCGCCCGCCGCCCCGCGAGAGAGACGACATCTTGCCCCGGGGGAAAAAAAATCTCACCGCGCCGCCCCTGACCGAGCCCCGGGGGATGATCTCGACGATCCGCCCCTGGGCGCGGGGAGGTCCGCTGCGGTAAGGGGAAAGAAATTTTTCCCTCGTCGCCCACCTGCCTCTCGCCCACCCCTCACGGCAATCCCCACGACTCGCTGCGGCCCGTCCCGACCCCCCGGACGGAGCTTCCATCACTTAAAACTATCGGCTGTACACCTACTCTTGTCAAACTCAAGCCCATTTCGGACCTAGTTAGAACTTAGTTTTTGTTTTTAATTTGGGCATGTCTAACTGTAGCCCATACAGGGCCCAGTTTGGTCACGACTTTTCTCCCAAGACAGTTTAATGTAGGATTTCCCAGTTATAGCCCATACAGGGCCCAGTTTGGTCACGACTTTTCTCCCAAGACAGTTTAATGTAGGATTTCCCAGTTATAACCCATACAGGGCCCAGTCTGGTCACGGCTTTTCTCCCAAGAGTCTTGTACTTGCTGACGCGTACCGGGTCGCCTACTTTGAACTTTGCCGGACCCGCGATCTTTATCTCGCTGTACACCGTGTTCAAGAGTCTTTCGGCGATCGCGGGAGTAACGTCGACGGGCCGCACGCCGATCGTTCGATGCTTGCGCGCGTTGTAATCTGACACGAGTCGCGATAACGCGTCGACCCACTTGTAAGTCCCATTGAGCGTAAACATCTTCCACATGTCGTTCTTCAACGTGCGATTGAATCGCTCGACGACCGATGCTTTCATCACCGAATATGTAGAATAATGATTAATGCCGTGTTCTCATGAGACGCTGCACGTCAGCGTTGTAAAATTCCTTCCCCATATCGGTTTGCAAGTTTTTCGGGCACCTCTTGCTGTCTCGAATTATCTTAGCGATAACGTCAGCTGTCTCGCTTCCGCCTTTACTCTTAAGTGGCACGGCCCACGCGTACTTGCTCAACACATCGATGACGGTAAGTATGTAGTGATAGTCTCTATTGAAACGCGAGTACGGATGCATCTCGACGATGTCAGCCTGCCACAGGTCATCGTACCCACGCACGATGACGCGTCTTCGGGGAAAATTTCTTCTCGTTGGTGCGTGCAGTTCCTCGACGAGTCGTCGCTTCTCGATATTTTTACGTCCATCGGATTTCGACGATGTCATGCTTTTTTTTAACGGTGCGTAATAATACGCGCAAAGAAATTATATCTCAAACTTTCTTTTCTTTCACCAATGACATTCAATCAGCCATTTATTTCCGTTCATCATCGCTCAATAGCGGTTTTTTCAGTTCTTTCAGCTCTTCATCGTCGTTGTGGGCTTGTCGTCTATTTCTGCTCATTAACCGTTCACAGCTGTTTCTGAACCATTCGTAACCGCTTCTGGCCCGTTCGTTGGTCTGTTGATAGCTGCTGCTGCTCGATGACCGTTCCTGAATCGCTCGTTGCCCTTCGTCGTCATCGTCATTCGACAGCCTTTTGTAACCTTTCCCGGATTGTTTGCTGCTTGCCATCGTTGCTCAGGTTTCATCGATCGAAAGATATGTGCCTCGAGCGCCTCTCGGTTCGCGTCCAACATGGATTGCATATCTCGTTTGAGCGCGATCAGATTCGTTTCGATTTCCTCCAACTGATCTCTCAAAATTTTAACGCTATCTCTCAGAAGTCTAAGATTCGTTTCGAATTCAGTCTCCAATCGCGTTTTACGATGCTTCTCGAATTCCGTTTCGTCTCTCACACTCTTAACGCTCTGTTCCACGTACAGTTTATTAACCGCGTCGCCGTCAGCCTCCGGTTGCGCCACGCGACGAATCTTGCGCGACTTTGCGTCAAAGTCCGTAGCGGTGCGACACAGAGCTTTATCGCGCACGAAATGTCTCATTAATCCGCTCCACTGATGATACGATACGGCGTTCGACGCGTCTCTGCTCTGCTCGAATATACCAAATTTGTTGATCGGCATTTCACCGCTGATTGAACGGCTCGTTGCCGCGCGGCTCAATTTATAATAAGACCAGCTTTGCGAAGTTCCTCGATGATCGACAGGATCTCGTTGTCGTGGGCATTGTTGCCAGCGTGGCGCGAAGCGTCGAGCAATCGTAGACGATCCACCAGCTCGTTGGGATCGTCCCAGTGCACGTAATCGATCTTATTGTCGGTCAGCGTCATCGCGCGAGGCGCGAATAATCCTTTTCCGGATTGTTTCTTCATGGATGCGGGCGGTATCAATTTCTTGATTATATTCGTGTACTTGTATCCCATGTTGGATTTTACTCGCCCGAGAGGATCGTGATTGACTCTATGAGTGCTCGTCTCGAACAGTATATTCATGTACTTTTGCAGATCCTCCTCCGTGTACATGTTTTGATCAGGCTTGTTTTTAAAGATCAACTCGTAAATACCGGGTGTGCCGATGTAACTTACGTCACCGATATGTATGTTATCCACGCTGTCCACCTTGAAACGTTCATTCCCGAGCATCATTTCATCGTTGCCGAGATAAACGCCGTACACGGTATCTATATCGCTCTTTGGCTTGACGCTCATAAGAGCACCGATGTACTCTTGGCCCAATGGACCCAAGGTATCGTGCAACGCTTCTCGACCCTCCGGCGTTTCCAACTCCTTTCGAATAGACGTCGCGAGCTCCGAGTCGTCCGTGAGTTCAAATTCGAACTTTATTGTAGGCTGCACTTTTCTCGCCGTTACGTATGGCGGAGATGATATCGGTGCAGATGAGGTTATCGGTGTAGAGGTTATCGGTGGTGGCACATCCAGTGAAGCTTTCGATCGTTTCGATTGGCTAGATTTACGCGGTGCCGGCGGGTGATCCGACCATTTTCTCTTTCTCGGCGTCGCATCCTCGGAAAACGTTTCGATCTCAGCGTCGCTCTCCGGTTCCTCTTTCTTCACCGCGATCGATTTGTCGGCGATCTTTTGCAACGGCTCGATGAGAGGCTTAATGTGCGTGTCCAACTCAATGTCCTTCTTGATCTTACCGGTCTTCATAGCGCGAAGTTTCTTGCGAATCGACTCGCTCGTTTTCGCAATCTTCTTCGCAACCTTCTCGCGCTCGCGGATATCCATACTCTTGTCGATCGCAGCCATCATGGAAATACGTGACGCTCTCTCCGACGTTTTACCTCGACGAGGTACCTCGACGAGGTACCGACGACGACTGACCGCTTTTGCGGTATCGCGAACATGTTAAAGCCTTTTCTGTATCGACCATTGTTGAGCGGGCTGTCCTTGTCTATCATTACGAATCCGTACTTGCGCTGCCAACATTCGCTGCACAGCGCGCTGAATTCATCGTACGACATGTCGGTATTCACGTGATCGTTGTACACGTGTTTCAGATTGGTTCCATCCTGTTTGAACAGGATCAGCAGGTTTGCGTTGTCGCGTATCAGATGTTTAGGTATTCTCGTGTACGTCTGACAGAGATAAAAACAATCAATGTTCGAATGCCTACCCATTGAAAAGTACTCTCTCACGGCGTCTTGCTTGTCGCATGCCACGTCATCGAAGACGAATATCGAGTTTGGACACGCATCGCTCGGCGGAATGACGTCACTGTTGTTTGAGAACGTAAAGTAGCCGATTTTGTCGATCGACGTCAATAACTTCTCCAGATATCGATATTTCGGTTGCTGGAGCGACTTTGAGTACACGTACACGTTCTCGAAACGCACACCGCGGACTTTCCAACAAGCTTATCAGAACGTTGGTTTTACCGCAATTCGAGGGGCCGCAAATGATGGCGCGTATAGTGGCCGGTAACATCGTACCGTGCCTGCGCTTCTCCGCGATCGACCGTGATCTGTCGTCGCAGTTCGTCACGCGAATCGCCAGCGGTTGTCGCACGAATCTCATTTTCTTCGCATTGCTGACCGGAGGGCTGGATCGGACGCCTGATTTATAGGTGCGCGAAACCGCGAATCGCTCAGTAGCGGAAAAATGTTCGTCCTGTTATCAAGACCTTCCGATATTCGCGATTGCAGCGCCGAGCAGCTACAATTTGTACCGAAGGCTGTTCTGTTGCAAATGTGTGGCGATCACGTCCACGACGTTTGGGACAAGCTTCCGGAACATATAAAGGTGGATTCGGAGGTTCAGCAATATCGTCGGTGCTTAAAACATTATAATTTACCGCATCATCGAACGCACATCGACGGTCCGGCACCGTTGATAAAGAATTGCGGCGAATGCCAGCGAAAAAATTAGGCAAAGGCCTGTTCAACAGCGCGATAAGCTCACTTCCGATCGAATTGCACATTCCCGGCTATCAGTTTTGCGGTCCGGGCACTCGGCTGAAGGAGCGATTAGCCAGAGGCGATCCGGGTGTAAATCCGCTGGACGCGGCGTGTCGCGAGCATGACATAGCGTATTCGCGTAACAAAGATCTCACCGGGAGACACGCGGCGGACAAGGTACTCGCCGAGCAGGCGCTAGGACGTGTCATCGCGAGAGATTCGGCTCTCGGAAAGAGAGCTGCCGCTACAGCCGTCTGGACGGCCATGAATGCCAAGCGGAAATTAGGAATGGGTTTGCGAACCGTGAAAAAGAAGAGGAGGAGAGCGTCGAAAAAACGGATACTTCCGGCGGCGAAACGAGGCGGCGTATTGCCGCTTCTACCGTTGCTGGGAGTTCTCGGTTCCCTGGCTGGCGGGGCGGCCGGGGTCGCAACGGCCGTGAACGCTAGCAAAACCGCGCGACGTCAGCTGGAAGAGATGCAACGTCACAATCGCGCCATGGAAGGCCGCGGACTTTATCTCGCTCCGTACAAACGCGGACAGGGAGTTGCGTCGAAGAAAAAGAAGAGAGAGAATAAGAAAAAAAAAACGTCAAAGAGACGTTGAAAATGCCGACGGGTATTACGACTAACGTGCAATTGAATCGACTGGCGAAACATATGCGCGTACCGTTCTTCAGGGGTGTTTTCATGCGTGACTCGTTACCGATCGGCGGTATACGTCGAAACGAGAGCGGTATTGTAAATTTGGACGATGCAGCTGGCCCCGGTACTCACTGGGTAGCGTACGCAAAGAGGGGAAACCGCGTGATGTATTTCGACAGTTTCGGTAATCTTCGACCGCCGAAAGAGTTGACGCAATATTTCGGACCGAGCGTGACGAAGGTGGAGTACATTCACGCTAACCGGGAACAGCAGCATCCTCGCGGTGCACTATTTTCCCGCCGTAGATTTGAGCGACGGTGACTACGAGCTCGGTCTAACGGTTTTTGAGACTTATCACACGATACCGAACGTTAATTCTTCAAATAATAAATTCTACTTTGACGAGAATGACACGGAAATAACGATACCCGAGGGATCGTACGAGATACGAGCGATACACGAGTTTTTGAAACGCGCTGTTTCACGGAAACGCCCGCGACGCGACCGACGCGTAGCTCGTTCCATCAGCGACAATCGTACATCGGTCGCGGATATCGCGCGAGAGGAGACCGCTCGCGTGAACGGTGACGATGACGATGTCGACGACGACGACAACGCGGAGTACGAGGACGACGAGGCTGTAAAATATCCGCTAGTGCTCCGTGCTAATTACAACACGATGAAGAGCGAGATTAATTGCGCTTTCAGAGTAAACTTTAGCAGACCAAACAACATTGGATCGCTACTGGGATTCTCGTCAAAGCGTATATTGCAGCCGGGAAAATGGCACCGATCGGACCTACCGATTAATATCATCAACATAAACATTATCCGCCTAGAGTGTAACTTGACCGCGGGTGCGTACAGCAACGGCAAACCCGTTCACACGATACACGAATTTTCTCCAAGCGTGCTACCAGGATATAAGATATCGGAAACACCGGCGCAGATCATTTACCTGCCGATCATCGCACGGAGCATTACGGATCTAACGGTACGCATCGTGGATCAGGACGGACGATTGCTCGACTTTCGAGGCGAAGAAATCACCGTCAGATTGCACGTACGACGGCGACAGCGATAACGCGCGTGAGTGTGTGCGACATATATGAGATGCTCGTGTTGACGGACTCGGAGCACGCGAGAGATAACACTATCTACACTACGGTAGCGACCGATGATATCGCCCGATCATCTGCATCACCAGCATTAGGCTACGCTAATAATACGAGAAAGAAGCTCACAGCGTCGAACGTTGAATTCTTACAATCTTTGGGATTCGCGGTGCGAAATATCTGAGGAAACATGACCGATATCCTTAACATCGGAAGCGAGCCGGTCTTTGACGATCGCATCGTCAAGATCGAGACTCACACGTACAATGCGTACGCCAACACAACGTTCGAGTATAGCGATGAGAAACGAATACCCATACAACAGCAGGATCTGTATACGTTGCCGTGCGAAACTTTTCTCTACGTCGAAGGAATATTGACGGTGAACAGAGTAGACGGTGAACCCGATAACGTGGTATTGGCGAATAATGCCGTCGCGTTTATGTTCGATGAAATTCGATACGAACTCGACGGCGTGGAGATTGATCGCAACAGAAACGTAGGAATAACAACAACGCTCAAGAACTACGCGTCTTGGGCGCGAGTACGATTCTGAAAAACGCCGGCTGGGATATGTTCAATAACGCTGACATCACTTCTACGCGAAGAAACTTTACTTTTCACGTACCGATCAGCATGCTACTGGGATTTTGCGAGGATTATAAACGCGTGGTGATCAACGCGCGTCATGAATTGATCTTGATACGATCGCGCAACGATAACAATTCCCTGGTGGGAAATCCGACGTTGACTCCTGCTATCAACGTACTCAAGATACAATGGCGAATGCCTCACGTGTTGCTGAACGAGATCAACAAACTGTCGATGCTGCGCGCCTTGGAAAACGGACGATATCTGAGTATGCGTTTCCGTTCGTGGGATCTGTACGAGTATCCCTGTTGCAGAACACGACCAAGCACTCGTGGGCCATCAAGACCGCGACTCAGCTCGAAAAACCGCGATACGTCATATTTTCTCTGCAGACAGGCCGGAAGAACGTTATGAGCAGAGATGTAACAACGTTCGATTATTGCAAATTCACCAACGTGAAACTCTATCTAAACTCTGAATTCTATCCATATGACGACATGAATTTGGACTTTAGTAGACACAGATGGGCGATTCTGTACGATATGTACACGCGTTTCAGTAGAGCGTATTACGGGCGCGAGAACGTTCAGCCGTGTCTCGATGTCCCGAATTTTCGACTGTACGCTCCAATAGTGGTCATCGATTGCTCTCGACAAAACGAATCTGTCAAAACTGCCACCGTGGATGTCAGAATAGAATTTGATTGCATGGAGAATGTACCGCCGAATACCTCAGCGTACTGTCTCATCATACACGATCGCGTTATTCAGTACAACCCGTTGACCAACGTGGTGCGCAAAATTGTCTGAGCGTTCGCGGCAACGTCGAAAAACAAATATTAATAAAGAGAGGGGGAAGAGGAGCAGGGTATAAATCAAAAGTGTCGCGAGACGTTTGCATATTTGCGTATCATTCTTCTCGAGTAACGCATCGAAGAGAGGAGAGAAATCTCATGTCCGTACCAACGTTCGTGGACCTGCAAGGTTTCCTCGTCGGAATGAAGTTTGTCGTGAAGGAGGTGGCGGTGCTGCGAAAGGGAACCGTTCTGGCGCATTACATCTTTGAACGCCCCATGCCGTGGAATCTCCTCATGAATTCCGACAAATCATGCGCTACATGGTTGATCAAAAATCATCACGGATTACGATGGAACGACGGAAACGTGCCGTACAGCATGGTGAAACGTCTCATTACATCGGCCGTGTTTGGTATTTAAGAGGATGATGACGATGATGACGACGAGACACCACCGACTCTCGTATACGTCAAGGGAATCCACGAATGGCTGGTGGATCTGCTCGAAGATTTTGCGAGAAAGAAAATGATCGTCGAGACTCTGGATGCGGATTACGAAGACATCGAATCTTTGAACACTCTGGATGCCGCTAATACTGTGCGATGCGGAAAACATACGAAGAATTGCGCGTTACAAAACGTATTTAAAATATTTAACTGGTGGTCGAAACACGAGAAAGAAGTGGAATCTTTTTATAAAACTTATAAAAATAAATAAATTATACGTATATGTACGTTACGTTTTATTTCTTATCTCCTTTCCCCTCCACTACGCATGACTAAATACGTAAGAAAAAAAAATGAAAAGTCTTTTTCAAGTCTGAATCACGACGTACTTTATTTTCCACTCGAGCGATATACGCGTTACGTTCGCCACAACGTCGGCGCTCGCTTCTGTAGTGCGAGACGCTGTTTGTTTACATGCGTGAAAAATGTCGCAACGCGCTCGCTGAAACATGTAGCGACGCGCTCGCTGAAACCTTTACAAAAGAACAAGTCTTCCTATAACGAAAATGATGATCATGACCGCGACACCGCGATCGATTAAAAACTATGGCATCGCGCCGATCTCTATTTTGTATTCTACCAATAACAGCCATCTTCTACGACGGTATGTTTCGTTACGCCATTCGGTTATGGCGTTGCGCGTTACAGAGCGCCAATGTAACACGAGATATAATCATCCTTTTCGCTAGAAGCGACTACTTATCAGTTTTTAAACTGTCCTTCATTCTCCTCTAGCGGGTTTCTTGCCGCAGTTCCGCTTCAGTCTTTATCTGTCGCTCGCCGGTTGGATATAGCCGTTCGCGGTGTAATAGTATTTTTTAGGTTTTTGTGTGCAAGTGTTAGTGTTTTGGGGAGCCTAAGCCGCAGGTGTCATGTACGTAGTTACTAGTCCGATAAAGTATAATTTCTTGATCGTGTTGCGATACGATTAGAAACATGTACTTTATAGGATTGGGAATTACGTAGTACCCGCTGGAGTACCCGGCGCCGAATATTATCGGGAGAGGTTGTCGCGGCCGGTGCCTAAGCCGAGGGGGTCTCAGTCCTGTACGTAATTACATCTTTACTTAAGTATGACTTTTCTGTTGTATCGCATCTTCTGCGATACAGTAAAGAAGTCAAATTTATTGTATCGCAGAAGATGCGATACTATATAAAAGTCGTATTTAATTGAATTTGTAATTACGTAGTATCCGCTGGAGTACACTTTTTGAACGTAATGGCTCCGCCTGGCTCAGATTTGCCAGACGTAACACAACCTCTCAAACTTGAGGAGGCTGCGGAAGGGGGGTGTGCTGCGCCTGTCACCAATTTTGACTATCGTGGCCGAGCCGAACGATACGTTCGCCAATTGGAGCAAGAGGACGTAAGACGTCCGGGTAGCAATAACTTTATCGCGAGGTTGCGAGCGCTAGGTGGTGGTGCAGGTGGTCGAGGCCGCGCTGAGGAGATGCGACACCTAATACAAAGATTGCAGCTCGGGCATCGTTTCGTCGGGCGCGGACACGGACGTCCGCTAAATTAAGGTAAAAGCGAACGCGCACGCGGGCGGGCGGCGGCGGGCCCTAACGCGGTACCCCTCCCCCGCGCGGACCCTACGCGGTCCTAACGCGGCACCCCTCCCCCGCGCGGACCCTACGCGACCCTAACGCAACACCCCTCCCCCGCGTGACGTCAACACCCCTCGCCCTCCTTTGTAATACGAGACGCCGCTTGTAAACATCCACCCCCCCCCCCCATTTTGCCCGGATGCATCAAAATCCCCCCCTCGCGTGACGTCATCCCCCCTCCCCCGCGTGACGTCATCCCCTCGCCCTTCGATTACCCCCGCCCCTCACCCCCCTCGGAGCTCCCGGTCCGAAACTCTCATAGTATTACTACTATTATTTGAGCGAAATATTATTTAACGAAACTAGCACTGGAACTTCGGTGCCGAATATCGCGCGTTATTATTGAGTTGCAAACGGCCTTGACGTTGTTTTCGTTCGCCTGTATCTTTTGTTTAGTAGTACCGCGTATTTGTTTTTCGCATTCCTGCGTGTTTATCGCGATCGGAAAAATCAACACGAGTTTCGGTTAGAATATAACGCTAAATTCGGAATAATATAATTCCGAAACGCTCGACTGGCTTACGCTTTCGTCTCGCGTATAGACTTAGGAAAATAATAGTGACATATTATCTCGCGACCTTGGAGTGGGAAAATCATACGAGGTGACGGATATACCTCGTGTTTACGAATTTTTGATCGCGATTTCACGGGGTTTTCGTGAGGGGGACCGGAGGGGAGATCGGACTTCGCGACATGCCTACACCCGATTGACCCTTTCGCAGGCGCGTCGACACTGCGAGGAGAGGAAATTAAAAACGACGGGTATCTTGCCGACGGTTCGGGCGCGTCTCCGGCGGTACGAGATCGCCGTGCGAGAGGGAGGGTTGCCTCCACCCCCCTCAGACGCGGAGGAGGACACGGACATGGAGGAGGCCGTAGATTACGGGCTGTTAAACCCGCGTGAAGTACCGCTCCCGCTCTCGGAGGGTGGCCGAACACCGCCACCGGGGATCGACGGACGGGACCGTAGGGGACCCTTCGCGAGGTGGGGATTATCGCGAACGCCACCGACCCGGCAGACCATCGCACGGGACCGGTGGAGGCCCCCGCGAAGGGGGGCTGTTCCAAACCCCCCCACCCCCAATGGTGGTTCCGAAGCGCGGAAGCATGATGGGGTCGGACGTTCCGAACCGCGACCTCGCGCCACCCCCGCGCGCTGAACCGTTACCGCCTAGCGCCGAGCGACGACCGGCACGCGGATCCGCGTCAGAGGCTTATAACCTCATGAGAAAATGGGACCTCCATTTTTCCGGCAAGCGGGGTAGCGACGCGGAAGCCTTCCTATTACGAATCCAGGAGGCCCGCACGATAATTCCGGTCGACGACGCCGATTTATTTAAATGTTTGCCGCTTTTTCTTTCGGACGTGGCGTTATACTGGGTTCGATTTGAGATTCCGAAATGGCGCGACTGGGACGATTTTGAAACCGCGTGGAGGGCTCGGTTCGGGGATCCGGACTACCAGTACACGCTGCGGGAGGAGGTCCTACGGCGAACTCGGGGCGAATTCGAATCCGCGGCAGATTACCTAACGTGCTTGCGCGCCCTTTTTAATCGGATGAGCCCTCCGTGGACCGAGTCGGAACAGCTAACCTTCGCGCACCGGAACCTGCTACCCCGCCTTCAAATCGCGATACGCCGGCACGACTTCGTCGACTTTCGGACGCTCGAGGATCTTGCGACGCGTGTGGAACGTAGCTATCTCGCGGATAAAACGTACCGACCCCCGCTACCTCCGGAACAGTCCATCTTTCCGGACCTGGCTTACCATGCACCTAAGGGGAAAGCAAAAAGTCCGTGTACCGTTGCCGTGGGGGAGGTGATCGGTCGGGGAAGGGGGAAGAAAAAGAAGGCCCCGCAGGCGGCCGCGACCGCCGCGGCCGTCACCCCTAGCGCGCCGGTCGCGGAGGCCGTCGCGACAGCAGGGATTAGCGATGCCGGCATGCTCTGCTGGAATTGCGGGAAGCTCGGCCATCGCTCGCGAAATTGTTCGGAGCCCCGTCAGGCCCACTGCTATCTGTGTGGCAAGCGCGGAGTGACGACTCGAACCTGCCCGTCGTGTTCGGGAAACGCGGTGGGGAGCCCGTAGGACGGGTCACTACGGCCCCGAAAGTAGATATCGAGACCCGACCCGCGAGCGCCCGCGTGGAGACGATGCACTCTTACGTCACCGTAGGTACCGAATTCCCGCCCTTACAGTATCTCGAGGTGAGGATAGGTGCGTACTCGATTTTGGCCCTCGTAGATTCGGGGTCGACGCGTACCCTGATGGGCCGCGAGGGGATGGACATCGTCAAGAAATTGGGCCTACCAATCAAACGCGGTCGGGGCACGCAAATCCGCACCGCGAACGGGAAAATAGCCACGGTACACAGCGAGACGTCCATGCTAATAAAGTTGAAAGATCGAAGCTTTGAGGTGTCCGTGGGGTTACTACCGGATTTAGTCGTACCGTGTATCGCCGGCAGAGATTTCTTGAAAAGATTCGGGATCGTGGTTGATCACGCCAAGGATAATTGGTGCTTCGCGGATAAGCCTCACTCGCGCTACAATTTCCGGGAGGACCGAACGCCACATGCTTGCTACGGGCTGGCGGAGTTAACGACGAGTCAGAAAGAGCGTATCGACGCGTTCGTAAAAACAATACCAACCCCGCCGGAAAACCCCGGGGTTACCAAACTCACGAAACATATTATCGACGTTGGGGACCACCGACCGATAAAGCAACGATGCTACCTCGTATCGTCAAAGGTCCAAGAGGCCATTCGCGAGGAGGTCGCAAAGATGCTAAAAGCCGGTATAATTGAGCCGTCGGCGAGCCAATGGTCGAACCCGATCGTGATGGTTAAAAAGCTGAACGGCAAATATAGATTTTGCATAGATTTTCGCGCCGTGAATGAGATATCGAAAAAAGACGCGTATCCGATTCGAAACATGGAGGATATTACGAGCAAATTGCGGAAAGCTAAATACATATCCACGATCGACTTAAGCCAGGCCTACTTCCAGATCCCCCTGGATAAAGAGAGTCGCGAAATAACCGCGTTTAGCGTTCCCGGGATGGGATTATTTCACTTTACACGAATGCCTTTCGGGTTGCACGGGGCGCCGGCTACATTTCAGAGATTACTGGACCAACTAATAGGCCCAGAGATGGAACCATTCGCGTTTGATTACTTGAACGATATAATCGTGGCAACTGAAACTTTTGAAGAACATATCGAATGGTTGCGGCGCGTATTAGAGAAGATATCGGCAGCTGGCCTGACAATTAATCTCGAGAAATGCGAATTTTGTAAGCCCCAGGTGCGTTATTTAGCCTTTGTCGTGGGGGGAGGGGGCCTGGCCGCCGATCCGGAAAAGGTGCAGCCAATATTGAAATACGAGGCCCCGCGGAATATCAGGCAGGTGCGCCGATTTTTGGGCATGGCATCTTGGTACCGAAAGTTTATACCGCGGTTTGCCACTCTTAGCGAGCCCCTGACGCGCCTGTTAAAGAAAAATCGGCGCTGGGAATGGGGGGATGATCAATGTCGCGCCTTCGAGACGATCCGCGAACACCTTATGACCGCTCCGATCCTGGCATGCCCAAACTTCGAGGAACCATTCATACTACAGACCGACGCAAGTTCAGTAGGATTAGGCGCCGTATTAACGCAAAAATTAGACGGCGAGGAGCGCGTGATTGCGTATGCCATTCGAGTCTTGTCGGACCCTGAAAAGAGATACTCCGTAACGGAACAAGAGTGCCTGGCCGTGGTGTGGGCAATTCAAAAATTTCGACCGTATTTAGAGGGTTACAAATTTACCGTGATTACCGATCACAGTAGTTTGAGATGGCTCCACAATCTAAAGAACTCGACGGGCCGGTTTGCTCGATGGGCCTTAGAATTGTTGGAATACGATTATACGGTCGAATATCGGAAAGGAGCCCTACACCAGGTTCCTGACGCGCTATCGCGAATGTATGAGAGCGAGGAAGAGGTGATCGTAAATGCGGTGTTAGAGGTCGGGGATTGCGAGGAAACGAGCGACGAGTGGTGTAAGAAACGGTTTAAGGAAGTAATTACGGACTCCAAGAGGTTCGCGCACTGTAAAATCGTAGACGGGCGGTTATACTATCTGCGACCGAGACTGGTGATCTCGGATATCGTTGAGGATCTCGATCGGTGGAAGATGGTGGTACCGCGAGAATTGCGTCGGGAGGCCCTCCGCGAGTCACACGACGCCCCTCAGGCCGCCCATTTGGGCGTAGAAAAGACGTACCAGCGCCTCGCTGTATCATATTACTGGCCGAACATGTTCCGAGAAGTAGCGCGATATGTGAGAACGTGCGATACATGCCAGCGCACTAAAGTCGAACAGGCGGGTCCGGCGGGGTGGATAGGGCGTCGCGTGGTCGAGGGACCGTGGACCGCGGTCGCCGCGGACATCGTGGGGCCATTACCGCGTAGCAAGGCCGGTTACCAATATCTCCTTGTAATACAGGATCTATTCACAAAGTGGATAGAGATCCGGGCTTTGAGAGCGGCCACCGGACCAAAAATAAAAGAAGCGCTCGAAGATCTAATCGTATCGCGGTGGGGTACTCCCAAAGTTTTTCTCACCGATAACGGGACCGAGTTTGTAAACTGGGTAATAAAAGGTTTCGCGGAAGAGAATCACATTGCGCATACTACCGTACCGCCGTACCACCCGCAAGCGAACCCGGTGGAGAGGGTTAATCGCGTCCTGAAGACGATGATTGTCGCGTTTATTGAGAAAGACCACAAAGAGTGGGACAAATATTTGTCGCACTTTCGGTTCGCGTATAACACCGCGTCCCACTCATCCTTGGGCACATCGCCCGCGTTTCTGAATCTCGGGCACGAGCCGACGCCACCGAATTCTTTGCGTGACCGCCGCGAAGCAAGTGTAGAGGTTGAGGCGCAAGACCCCGCCGAGTGGTCGCGGCGGATGACCAAGTTGCAGGCGATTAAAGAGTGGGTGTCCGAAAACATGGACCGAGCAAACCAGGAGCAGGCGGCGCGATACAACTTACGGAGACGGCCGAGAAAGTTTAAAGTTGACGACTTAGTTTTAAAACGACAACATGTCTTGTCGTCCGCTGCGCAGGGAGTAGCGGGAAAATTAGCGCCGAAGTTCCACGGGCCGTTTCGAATAAAACGAGTGATTTCTCCGGTGGTGTACGAATTGGATCACCCGGACGGATCGCCCGCCGGTAAGATTCATATACAAGATCTGAAACCCTATCTTTTTCCTGCTCCCGATCCATAGGTGTGTGTGTGAGTGTATATCTGTACCGAGTACCGGAGAGCATGGCCCACCCGGAAGCCATAAAACTGATGGCCGATTTTTGGGAGCGGCACCGGATCGTATGGCCTTTCCTGCAGGCCAACGACCCGGCCTTTTGGACGGACCTCGGGGACACGATGCACCGAATCCGGGAGGTGACGTGGACGACCCGCGGCGCTGTCGTAAGGGAGGTACCCGAGCGCGACGCGGCGTCACAGACCGACGCACCGAGGGCCCGGGAGGTTCGGCGGCGGGAGGTCGCCGTGCAGACGGACATCGAGGAGGAGCCGAGGGTTCGGGTCCCGAAAGCGGAGGGCCGGACGATGGCCACCCAGACTCCCGGACCGGCGGAGGAGCCGGCCAGCGGCTGCTGGAATTGCGGAGAGGCAGGACATTGCTACGCCGAGTGCCCGTTGCCCCGCAGCCGGGATCGGTATTGCTACGGCTGCGGGCAGCGGGGGGTCACCCTCCGCGACTGTCCTCGGTGCGGCCCGCAGTACCAGCGGATGGAGCCGTACGAGGCCCCCAGGGGGCCCCGGGACCGCGCGAGGAGCCGAAGCCGACCGGGGAGGCGACCGTAGGAGGGGCCCGTGCTCTCCGCTTCCCTCTTTCCGTTCTTTTTTTTTGTTTTTTTTTGTTTGTCTTTTTTTTTGTTGTTCCTGGTGCTAATGTCTGTACATAAAATATTTTGTACCGTCCCGTTTCTCCCGCCCCGGTGGAGCCCATGATGTACCGAGTGTTCCCAGTGGAATAAAGAGTGAGGCACGAATTTCTCTGCTATCTTTTTCCCCCTTAATCTGATCAGTGATCAGCGATGTCGGGTAGTCGCGGCGCGTCGCGACGTGGGGGTGGGGTGAGCCGGACGAGGATCCCCCGAGAGAGGATGACGGGCGAGAGCTTCATGACGGAGTAGAGGAGGTACCGGAGCGACGGTCAGATTGTCGGGGTCGGGACCCCTCGGCCTTCGTCTGGGACGGGGGAGTTGTGACGTGCCAAAAGTCGCGCCCTCCTCCCGGACGGAGCTCGGCCGAGGGTAAAATCGGGGGCGGTGTGACCCGAGCGGGGGCGAGTTACATTAACAGCAATATTAGCGTTTTGCAGCCGGAGCGGGGTCAAATTACAAGGTAACGGCTTAAAAGCCGCATCGCGGGACCCAAAGGAGCTGTCGAGGAGAGGCGAGGGAGACGGGGTGGCCGTCAGGCGGGTCACCCATGGGTCCGCCGCCGAGCCGCCGCACATGTCCCGAGCCATACCGCCGCCGAAGGAGCACAAGGACACTCGAGGGGGACGCCCCGCGGAGGTCCGCGTCGGACGCTACTCCGCCACCCCCAGGAGCGGGCGGACGGTCCCGCCGCCTCCGCCGGACGCGAGAACATGACCGTCGGCGCGGTCACGGCCTGGCCAGCCGGGCCCGTCGGCGCGGTCACGGCCTGGCCAGCCGGGCCCGCCGGACGTCGGCCGGAGATAACGGCACGGCCAGCCGGACTCACCCTATAACGCCCGTTTAAATACCGCGAGCCGGTGGAGCGGATCGAAGAAGGAGGAATTCGGCAGCAGGATATGGCGCGGATGGCTGGGACAGGAAGCGGATTCGGTGCGCAGGCACGGGGGCCCGAGGTGATCCCGCCGGGCCGCAGGATCGTCACTGCCGTGTCAGCCACGACGAGAGCCGCCTGTTCCGACCAACGACAGCGAATCGAGGGAGGAGAGTTTTGTGAGACCGCCGCTCCGGTAGGCAGAGATTGAAAGTGATTCCGCTCGCGGCCGGTGCCCTTGTGTCCGCCAATCGTGCCTTGTGAAAAAGTGCTTGTCGAAAAATACCGTATAATACCGCGTGTACCGGAACGTCGAGAGAACGTTGTGTGGGCCGGCCGAGAGCGGATCGAGATCGGGTTAGTGTGTGTTCTCGCCCTCCTCGGGGACTTTGTCGCGACCGGTAGTCATCGCGTGAATAATTGTGTGTAATTGCGGGGCGAGTTCCGCCCGCGCGCGTGTGTGTGACCTCGTGCTCGCCTATTGTGCCGCGTACCGCGAGTAATTAGAGGCGCGTAAGAATACGGTGATTGCGCCGGGGAGCGACGGGGGACGATCACGCGCCGGGCGCGTTCGTACAGTTTTGCGTGTTATGTGTGTCGGGCGCCGCGTCAGCTGTTGACCCGCGTGCCCGCGCGGGGCGATCGCGCGTGTGAGTTCATCGGGTGCCGCGTGGCGTGCATCGGGGGTGTGAGGCGGCGTGGCAGCCCGCGTATTCTGCGTTTCGTGTATGCCGACGTGTTGCTTCGCGTTGTTCGTATTCCGTGTATGCGTGTGTAGGGTCCCGTGTTTCGTGTATGTATGTGGAATGTTCCGCGTTGCGGGTATGCATGTATAGTTGCGTACGACGTTAGATCGGATGAGTGAGTGCATATTCGCGTGTGCGTGGGATGGATGGCCGCGTGTTCGTGTCAGCGTGTTAGATTCGATTCCGTTTCCGTGTCCCGCGTGCAGTTAGGATTCCGTTATCGAGATTACCTATTGCCGGGTCACACATACACTATTATCTTTTCCGTTATCATTATTATCTTTCCGTTATCTTTATTATCTTTTCCGACTGATCTTTTTTTACAATCACTATCGAAATATATCTAAATAGCATTTTATTATAACAGCATCTGCTTCTGCTTTATTTATCTGTGTTTCTGCGCTACGCTCCCTCCCCTCATCCCCCTAACTAACATCACGAATTCCGCCCTGAGCTAAGACGGTACCGCGACGATTATGCTTGTGCAGGGACGTGTGTTCGAATAAAAATGTGGTGCGCGTGACCGCACCTGGCGCCCAGTTTTCGCGTATTGCCTTTTGCGATCTGACGAATAAGTGTAGTAATTTGTGGGAACGCCCCCGCGAGTGGCGAGCTCGCGGGAAAACGGCTTGCAATATACATACATATATATATATAGGCGCTGTAATTACGTATACGTACATATGTGTATGTGTATACATTATAATATGCATTATATTGTTGCGCCCGTGCTCAGACGCCCGTTACATCGCGGCGAATCGCGAAGCGTCCCTTAGCGATCAGCTGTTATCGATCGTTATTGATTTACCAGAGATTCTCGATTGTGAAGCCTCGGTCTCGAGCGGACGCGACGCTACGGCCCGAGACTCCAGAACAATTGAGAAACTCTGGTAAATCAATAACGATCGATAACAGCTGTTTGCTAAGGGACGCTTTGCGATTCGCCGTAATCGCCGCGATGTGAGGGCCAGCGCACGTACATTGCCGTAGCGTCTTACCCCACCATACGTGAGAATCGCCTACGCGACACGTGAGCCAAACGTACGGCAGCGCACATAGAAAAACGTAACGTAACATACCATTTACCATACGTTACATGCGTTACGTAAGGTGACGTAAGACGCTACGGCAATGTACGTGCGCTGGCCCTAAGGAGATTCTTACGTGAGGTGGCGTAAGACGCTACGGCAATATACGTGCGCTGACCCTAACGGGCATCTCAGCACGGGCGCAACAATATATATGTCTTACACCGCCTTACACTTCCGACGTTGCATATGGGTATGAATCCAGTATATAATAAACATATACATATATATATTGGAAGAATATCTAATGCAATATTACGGAATAATATAAACAAGCTTCGATAGTGTGTGGTTCGCTCAACGCACATACACGGCACGCGCTTGTGTGCGGCATGGATCAGTTATATTTGTGGCTACACATTGCATGTGTGCAATGTATACATGTATTTTCAATACATGTTTACACAGATAAAAGTTTCATGTCAATATCTCTTTCTATTCAACACCAATATAGAAAGAGATATTTATAACGTGAAACTTTTTACGTTTCTGCCGTAGGCGAAAAGTTACATGATCACTGCCCTGAGATAAATCAATAACACGAAAAACGCGGTTTAGAACCGGGATTAGAAATGTCGGTATTATCGACATTTTTAGTTCCGCTTGGGTGGCGTTGTAATCGATTTCGAGTTTGCCTGTCACTGCAGGATCCCCTTAACGATAAACGGCGTAAAAGGTCGATCGAAACTGCTGCGGATGAATCATTTTAACCCTTAAATGCCACATGGGGTGTAGCACACCCCAGACCCTTTCAATTATATATTTTCAAATGTTCCCGCCAAAAATGGAGCTCATGGCTCTTTTTGATGATAGTTGAGTGATTGAACTACCCGTTTGTATACTTAGCAGTACTCAGTTTACTGGCAGCAGCTGTTTAGAGAGGTTTAAATTAGGGGTGGGGTACTGCAGTACCCCTCCCTTACTGTGGGGTACTGCGGACCCCACTCCATACGAACGATAACATGTGACAATTTTTATATTGTTGAAATTGAAATTTTAACAATATAAGCATTTTATTCTCTTTTCTAAGCCTTGAACAACATTGAAAATAATTTTCATAACTAAATATCAAAAAATCAATGAGTAGGAGACATTTTTCATGCTGGGGTTTTTTACACCCCATGTGTTATTTATGAGATTTTTCAGAGGTGTGGCATTTAAGGGTTAATTGCGTTTGGGGTCTCCCCATAGATTACATGGATGGTGTATTACTAGGTGCAGCCAAACAATTATGGAGCATATGGACTACAGCCTCAAGGAATTGTTATTTAAAGCCGAGTGATAGAGAGGAAATAAATAACCGTCGATCAAAAATAAAGCGACCGCATGAAATTTACAGACTAGTAAGGCCGATAAAAGATGCACCAAAGTGAAAAGCATCGGAATGGGAATCTTGGCTGTTATTCGACAGTGTACCATGCCTACAAGGGATACTCAACGACGAATGTTTTGAATCTTATATTTCGTTTGTTCGGAGCGTTAACACCCTGCTGAAAAGCGTGATGAGCGAAGCAGAGTTTCAAAAATGTGAATGTGATCTGCTTCAGTTTGTGGGAGAGTGTGAAATTCTGTACGGGGAGGAAGTTATTACATTCAATCTGCATTCAATGCTGCACCTATGTGAATCGGTAAGACAAAGTGGGCCGCTATGGGCAAGTTTAACATTTCCTTTTGAAAATGGAATTTTTTATTTCAAACGCCACATCAATGCGCCTCACGGTGTGAGCCATCAAATTGCAAATTCAGTATTAAACAAGAAATTTATTCAATCAAATATTAATGATGCTTTAACGGTGTCTGCTTGTCGTAATTACTGTTATCATTTATTTAAACCGACCCGTTTGGTAAACTGCGTGAAAAGTGATAATGGTGTGATACTGATCGGTGCAGGCCGACACGACGAAAAGATTCAAACAGTGATGATGAATCACCTAGATGGAGTACAGGTACCGGTTAAAGTATTCAATCGATGTATTTACAAGGAAATCGTGCTGCGCAGTACCTCATACATTCGTCCACAAAAAACAGACGATACTGTAGTACAAAGAAAATCAAAGAAAATAATTAAAATTCACAGCTTTGTACTTGTCAACAATACATGTTACCTATACGGTCGTGAAATGTTAATAACTCCATGGATGTTTAAGGGAAGAGTACAATTGGATCATCTGTTTGAAGCACACGACACAGAAGGGGATGTACTAGTCGTTAACGCCGAAAATGTTCAATGCAAAGTAATACACTTTTCTATCGGAATCAAAGACTACATCGCCTTCTTTCCAAAAAATTTGGGAATGTAGAAGATTCGTAGTTTAGCATACAGAAAAATTGTAAACGTTTTGACTCGACAATTCCTGTAAATTAAGGCGCTTCGTAAAAATAACTTTTTGGGGATTTTTTTATGGACCTTGAAGTCGTGCTGAATAAAACAAGGTTCGTTATTTTTGACAATACAATAATGGATTTTATTTCGCATACACACAAAAACGATCTTTGGCAGAAAACAATGGAAAATAAGAACAAAAAAGACGGAGGCAAAGAAAAGGAAGGTTTCTGTTTTGAAAGAGACACAGAAGAGAAACGAGAGCAAACATACAGTCACAAAAAAACATCACAACAGCAAGGTCATTTGCTAAAAAAGAGAAAGAGGCATAGAAAAAAAGAAAACGAAGAAGAAAAAAGAAATAAGGTCAGTTACATTAATAATTGTTAATAATTGTGCAGCGTTTAAGATATCAACCTGAAATTGAGCACATAACGTACATAAAGGGTTCGAAGGGTTCAGATGGTAGGAAATGTTGAATTTTTCGTGATTGTGGGCCGATTTCACCACGTCCGATTAACGTGATCTTCCGATTAAACTCACTCTTCGTCTTTTTCTAAGTGGACAATTAGAAAGAGACAAAGAGTGAGTTTAATCAAAAGATCACGTTAATCGGAAATGGTAAAATCGGCCCTGTTTCTGATTGCTTTAACTTGATCGAATTGTTATATTCCAGAAAGGTGATAAAAGAACAAGAATGTTAAAGGAAAGTAAAATTAAGAAAAAGTTGAAGGAGGGCATAGCGCAACTGAATCAATCGGAGGTACGTTAGAACTGTATAACAAATCGTAGAAACTTCATTAGGCGATAATTTATACTATCGCTGCAAATATTCTCTTCATTTACAATTTTATGTTAATTTTTCAGATATCTTCATCAGATGACATCTCAAAAGATTCTAAAGTGAGTAGCAAATTGTAATTGTTATCAACTTATTGTTAGTTCAAACAGGACCTCCTTTTGTCACATCATGTTTTCTGTAGATTTCGGACAATGTTGCGACACCCCATATAGCGTCTCCAATAAAGAGCGTTGAACTGTCTCCAAGTAATTTGTTTGCGACAGATGAATACCCGGAAAATTTTCAAGTTTAGAAGTCCCCTGCGGTTGAGGTTTCCTTGGCTTGTTCATCAATGCTACCTCCCAACAGTGAACCTCGGTCAACAAAAGATGCGACTCCGCCGAATGAGGCATCAAATTTTGATGAATTGGTCCCTCCTCCGTCGGAGCCGGAATTTTCTGCTGGGCCTTCAAGCGTGACTCACTCAGGTTCATTGCATGATTCGAATAATAATAACAAGGTATGAAGGCAGAATTACTATCTATTTTTATCTACTATGAAGTTATTGAGTCACAATTTGCTATGTCCTGTTTAAAAAAATCTGTTATATCCACAGCATGCAAAACATTCTAGAAAGAAGAGGTCGCACCTTACAAAGAAGCACGCCCGTAAAACAAGCGTAAGTGAATGCAACTGAGAAGAAAACCTTGAAATTGTAGAAACTTGCTATTGTTTTGTTATACGTTTTCCATCATCGTAAAACTTCTAATGAAGCGTGTCAGTCTCTTGGCTTCCTCATAAAAATTTTGTGACGACGGGAAAGTTATGAGGAAGCAATATGCAAATATCTGAGTTGGTGCGGAGGTTTCTTTCTTCATTTATGTCTTATTCTGAATACTGTTAGATGAAGAGAAAAATGTATATATCAGAAATAAAAAAATATCGTATTTATAGGATAAATCGCGCTCAAAGAAGATAGAAAAAGAAATAGAAAAAGTGAATGTTGCTGATTGTCTGCAAAAGCTAAATGAAAAAGTTGAAAAGCTAACGAATAAATTTGAAGAATCGTAACAGTCACGTAAAAATCTTGAAGCATCGGTATTGCAATCTCTTAGCACGATAGAGAGCAACTGGAAGCAGCTACAGAATAAGTACTTCTTGTTACACGATAATAGTGAATATTCCAGTCTTAATCCATGCCGTTAAAAAAAATATATAACAAAATGTATGAATAATAATGGCTTTGAGAGTCTCGAACACGGTTGTTAGTGCGTGTTAATAAAAATATTTTAATTTTGTGATGAGAAATGTCATTAAAAAAGTATTTTTAATTGTGAAAAAACCTTCAGTCATGATATTTTTGTCGTTAAAGGTATTAAACATCCTGAATTATCAGGTCAATGAAAGTAGTTTGCTTCCAAAATTGTGAAACAAAATTCTTTGTACATGACTCCGTGTTATTACATGATAAATATGTATAAAAGTAATTAAAAAATTACAGGTGATCGTACAGCAGCAGGCTACAATGACGAAAACGTACATCTCGAAGACATCAATAAACCTCCGCTCCCGGGGTTTATCCGTAAAGATGGCAATGAAGAAAAGGTAAGCCAAAGTATATTGAATTAACAGTTTGGTTGGATGATGTAGTTAGGCTGCAAATGTCCATCATTTCCGCATTAACATGTGGTCTACATGCGCTTCTCTTCAAAATGCCAACAACCGTTTGCAAAAAAGGAATATTCTGAAACTGCTATCTTTCGCATGCTCTTAACTTCCGGCTGCTTCATGTCAGCCTATAAAAAGAAGTTAATATTGCATGCTGTTTTAAAGAATTTATTTTGAAATTAACAGATACACTGTGGCCAGAATATTTGGATAGGTAAAATTACCTATGACAATGCCGTGTTTAATGCACGTTCAGACGGGATTTTTGTAAAAAACATGGCTCTCGCTATTTTTTGAGATGAAGAACTGAAAGGATCGAGCGTAACAGGTGCATCATCCAATCGCACCAATAGTGATACGAAGCCCTCGCTGAATCCCACAAAGGCGCTTGCTTTTCGCGGTAAGTATCCATTTTTATATTGCATTACTAATCAACTTAAATTAATCGTTCATCTCTACGTGACATCGGCTTTGGGGAGCACTTTTCATTGACTTGTAGTCTTAAAAGTTAATGATGCCACCAAACTATTGTGGAAGCAATAAAAGAAAAGTTTAGCCAAATGTTTGGAAACAAACTACTTTTTTAATTTATATATTTACACGGACTTTTTGCATACAAAAAAATTTTCCATATTGGAATGTATTTTTTTTAACATCTAAATTTTCTCTCAGAAAGTAAGGGGATTGAATTTATGGTATTTATGCATAAAAGCGACTTCCTCTCCGATTTGCTTGATATTTTAGTATGTTGTTGGGGATGTCTTCCCGAGTCATTTCATATATATATATAAGGGTCGGACTTAAATAGTTTAGAAGATACAGGCTGAGAAAGGATAAAAATAATAAATACGAAAATAAACGTTTAATAATGATTTATTCAACACTATCATTAGAAATCTGAAAGATTTCAGCCATTGCATCAAAGAATGCGGTAATCCGAGCGTAAACAAACCAATAGAGTCACTTTGAAAACATAAAAAAACAGGCTGTACTACACAGGGACTGCCGCACTTCTCCGCATGCAGGGATGGGTATTTATATACCAACTATTCATCGTACATATAAATATGTACTTTTCATATACCAACTGTTCTCTGCTTTAACAAATATGTGCTTTCTAAGTTGAAGCACATACAAAGCACATACTTATAAAGCGCGCCACTAACTTATAGGTTAAGTGACGCGCTTTACAAGTATGTGCTTTGTAAGTTGAAGCACATACAAAGCACACACTTGGTTGAAATCCTTCAGATTCCTAATGATAGTGTTGAATAAATCATCATTGAACGTTTATTTTTGTATTTATTATTTTTATGCTTTCTCAGCCTGTATTTCCGAAACTATTTAAGTCCGGCCCTTATATATATATATGAAATGACTCGGAAAACATCCCCAACAACATATTAAAAAATAAACCAAATCGGAGAGGGAGTCGCTTTTATGCATAAATACCTCCTTTCTCAGCTTGTATCTCCGAAGCTATTTGAGTCCGACCCTTATATATATATATATGAAATGACTCGGGAAGACACCCCCAACAACATACTAAAATATCAAGCAAATCGGAGAGGAAGTCGCTTTTATGCATAAATACCGAATTTATTTCCTGTTGGCACCGCTTCGCATTTTTTTGTCTAATTCCACTTTTCACGAGGTTTAATATTGGATTACTATGTATTCAAATAACGGGTAGAAAAGTCATTTTTTTTTAAACACCAACAAACAACCACTCTCGTGTGATTTCCATAGCGCTATTTTGGTATCGTACTCACGCGATCACGTATTTCTTATTCTTTTCTTAGGGTGATGTGAAACCTGCTTGTAGGTCACACCCCAAATCGTTAATCCACTGTTTTAAAAGGCATTGATTTTTCTTGAACAATTTTAAACATGATTGATGCACTTCGTAAAATGTAGCGTTTACCTCAAGATATATACCCTCCAAAAAATAATTTAATTATACTTTTTGTTACTGTCAGTTGGTGTTTCATATAACCTTCATAGAAGTAAATATATTTTACAGATATATTCAGGTACTGTCTGGAATCATATCGTCGCTATGACAAAGACAAGATTGAAGAGTTGGTAGGGGATTACCAAACGTTCATACGACAAAAAATCTCTGACATAAACAGAGTCACAAAACGCGTCGTGAAGGCAACAAGTAAGTTAATAGATTTATAATTTTTTGTAGACAAGAATAGGATGAGCTAGCCACGACTTACTCCCAGGTCATGATTTAAGCCTATTCTACAATTGCATAAACGTAGGGTTGTAGGATTAGGAGTAGTAGTAGTCGTGGATGTTGTACAACGGATGAATCTACAATAAAGTACGTTATAAACTTGACAAAACTGCAAACAGAGTGCAGTTTTGTGTTTCAAAACTTGGAGCAGTACTTTCTTCGTGTTCCATGATGGAAAAAAAACGATAAAAACAAAAAACACTACAATAAAAAGAATAATTTCCAACTTGAGATCTTCAGAGTTGTTTTTATGTGTATTTCAATAAAAAGAATGATGGCGGCGTGGTCACGTGAATAACAGCACTCTGGTTAGTTTATAACGACCTGTCTTTTGTATTGAACGCGGACTAGCTCGCCGGGTCAGGGGTTCAATAGGGCAGGTCCGGAGACAATAAACGTGAGGTCGGCGATGTAACGTTAAATGTAGAATAGAATACTTTATTTCTGCCTTTCGGCTTGAAATGGTTACACGTGTGTTCCTCAATTAGATATTCATACATATATCATTATACATTTACATTTATATTGTATACAAACAAACAAACAAGTAGAGCTGAGTATTGTAAGCTCAACAGTTTTCTGTCTCTATATTTCGTTTTCCTCTTCTCTCCTCCAGCTTCACCATCCATTTCTCTCCCTCTCCGTTGCCGTTCAAAATTTTTCTTAGTCTTTCCCCTATTCCTTCTCCCATGTCATCGCTTCCCTCCCTCGCGCATCTCTCTAGCGTATGTTCCCATGTTTCTTCCTCTGCTTCACATACTCTGCATCTTCTTTTCTCCCTGATTCCCAGTATCTTCCGCCGCGCATCTCGTTACCCATTCTGAATCTTGCTATCCTTGTTATCGACTTTTCTTTTCCTCTTCTTTCCAGATACTCAGGCCTTCCGGTTTCTACTATCTCCTTGTACCATCTATTGTATTTTGACTCTCTCATTCTTTCATCTATCTCCTGTATTTGTATGTCTCTATCTCTACACCCTACCTCTTCTATGCTACTCCATCCCTCTCCTCTCTTCCTTTCTATCTCTTCCGCTGCGTATCCTCGACTCTCGTAAAACTTTCTACGTTCTATTTCCCATTTTGACTTCTCTTTCTTTACGTCTTTCTTTATTTCCTTCCAGCATGCTCTTGCTATTTCGTTTCCTCCTCCGTTTTCTAATTTTTCCTCGTATCTCATTGCTCTTTTTGCCGCTTTTGTTCTCATCTTAATTCTTTTAGTTTTTTCTCTTATCATATAACTGGGTGTGCACCAGTCTAATGCCAACGTCCATCTTATGAACCTCTCTTGTATCCTCTCTATACTCTTTCTTTCCTTCCATCCCCATACTTCTGCTCCATACATCGCCACGCTTGCCACCAGTGAGTCAAATAGTTTCATTCTTCTTCTCCAGTCTCCTCCAAAAATTCTTTTTCCTATACCCCATACTTGCCTCATTGCTACTGTACTCTCTCCTTTATATGTGCTTCTTGTCCACCGTTTCTTTGAAATGTGTATCCTAAGTAGCAAAATTCTTTTACCTCTTCTATTTGCTCTCCTTTCCATCTCCATTCCACCTCCTTGATTCTACCTCCTCCTTTCCTAAATCTCATGACTTTTGTTTTTCCCACATTCACTGTTAGTTTCCTTTTGTCGAAATATTTTTCCAACCTTTTTATCATTTGCTTCATTTCCTCTTCTTCCTCTGCAATTATCACCACGTCATCCGCATATGCAAGCGTCCATATTTTTGTATTTCCTATAACCACCCCTCCTTCCTGCCCTTTTCTCATTACTTCCTCCATGTCCGCCAGCATCAGTATAAACAGCAGCGCACTCAGAGGACATCCCTGTCTTACTCTTTTGACTGTCCAAAAGCAGGGTCCTTTTTCCCCGTTACATCTAATCACGTTTGTTGTTTCTTTATATAGCTCTTTGATTCTAACTCTCAGCCTTTCGTTTATTTCATTCTTCTCCATTACCCTCCATAATATTTCTCTGTCCACTGAGTCGAACGCTGCCTTCAAATCTATAAATGTTGCCACTAGCTTCCCTTTTTCTTTGCAAATCGCTCTTCCTATGACGTAGTTCAATGTGTATTGTCACGGCCTTTTTATGGGCCGGATCAAAGGGACGCTAAGAGAGTCGGGTGATAGGCCTCTCGGGATAATCCCTCACGCGAGTCAGGCGGTTCGCAACTAAACCGGTTGGGCGCCAGACGCGATATTCTCGCGTCCACTAATTTTTCAACAATCGCTAACGCAAACTCGCAAAACCACAGCCTGTCACGCGAGGGGCCAGCCGGCTCGACCTAACGGCAGAGGGGCAGGGTAGAGGCAGGGCAGCGCGGGTCGCGACACAAACACAAAAAAGGAATCACACTTAAAAGGCCGTACGTTGATGAATTATAAATCTCGTTTATTAGAAATAGATGGTTGAAATCATAGCGATTAAACAATGTGAAAATAACAGTTTGATTTATTTAAATAAATAGAATATCGTGATTTGATGAAAGAAATTAATTAGATTATTGAATTTGGAACGGCGTGTAATTGGCGGTTTTGATCGGTCCGAATGAACAACAATTTCGCGGGAGATGAGATTACCAAGAGTTAGAATTTATTATAGCAAGCGGTCGTCCCGGCCGGAAAATATCAGGCAGACAATGATCAAGGCAATAAACAAACGTCGGTTGGAATTGTTCGAAAACACGGGCTGACCGGGGAAAATATCGCAGGCGAAAGTTAAACAGAACTGTGAATAGTTTGAGTAGAATCGGCAAAGATCACGAGTAAATAATACGCGGTATAAGAAACGTAAATTCGAGCGCTATAACATACGGAGTAATTGACAATACAATATTCGAACTTACAATCCGACAAACAGGCTTGTCGCGAGAAGGAACTTAATTTTAATTAACTCGCGAAACTATCTAACTGCCGCAGCGAAACGTGAATCTAAGCAGCCGACACTTAGGCTTATCGCGGAAACAAAACGTAGATCAAATCGATTCGACAGACAGACTTTTCGCAGGAACAATACTTAAATCTAACTTATAACTAACATCGCAAACACAGAAATAATATCGCGAGAAGGAATCGACGGAGTTTTCTCGATATAAATAACGGGTGACGCCCCGCCGGGCGCACTGGAATTCGCTCGTAAACACGCAAAAAAAACTCACGGCGACGTGAAGATCGGGTCGACCGTCGCACGAGCGCAGGTGCGCTAACGCGATACAGAATTCACTCGCGACACCCTCATCGCAATCAACGCAACACAGAAAAATTAATCGGAAAGCAACTCGATTTTTACGCGGCGATTAAACAACCGTACTCGCAAATCGCTAACGATGACGTCGCAATGGACTCTACGCAATACGCGGGCAGATACCCCGCAGGGCCACTCTCCGGCGGTACGCGATAAAGGAGTGCCTACGCGACTCCCCGAGAACAATACAACGACTCGTGTCGCGACGCGAAACCCGATATCCGACACAAAACGCGAGCCCTACTCCCGTCGGGTGTCGCGATACGCACGGTCGCGATCCCCAGGAGGCCGAATCACGCGATAAACTACGCCCCAAAACCTCCGGTCCACGGTTACGTCGTCGCGAGGCCCCTCGCGTCCGCCGCCGACCGCCTACACCAATAACGAGTGCTCGCAAGACTCGGTCGCGAGCCGGAGAATTGCGAGACTTTAATTTCGCCCTTTCCGGCGACTTTGCGTGCCGCCGCGTCCGGCGTACGTCGCGTCCGACGATTTGCACCAACACTAACACCAACCGAAATTCGGAGAAGTACGCGTTCGCGATACGCGATATCCCGAAGGACGGCGGTCGGGGCGAACGAACGCAGCACTCGCGGTTTTCCCGTGGCCGTTTACACGATAATTGACTCTAGGGCAACCTCACCGGAGTTGCTGTCCCCTCGGGGGTGCCGCAGTTCCTGGTCCCAGGACGCCGGGGATCCTCCTTCCTTTCGTGGCACACACAGATACGCCGGAAAAGTACGCGAAACAACAAGCGACTTGACACCTCGGCGGACGACCCAGAAGAGATCGAGCGGTCCGCTCGATGGGAAATCGAGAGCGCGCCCCTCCATGGGGGTGGCGCGGTAATTCGGCGCGGTGTCGCGACCAATCGGGGTCGACGTACGGCGGATCACGCGCGGGTGTTTCCCAATTTTCGGCGGGTCCTTCGAACGCCGATCTGCGTCCCTTAGCTTGACGGATTCCTTCGCCCGTCGGTTCATTCTCTCGGGCGGGGTCCCTTTTGTCGGCCGGTTTCCTCGCGGGCCGGTGGGCGCTGGCCAGTCGCCCCCGGCCCCCTTTAGAGGTCCGGTGTCGTTGCGGGAGGCCTCCGGTGATCTCAATAGACCCCGCGCGTCCGCCCCGCGCCCCGTGGTCGGATCACTCGCCCGTCTCGTGACGTCCTTGAGCCTCTCCCGTCGTCGCTGGTACTACTCCGGCCGTCGCCCTCCGTATCCATCGCTGAGGCGCGGTGCCTCGGTGAGGTGCCGCGTTTTCATACAAAAATACAAAAAAAAGATGAGATTGCGCAAGTATTTCCCTTCGGAGGCCCCCTGGAGATTTCGCGATTGCTCCCCTGGGTCGTCCACGGGCGCGAACCCGCGCCCTGTGACGGCGGCGGGGCGCTGCCACGCGCGGCGAACCGTCACGTCACAACACCCCACCCCAGGAGAGAGCGTACCGGGTGTTGGTCGCCCCATTAACAGCCATTCATTTTATACGTTAACCAACTCAAATCTCCACGAAGGGCCTCACTCGAAAACTCTTAATCTCTTCTTAATCTCGTCTTAATCTCGAGAAAGTGGAAGAAAAAAAAAGGTTGTCGGCTCGCGAGAAAGGAACGCGAAAAGAAAAAAAACGAATGGTCCTTATAGCTCGGAGGGGGTCTTTATGGTGCCCGGGGGTGGGCCGCGCCTGCGCGGGGCCTCGACGCCTCGGTCCTGCTCCTTGCCCTCCTTCCACGGGCCCTGGCCCTGCCATCCTTGGCAGCATTCCGGGCAGGAACGGACGGTGTACCCGGGACGGCCGCACCGATAGCAATAGCCCCCTCGTCGGGGCTCAGGGCACTCATAAAAGAAGTGCGAGACGGAGTGACAATTCCAACAGAGCTCCCGCTCTATTGGACGGATGTCTCTCGGGGACGGTGGGGCCGGCTTGAACTCCGGTTCCGGGCGGCGAGCTCGTCGAGTTGGTGCCACCTCCGCCTCGACGCTTCGCCCTTCGGCGCTGGTCTCCTGCGCGGTGCTCGTCCCGGGTTCAGGCTCCCTCTTCGGGCTGCGTGGTGGCCAATCGGGGGTGTCTCTCCACCACCAGTAAACGTCCCAGCGGGCCCGCTCTTCCGCCTCGGTGAGGTCCGATGACGCTGCTCGCCTCCGTGGGTCGACCCACAAGTCGGCCTGCCCCACCTGCATGGCCGCCTTCCTTGTCTCCGGCACCGCTTGGACGGCCGCGGAGTGCGACGGGTACGGCCACTCGCGGACCACCGCGCCTCGGGTGGTGTAGCGGCTCTCCCGGTAGCGTCGCATCGACTCCTTCCAGGCTTCTTCAAAACCGGGGTGCTCCTCCCGGATGTATCGGAGGATGTCCCTCCAGTGAGCGTCGAAGTCCTGTCCTTCTGGGATGTCCATTATTTTTGTTACTCAAAAGCGCGATAAAAAAAAAGTTATCAGGACGCGAGAGCCTATGGGACAAGAGGAGAATAATATGGTTTTAAATCTTTAATATGGACCTTTCCGACGGCGTTACCCGCCTCGTCGGCGAGCTCATAAACTACTGGCGATTTAACCCTCGCTACTACGAACGGACCGTGATACTTCGTCGCCAGCTTCGCCGAAACATGCTGTGCGGCCGACGACAATACATGCTGTCGCTTCCAAACTCGGTCGCCTACCGCGAATTGTCGATCCCTTCTTCGCAAATTATAATATTTTGTCTGTTTCTGTTGGGCGGCCTCTAAATTCTCTACCACCCATTGTCTTAATTGTTTAACGCGTTCCATGCGCTCTTTCCACGGCTCTGGGTCGGCTCTTTCTAACTCGATACTCGCGTCGTCTAATTCGCGGGACACATTAATTGGTGGGGGTTCCCTCCCGAGATTTAGAAACGCAGGCGTCGTTTGGAGCGATGTATGATAAGCGGTATTGTACGCGAAACGGAATTCGTTAATGTGTACATCCCACTCTCGGTGATCCTGCTCTAAGTAGGCCGTTATCATAGTCTTTAACACGCGATTAACACGCTCGACGGGGTTAGCCTGCGGATGATACGGCGGTACCGTCGAGTGGTGGAAACCGTATTGTTCTGCCAGCGCCTGTATCTCCCGGTTTAGGAATTCGGTGCCATTATCGGTCAATAATACGCGCGGCGCGCCCCAACGCAGAATGACTAAATCCTCGATAGCGTCGCGAATTTTCTTGCCGGTCGCTTTGCGAAGCGGACAGCACTCGATCCATTTAGAAAATAAATCCTGAACTACTAGGAGGTACGCGTGTCCCGTTTTGCTCGCGGGCAAAGGGCCCATAATATCCGCGGCGATTACCACCCACGGCGACTCGATAACGCGCTGCCCCATCAGCCCTGCGGGGAGATTTTGCTCGACTTTGGTCCTTTGGCACACCTCACAACGTCTCACATAATTCGCGACATCTTTGAACATCCGCGGCCAATAATACCGCAACGCTATCCTCTGATGCGTTTTCTCTATACCCAGGTGTCCGGCGGACGGCTGATCGTGATTTTCGCGTATTATTTCCTCGCGAGACTCCATCGGCACGACTAACTTCCACTCGTTAAGATCCCCGACCGTCTGCGCTACGATTGCGTGCGGTTTGCGGTAATACAACTTATCTTCCACGATCTGCCAACCGGGGAATCTACGCGGATTCTCGTTAATCTCGGTAATTCTTTGGCGGTACCAATCGTTCACGACCGCGGCCGCGGCGCACAATTCCTCACTCTGCTCGTATATTCGCGAGAGTGCATCCGGTACGTGATGCAAAGCCCCCTTTCGATGCTCTATTCGGAAGTCGTACTCGAGCAACTCGAGAGCCCATCGCGCCAACCGTCCCGTCGGGTTTTTTAAATTATGTAGCCACCGAAGGCTGCTATGATCTGTAATAACCGTGAAGCGGTAACCCTCCAGATATGGTCGGAACTTTTTAATTGCCCATACTACCGCGAGACATTCTTGCTCGGTTGTCGTGTATTTCCGTTCGGCGTCTGTCAGCGAACGGCTCGCGTACGCGATAACGTGCTCGACATTTTCGATCGTCTGGGTCAAGACCGCGCCCAATCCCACCGTACTGGCGTCGGTTTGTAAGACGAAAGGTTCGCGAAAATTCGGACACGATAGGGTAGGCGGCGACGCAAGGCAGGATTTAATGGTCTCGAAGGCTCGTTGTTGTTCGTCTCCCCATTCCCGCGCGCGATTCTTTTTTAAGAGGCGGGTTAGCGGTTCCAAGCACGTGGCGCATTGCGGTATGAATCGGCGATACCAGGACGCCATCCCGATAAAACGGCGCAACCCTTTTAAATTTCGCGGCGGGGGGTACGTTCGAATCGCGACAGTTTTGTCTGGGTCTACCATTATACCCTCCTTCTGGACCACGAATCCCAAGTACTTCACCTGTGAGCGACAAAACGCGCTTTTCTCCGGATTGATCGTGAGTCCGGCCTCGCGGATACGCGCGAAAACTCTCTTCAACCACGCGATATGTTCCTCGAAAGTCTCTGTGGCGACCACGATGTCGTCAAGATACGCGAAAGCATGCGGTTCCATCTCCGGCCCGATCAGTCGATCTAGCAACCGTTGAAACGTCGCGGGAGCTCCCGTTAGCCCGAAGGGCATTCGCGTAAAATGGAACAACCCCTTTCCCGGTACCGCGAAAGCTGTTAACTCGCGACTCGTTGCTTCGAGTGGAATTTGATAATACGCCTGACTCAGGTCGATAGTCGAAATGTAACGCGCTTTACTTAATTTATCCAAAATCGCGTTCATGTAAGGTAATGGGTACGCGTCCTTTTTCGATACGTCATTAAGTTTCCGAAAGTCGAGACAAAACCGATATTTCCCGTTGGGCTTTCTGATCATCACGACAGGTGTCGACCACTCGCTCTGGGAAGGCTCGATAATACCGGCGGCTAACATTTTATCCACCTCCGCGTGGATCGCCTCCTGGATTTTAGGGGACACGGGATAACACCGTTGTTTTATGGGGGGGGGTGTCCGCCGACGTCTATTCGATGTTCGGTTAACGCGGTAGCTCCGGGCTTCTCCGGATCGCCCGTTATTTCGGACGCCAAAAGACTCTCGAGTTGATTACTCTGTTCGGGCGTCAACTCGCTCAGCCCGCCGCAAACTAGTGGTGACGCGTCTACCTTGCGCGTCCCCACCCCAGGTTCTCGCGAGCCCCCCGCGGCGACCGTATCCGCGGAAAATTCTCCCGACGCGATATTCTCGGTTTCCGCCAACGAAACCTCACCGTCCTCCTCCGTCATAACGGCGCAAATGTTCGCGAGAGAGCTAGCCGATCCTTTCTCAAAAGGGTACCGACGCGAAGGGTCATCTCGGAAGTGCCATGTATTTGGCGCGAAGTCGACGACCATCTCAAAAATTCTCATAAAGTCGACGCCTAAGATGCACGGTAACGCTAAACTCGGTAACGCGCAGACTTTAATCGCCAGAGCCTTTCCCTGAACCGTGATCGGAACTTCTACTTCCCCCCTCACGCGTGCGGTCTGATTTGTGGCTGTCGTGACGCGTCTCTCCTGCTCTTGAGAGAACCGAAAACCCGCGCGCTTTAACAGCGCGATAACATCCGGGCCGACTAACGAGCAAGTGGATCCCGAATCCACTAAAGCGCTTAACTCATATCCCGCGAGACAGACGCGAAGAAACAATAAGGATGACGAACCTCGAAAAGTACTATACGCGAAATCGGTATTCTCAAAATTCGCGGAATTTACAGGGGCGGCGGGGTTAGGAGTCGGGCAGCCCCCGTCCGGCGACTCCTCTATGCTTTTCCCGAACAATCGGGGCACGTCCGTACCGTCACTTCGGCCTTCCCGCAACGATAGCAATGCATGCGGGCCGCTGCCTTACAGTCCCGCGCGAAATGGCCTGTCCCGTCGCAGTTCCAGCACTTGCTGGCGGAACGCGTTCCGCTCGCGGCGGTGGGTGAATTAGCGGGCGTTTCTGTGGAGGAGGTGGTCGCGGTATTCACGGAATTCGCCTTCGGCTCGGCGGCCTTGGCTTTACTTCCCTTTTTAGCGCGCGCCCCTTTTCCGGTCGAACCCGTCGCGGAGACGTCGAGCGCGGCGACGGTATCTTTCGCCCTGCCGCCCGACGCGCGATTTCCCCCCTTGGGTCCACGATACGCCAGATCGGGAAACAGGGCCCTCTCCGGCGGGGGAGGGGCTCGATAATTTTGCGCGGCGCGACAACTAGCCTCCGCGCGCGCAGCCCATAGCTCGAGCGCGTCCATATCTTCGACCGCGTCGCGAGGAATTAATGTCTGTAATCGCGGTAACAAGTGTCGATGCGCGTATCCGACCTTCTCCTCCTCGCGCCATGGCGGTGACAACCGATCGAAAAGCGCATTCAAACACGTTAAGAAGTCGATCACGGACTCGTGCTCCCCTTGCGTTCGCCTCATGATTTCGTCGCGGAGGGCGAACTGAAAATCCGGGTCCCCGAAACGCGCGCGCCACGCCGCTTTAAACGCGGCCCACGTAGGTAGACGCTCTCTTTTTCCGCGGAACCAATGGAGCGCGATACCCGATAAAAAGAACGGGAGGCATCGTAGGATGTCCTCATCTGACGCCGGATTCATCTCGCGGCCCTCCTCCACGCGCAGCAGAAACGTCTCCGCGTCCTCCCCGCGCGCGCCCGAAAACTTCAAATTCCACCGTCGCATCACGTTGTAAACCGCCGTCGCGGACGAACCACCCGTGTCGTGAGTCACGCGACGCGTATTGTTACGAGGGGTGCTCGAGAGGGGTTCGCGGGGGTACGCGGCCATCCCCGCGGACGGGCTATCAGGCCGGACGTCCATGGCCGGAATCTCCAAAAATTCTACGTCCGCTATCCCGGTCACGCCGGGGGCCTTTCCGGTATCCCCGTTACGCCGGGCGGACGTCAACAGACGCAACAGCCGGAGTGCCAGCGTCGCATCCGATCCGTCCGTCGGCAATCCGCGTCTCTCTAATTCGGCGATCAATTGATCGCGCGTCGCGTTAACGATCCACTCGTCGCGTCGGTAAGCTCCGGCGGATCCATTCGGTCGTTCGATAATATTTCTCGAAAGTCACGATTCGCGATATCTAATTTCTCACCACGCGCTGACAGCCAAACAGTACCGCACGCGAAAGGAAAGCGAAAATAACGCGAGACGCAAACAGACGAACCGTCGTCAAATCGTCCTCGCAGCACTATTATTCTCGCGAACGCAAACACGAAAGTCCGACCTCAACTCTCCCCCAAATTCCTATCGTCTCGAGCGACTTCACTAACGCGCGAGTTTATTCACGTCAATATTCCCTAACACGAAATCTTTATTACACGAAAGACAACTCGAATATCCCCAGACGCGAAACTCTAATCGCGAGAGAAACAGACAAAATATTAAGCACTTCCTGAAAGAAAGATTATACACCACACAAAATAAACCATCAACATGCACAAAAATTTGCAAAAAGTCTGCTGTCGATTGCACGAAATACTTTCGCGCTATTCGCCCTTGTCGCTTTTTCAGCGGGGCCCCACGTTGGGCGCCAAATTTGTCACGGCCTTTTTATGGGCCGGATCAAAGGGACGCTAAGAGAGTCGGGTGATAGGCCTCTCGGGATAATCCCTCACGCGAGTCAGGCGGTTCGCAACTAAACCGGTTGGGCGCCAGACGCGATATTCTCGCGTCCACTAATTTTTCAACAATCGCTAACGCAAACTCGCAAAACCACAGCCTGTCACGCGAGGGGCCAGCCGGCTCGACCTAACGGCAGAGGGGCAGGGTAGAGGCAGGGCAGCGCGGGTCGCGACACAAACACAAAAAAGGAATCACACTTAAAAGGCCGTACGTTGATGAATTATAAATCTCGTTTATTAGAAATAGATGGTTGAAATCATAGCGATTAAACAATGTGAAAATAACAGTTTGATTTATTTAAATAAATAGAATATTGTGATTTGGTGAAAGAAATTAATTAGATTATTGAATTTGGAACGGCGTGTAATTGGCGGTTTTGATCGGTCCGAATGAACAACAATTTCGCGGGAGATGAGATTACCAAGAGTTAGAATTTATTATAGCAAGCGGTCGTCCCGGCCGGAAAATATCAGGCAGACAATGATCAAGGCAATAAACAAACGTCGGTTGGAATCGTTCGAAAACACGGGCTGACCGGGGAAAATATCGCAGGCGAAAGTTAAACAGAACTGTGAATAGTTTGAGTAGAATCGGCAAAGATCACGAGTAAATAATACGCGGTATAAGAAACGTAAATTCGAGCGCTATAACATACGGAGTAATTGACAATACAATATTCGAACTTACAATCCGACAAACAGGCTTGTCGCGAGAAGGAACTTAATTTTAATTAACTCGCGAAACTATCTAACTGCCGCAGCGAAACGTGAATCTAAGCAGCCGACACTTAGGCTTATCGCGGAAACAAAACGTAGATCAAATCGATTCGACAGACAGACTTTTCGCAGGAACAATACTTAAATCTAACTTATAACTAACATCGCAAACACAGAAATAATATCGCGAGAAGGAATCGACGGAGTTTTCTCGATACAAATAACGGGTGACGCCCCGCCGGGCGCACTGGAATTCGCTCGTAAACACGCAAAAAAAACTCACGGCGACGTGAAGATCGGGTCGACCGTCGCACGAGCGCAGGTGCGCTAACGCGATACAGAATTCACTCGCGACACCCTCATCGCAATCAACGCAACACAGAAAAATTAATCGGAAAGCAACTCGATTTTTACGCGGCGATTAAACAACCGTACTCGCAAATCGCTAACGATGACGTCGCAATGGACTCTACGCAATACGCGGGCAGATACCCCGCAGGGCCACTCTCCGGCGGTACGCGATAAAGGAGCGCCTACGCGACTCCCCGAGAACAATACAACGACTCGTGTCGCGACGCGAAACCCGATATCCGACACAAAACGCGAGCCCTACTCCCGTCGGGTGTCGCGATACGCACGGTCGCGATCCCCAGGAGGCCGAATCACGCGATAAACTACGCCCCAAAACCTCCGGTCCACGGTTACGTCGTCGCGAGGCCCCTCGCGTCCGCCGCCGACCGCCTACACCAATAACGAGTGCTCGCAAGACTCGGTCGCGAGCCGGAGAATTGCGAGACTTTAATTTCGCCTTTTCCGGCGACTTTGCGTGCCGCCGCGTCCGGCGTACGTCGCGTCCGACGATTTGCACCAACACTAACACCAACCGAAATTCGGAGAAGTACGCGTTCGCGATACGCGATATCCCGAAGGACGGCGGTCGGGGCGAACGAACGCAGCACTCGCGGTTTTCCCGTGGCCGTTTACACGATAATTGACTCTAGGGCAACCTCACCGGAGTTGCTGTCCCCTCGGGGGTGCCGCAGTTCCTGGTCCCAGGACGCCGGGGATCCTCCTTCCTTTCGTGGCACACACAGATACGCCGGAAAAGTACGCGAAACAACAAGCGACTTGACACCTCGGCGGACGACCCAGAAGAGATCGAGCGGTCCGCTCGATGGGAAATCGAGAGCGCGCCCCTCCATGGGGGTGGCGCGGTAATTCGGCGCGGTGTCGCGACCAATCGGGGTCGACGTACGGCGGATCACGCGCGGGTGTTTGCCAATTTTCGGCGGGTCCTTCGAACGCCGATCTGCGTCCCTTAGCTTGACGGATTCCTTCGCCCGTCGGTTCATTCTCTCGGGCGGGGTCCCTTTTGTCGGCCGGTTTCCTCGCGGGCCGGTGGGCGCTGGCCAGTCGCCCCCGGCCCCCTTTAGAGGTCCGGTGTCGTTGCGGGAGGCCTCCGGTGATCTCAATAGACTCCGCGCGTCCGCCCCGCGCCCCGTGGTCGGATCACTCGCCCGTCTCGTGACGTCCTTGAGCTCTCCCGTCGTTGCTGGTACTACTCCGGCCGTCGCCCTCCGTATCCATCGCTGAGGCGCGGTGCCTCGGTGAGGTGCCGCGTTTTCATACAAAAATACAAAAAAAAGATGAGAATGCGCAAGTATTTCCCTTCGGAGGCCCCCTGGAGATTTCGCGAATGCTCCCCTGGGTCGTCCGCGGGCGCGAACCCGCGCCCTGTGACGGCGGCGGGGCGCTGCCACGCGCGGCGAACCGTCACGTCACAGTATATATTTTCTATCGTTCCTTTTCCCTTCCTGAATCCCGTTTGTGTCTCCGGTATTAGCTTTTTCTCTTCTACCTCTTTCTCTAGTCGTTTTGCTAAGATAGCTGCGTATATTTTATAGCTCGTGTTCATCAGTGTTACACCTCTGTAGTCTCCTGCTTCTTTTCCTTCCCTTTCTTTATTATTGGTACAATTATTCCTTCATTCCAGTCTTCTATCATTTCCCCTTTCTTCCATGCTATGTCACATATCCTCCATATTGCTTCCTTTAATCTGTTTCCTCCGTTTGTCCATACCTCGTTTGGTATTCCATCCGTTCCTGCTGCTTTTTTATTCTTCATCTCTGCTATTACTTCTTCTATCTCCTCTCTTCTTATTCCTTCCTGCTCTTCGCAACCATCTTCTGTTTCCTGTTTTTCCTCATCTGTCCCTTGTTTCGTTCCTACACCTCCTAACAGCTTCTTAAAATGCTCGTTCCATTGTTCTTCGCTTATTTCTTCATTTACTTCTTTTCTGTGTTTCCTTACTTTATTTATGACTCTCCATACATCCTTTTCACTTTTGGCGTCTTTTGCTTCTTCTATAATTCGTTCCTTTTCCTTCTCCTTTTTTTCTTTTATCTTTTCCCTGTATTCTTTCCTCTTCTTTATGTATTCTGTTTTTTCTTCCTCTCCTTTTTTCCACTTTCTTAGCTTCTTTTTTGCTTCTTTTCTTAGCTCTGCACACTGTCCGTCCCACCATTTATTTTTCCTCTTCGCTTTGCTGTCTATTCTAATTTCTTTCCAGCTTGCCGCTCGCGTCACTGCTTTCTTTATTTCTTCCATGAGCTCTTTCGGGTTCGCTCCCTCTATAGTTTTTTCTTCGATCTTCTCTCTATATCTTTCTACAGCATCTATGGACCAGTCCATTACTTTTCTCACTTTCCTCTCTTCCCTTTTTCTTTCTTCTATTTCCTCCGCTACCTTAAGTACTATATATTGATGGTCCGATTCTATCTCCTCTCCAATTCCTATCTCTTTTGTTCTTTCCCATAGCTCTTGATTTCCTATAATATAGTCTATTACTGTCTCTCCTCTCCCTCCGGTAAAGGTGAATTCTCCTTCTTTATCTCCCTTGGTTCCATTTAGTATTCCTAGCCCTTCTTCTTCCAGAAATTCTATCAGTTTTCTTCCTTCTGCATTTATTTCTTTGTCTTTTGATCTTCTTTCCTCTCCAAAGATATCCGTGATTCCTCCTTTTTCTCCTGTTCTTGCATTAAAGTCTCCTCCTATTATTATTCGCTCTCCTATGCCTCCTCCGTTCATATATTCTCTTATTACTCTTATTTTTTTGTCGATGTCATTATTTACGTATACGCTGATAATCTTCCATTCTCCTTCCTTTGTTCTAACAATTCTCTCCACTACTCCTTCCTTTTCTCTCTCTATTTTTTCTTCTACTTCAAGCCCTTTTCTTACTCCGGTGATTATCCCTCCTCTTGCTCTTCCTCTCTTCTTTTCTCTTGTCGCTGGCTGGCATTTCCATACATGTCCTTCTGGCATTATTCTTTTTATTTTGCTCCACTCTTTTTCTTCCACCCACGTTTCTAGAAGCGTTACTACGTCCCACTCTTCCACTACCTTCCAAAACCCTTCGTTTTTCCCTTTTAATCCTGCTATGTTCCAGAAGCCTACTGTCATTCCCTTTTGTCTTTCTGCTATCCTCTTCTTTTTTCTTTCCGTTCTTCTCCTCTTCTTTCCTCCTCTTCTCCCTCGTACTGTCTTCTTCTCAATTTCTTCCCGTCTCTGTTTCTTCCTGTTCTCTTCGAAATCTTTTTCCGTCTTCCAGCTTTTCCTCGCTTTCATTCCATTTCTTTTCGTGGCCGTCTATCCATATTTTTTGGTATCCTAGGGTTGCTCTTTTCCCTTTTTCTCTCTCCTCTTTCACTATACTCCATAATTGTCTTTGTATTTTTCTCTCCGCTACTGTCAAGTCATCATCTACGTATATCTTTTTTTCTTTTCCCATCTTCTTTCTGTTTATCATTACCTCTCTCTTGTCTTCCCATCTGTTCAGTCTAACTAGTATCATTTTGTTCTCTTGTCTGCCAATTTTTTGCACCTCGTCCACTTCTACCTCTTTTTTGGCGATTTCTTTCAGCAACTTTCTAATCTTCTCTCCTCTCTCACTTCCTTCTTCTATTTCCGCTCCTTTTATTATTATATTGTTTTTTCTTCTTTTTCTTTCTTCCAATTCATTTTTTCTTTCTATCTCCTTCATTTTCTTCATCAGCTCGTTGCTCTCTCTCTCTCCCTCTCTCTTCTTCTCCACCTCCACCATTCTCTCCTCCAGTTGCTTTACTCTTTTTTCTATGCCAGTTTTCAGCTTTTCCCATATCATTTCGCTTTTTCTGTATTCTTCTCTCAGGTCTTGCATCTCTTTCATCAGTTCCTCCTTATCTTTCTTTCTTTCTTTCTCTTGTTCCTCCAATTTTGCCAGTATTTCCTTCAGCATTTTTCCTGCTTCCATGCTTCCCTCTTCCTCTTCCGCTTTTTTTACTTTGTTTGGTGGCGACCTACTTACTCTTCTCTCTTTATTAAATTTATCTATAATTTCTTTCTCGACCTTCTTTATTTCTTCACTCTCCTGCTCTTTCTTTCTTTTCCTTATGAAGTCTGTAATCGACTCTTGGCTTCCTATTCTGTCTCTTATCTTTGACAGTTCCGCTGTCCTCGCGTGTTTACTCTCTGTGTTCTTACCTTCTTTAATTGTTTCTTTGTCCTCTTTCCTGCACTTCACCTCATTATCTTTGCTCCTTTTACTCTCCTTCTTCTCCTTCTCCATCCGCTCCTTTCTCTGCCTTTACGGTGATCCTAGTCTCCTTGTTTATTTCCTATGCCACTTCTCGATTCTACTGGCCTCTTCTAAACTCAAAACTGTCGCCGCTACACAGATTCGAAAATCTTCAGCCTGCGTCCTCTGCTCTACTTGCCTTCTTTTCTCTCTGCCTTATTGCACTTTGCGCATGCAACTGTCTGAAAAACAAAATCGCCCTAGGGCGATATCACGGCAGAGTATTTCCAATAAATTTATGCAAATGAAATGCGTGCTTCTCCTTATACTTACTCGGTCGGTAACCGATGTAACGTTAAATGATATTTATTATAATAAATGGTTAAACGAGTTGAATAATAGACGTACAAAAGGTGACTCGATATAGACGGTGGATGCCTGATACGCTCAGCGTCTATGACGCGGACCGCGCTGCTGAGATTCGTGAGTTGTTCCCAATGCAACGCTTTCGGTACGCGTACTTCGGAGGCGCGAGTGCCCAGTACCGTTAATCACAATCTAAATCTAATATAAACAAGAATCGGTATACGAACACGGCTTCTCCGTGCGATATTTACAATGCAATGAGATCGGGCGCGTACTTCGGAGGCGCGAGTGCCCAGTACGCTTAATTATAATCAAATCTAATATAAACAGGAATCGGTATACGCATACGGCTTCTCCGCGCGATATTTACAATGCAATGAGATCGCGCGCGTACTTCGGAGGGGCGAGTGCCCAGTACGGTTAATGATACTCAAATCTACTATAAACAGGAATCGGTATACGCACACGGCTTCTCCGTGGGATATTTACAATGCAATGAGATCGCGCGCGTACTTCGGAGGCGCGAGTGCCCAGTACGGTTAATTATAATAAAATCTAATATAGACAGGAATCTCTAGATATGGTCCGGACTACATGTATATCATAAAGTAGTTAATCGCGGAACGGGCGGCGCGAGGCGTGGTTCCGATGTTGCGATATGCCACTCGATTTAGACGCGGCGCGGGCGGGTGATCGCGAGGTCAGAGACTACAGGTGAGCGGCGTCGGGATCGTCCGGACGTACGGACGTACGGACCAGCCGTCCCGATTAGCCAGGATTTGAACGCGTCGGCAACGAGAGCACTCGCCCGAGACGGAGAGCTCTTCACCTCGGTTTTTCCGCCTTCGCAGGTAAGGAAAGGAATCGTGTCTAGGATAAGCAGCTACGAGAGCTCTTGATCGTGGCTGCGAGCGCTCGACCACGATTTCTGCTTGTACTGGATCAGGACTTTACTCGGGAACCAGTGACACTTTTTAACTCGGGTCTCGCAGTTTTATTCCGCCGGGATAACGGTACTTTTGCGCGTCCCGGCGTGGGGGTTGCCGATGTGGCGCGCGCGCGCCGCCGAACGCGTGGTCGGAGCTGTCAACGCGACCGGCGTTCGGCGGCGGTCGGGACTCGTCGGCCGCGCTCGGTGTGACGATCGGGCCGGCCGCGCTGTCTCGAGCCGTTAGCGGCGAGATCGCGTCTTTGTACTAATTAAAAAATGGAGATAGGCGCATCGCGCCCACGTTCTCGCTCGGCGGGTGCTTGGCCGGGCGGTGTCCGGCGGGTGTAAGCCGGGACAACGATGCGGGTTAGGGGCGCATCGTTACAAGTTGGCTCATACGTTTACACCTGGCGTAGTCGTGAAAGATGAAGTTCAACCATCTTCCACAACACGCTCTACAACCGGAAGTACCGCTTCACAACCACGCCTTACAACACTCTTACACCTACTTACGACCACGTTTATGCAATTGTACAATAGCCTTTACTCTCAGTAAAAATTTAGTTTGATAAAAATTTTTAATTTGGAAAACAATATAAAAAGTAAGTTATGGGCTCATGTGCGTTGTAGACGAAAAAGAACCAAAAAATAAGAGCGCACCTCCACGCAACTCTGACAAAAGTCGTAGCAACAGCAGCAGCAGCAGTAGCAGTCCCAGCAGCAGCGACAACAGCGATGACAACAGTGACTGATTTGTGAATGATTTTTTTTTTCCTCCTTTTTCTATATCGGTAGAATATATATATTGTTGCGCTCGCCGAGTCCGCGTACGCGTCTCACCGCTCTCACTCACTCACACTCGCGCAACCGGCACACGCGAAAAAGAGGCGACACAATTTAAGGAACTGCAACTCGTTTATTGAAAAGACACCAATTACACAGAGATTCGAGCTGACACGTCTGTTCGGAGACGGAGACTCGGAAACAACCACCAACCGCTGTCAATCAATAAATCAATCACAGCTGGTCGTCAGGGACGCTTCGCAACTCGCGGCGATATAACGGGCGTCTTAGCACGGGCGCAACACTGCCCCCCTTCTTCAGGATTGTCGTCCCGACAATCCTGGAGGGCAGCATTGAGGTCCCAACGGCTCCTCCAGCTGCGGACTCCAGGGCACGTGGACGGACCTCGCCCTACCCCGAGCTCCTGCAACGGGTAACCGGGCTCCATCCTCTTCCGTCCCAATCCGCTTCCTCGGGTTAGTCTCCATACGGCTCCAACCTTGGAGGGAGCTGGCCAGCCTCCCCCCAAAGCCTTCTCTCGGACGACTCCCCAATTCTCCTTGTAGAGGAAACCGTGTTCTTTCTTCGCGCTATTCCTCTTCCGCCCTCGCAGTCGCCGTCCTCTTCACGACGCAGCTCCTGAGTTCTTCGGACAAGGGGGGGGGGAAACTTCCCATGGACCCTGCGCCCCGCAGGGCTCCCCGAGTCCCCGCCCGGCATTCGCCCTATGGCCCACGGGAAAACCATGGGTCAAAAACCGTGGGCAGGCGGCTTCTTCCAACAGCTGATAATTTGGTGGAAAGACTCGGTTGGATGACAAACCGCTTCTTAACTTAGGGAATTCTTTTCATCTTCCAGGAACGAAGACCCTTTAACAAAAAATAAGATAACGCGCAGTAACATAGAACAAACGTAAACTTTTCTAAAAAAAACTCAAACAGCCTTACGGGTTCCGATTCTCTAAGAGTTCCCCACCGTTCTCTCCGAAAAAGGAGCTAACCTATCCGCATGTACTATTTTCTTTTTGTGTCTAGGCGTCCTTTGAATACAAAACACCACATCACTCAATCTTTTTACTTAAAATAGAGACATCAGAACCCGTGTCAATTTTAAAATTACAATTCTTTCCATTAACTTTCCCCTTGTAACAGAAATTAACAAAATTGCACTTTATATTGCTAACAGAACGTATTTCAACAACCGGGGGTTTATTCGCGCAGGTCACTCTCCCCCCGCCGAGAGTAACTAATCCGCGTTTCCCTTTCTCGTATTCCCGGGACATTCCGCCCGGAAATGCCCGACTTTTCCACACAGCCAGCATTTCTTTGAGGAAGCGCGGAACCGACTATTACGCGAGAAACCCTTGCGGCCATTTCCCTCCTTCTTTTCCTCAAGTTTTTCCCCACTTTTACCATACATGTCATCCTTCCTCTCCCCTTTTTCAAAACGCTTACTAAAATTCTCCTTTCTTCTCTCATAACCTCCGAAATTCTCCCCGTGGATAGCCTTTACAGCTTTCGCCCTCTCAACTGCCATTTTCAAGGAGGTAACTCCTTCCAATTGGAGAGTTCTTTTAACGAAACCGTCCGAAAGCGCCGAAATAAATTGCGAGCACGCAACTTTATCCCGGACCGCGTAAGGGCACTCGGGGTACGCCAGGCGGGCAAGCCTCTCTAACTCCGAACCGAGAGACGCGAAATCCTCCCCGAATTTCTGTTTACGATTCGTAAACAACGAGTAATGATTCTGAGAGAGGTGCCCCTCCCCAAAGCGTAATTCTAGTTTCGACTTCAACTCCGCGTAATCCAGGCTCCCAATATTCTCAATCGAATCCAGAATCGAGCGCGACTTTCCCCTTAAGCACGAGGCCAGCGCGACAGTTCTCGACTCGTCGCTCCACAGATTCGCACGCGCGATAATTTCAAATTGCGAGAAAAACTCCCGCAACGGAACCGTCCCGTCATAAACATCGGGCTTGAGCTTGTACCCCAGCTCCGCGCGCGCGTCGTTCGCTCCCGGAAACGCGGTACGATCCGCCAGATTCACTCGCGCACCGCTCACTCCCGGAAACTCGCGATAAGCCGACGGACCCACGCGCTCATCACCCGACCCCGGAAACGCAGAACGCACCCCCGAACTCCGCGCTTCCTCGATCGCTCTATTAACGGAAGAACTTAGCTGTATGGAATTCCGGAGACGTTGTAGCTCCTCATCCCGACGCCGCAGCTCCTTCGCTCGCTCCTCATCGCGACGTCGCAGCTCCTCCGCATGCTGCGCCTCCCTCCGCGCTTGCTCTTCGCGCAGCAACCGCACCTCCTCAATCACGGCCTGCAGAGTCGCCGCCAAGGTCGGCGCTTCCGGGGCGTCCGGCTGCGGTGTCCCAGCCCGAGCCCTCTTCCTTGGGGAAGGCGCCGAAGAGGCTATCTCGCTCGTCTGCTCCACGGTCGCTCGTCCGATTCGCGGTCGCTCGTCCGATCCGCGGTCGCTCGTCCGATCCCGGACGAGCCCCCAAAAATGTTGCGCTCGCCGAGTCCGCGTACGCGTCTCACCGCTCTCACTCACTCACACTCGCGCAACAGGCACACGCGGAAAAGAGGCGACACAATTTAAGGAACTGCAACTCGTTTATTGAAAAGACACTAATTACACAGAGATTCGAGCTGACACGTTCGGAGACGGAGACTCGGAAACAACCACCAACCGCTGTCAATCAATAAATCAATCACAGCTGGTCGTCAGGGACGCTTCGCAACTCGCGGCGATATAACGGGCGTCTTAGCACGGGCGCAACAATATTCTACCTATATGGAAATTTAATCGCGGTTATATATACTATATATCGTATATATAACGCATAATATCGTATATATAACGCATAATCCGTGAGAAACCGTACACATAAACGCGTTATTTGCCACAGTATAACCAGTATGGGCACTTCGTCAATTGTTTCTGTTTTGCACCGATCCGATCTACGCATCGATATTGCGTTGGGTAGGACCAATCAAAGGATGTTTGTATGCGTGGTAGTGCAACGTCGGTGTGACGCCACTGGACCTTAAGTGATTTTCGTATATTTTAAGTGAAATATCGAAAAACTTTGTAAAATTAGTGTGACATGAAGAGACGCTAAGAGTGAATAATGTACAGGAAAACCGGGGCTCATTTAATGTATACTGTGTTATTTGCGAAAGTGTATTAAGGTGGTTCTTGCAGTACTTGCAAGTCAAATAGGCAACTATTTTTATTAGTGATAAATAAGTGTGATTTTTGTCCGTAAAAATCAGCATATAATTAGATTTATTATTTATGACATCTTTAATGTTATACAACCTCTACATGATTAAAAGATTGAGACAAAAGTCACATCTTTTACTAGAGTTGTGAGCATGGTCGGTATACACGACCAGTCAGCAGCACTCGTGGTAAGCAGTCTTCGTCGCCGCGATCTACATAACCTTTACGTACAAGTGTCAAATATGAGCGAACAGCCTCGACGTAAGGGAAGTTTCGAGACAAACGTGCACAAACGTGGTAAACGTTAAATGTTTTGAGATAAGTATGCGCCTTACGCATCAGCTGACACGTGCGACGTTGCCAAGCTGCCGCTAGTGCCGCTCGAGTCCAGCTATCACTTCCGCGTTGTCGATTTAGTCAATAAAAAATTACGTTTTATTATTATATGTTTCGGTCAATGAACTCGGGCTTTCGTCAGTATCTTACAAAATGTTTATTGTATCGTTTCGTCAGTTTTTGGTTCGTTCATCTTTTTTTGAAGTATTGCAATTTTTGCAGCATAAGCACTTTAGCCTCGTTTTTTGCATAGGGTCTATCCCCACCGCGTTAAATTGGCAAAGTTTACGGATATATATCTCCGGAACCAATCGGTAAAAAAATCCAAAATTTTACAGACACTAGGAACGTTAACCTTTCATTTAATATCACATTTTCCGGGCTATCTTGATTTTACCTAAATGCAAGAACCACCTTAAGGTAGTTGTCTCGCGGCAATACATACACGGAAAAAAAATTTACGTGTCTCAAGTAAAATTTCTTTGTTTCAAAAAAATTAATTTCTCCAAATGGTCCTTAGCAGGCATTTACTTAATTCATAGAACAACTTCCTTGTTACTAGTAAACATTATCTAGAACGGAAGAATTATCTCTTAAAATAAAAATTGTATGTATTTTTTGAAAAGTTTGTCATAAATTCAAAAAAAGTTTCACTTATTAACAACTGTTATGTTCAAGTAATTACATTTATTAGCTTGGATAAAATTATTTTCTACTGATAAGTAATTGTGTTTTTGTTTCAATAAAATATTTTCTACATTGACAAATTATTTGTTTTAAAGATAATATTTCACTAAAACACAAAAAAAATTTATTGTTGGAAGTAATTATTTCTTTCAATTTAGAAATTATAATTCAAGAGAATGTGTTTACTAAGGACAAGACAATTTTTTTTCCGTGTAGGTATGCAATGTATTATATAGGTATGCATTGTGTGCAAACATGTGTTTTTCAAAAAACAGATATTTTAAAGGCCGAAGTTCTACTGAAATATTCCTAATTTATTACGCGAATATGAACAATTAAAAAAATATATTAATTTTTAGATTCGAAGATAATTTGGTACTTATTGTTAGAAAAATAAAGGACCCCGCACCAAATCAGGGGAAAATGGATCCCGGTCAAATTGGCTGAAAATTTAGTATGATGTAGATCATGACGTCATGATGAAAAGTGACCATGAGCACAAAGTCCAAAAGTGAGCAAGTAGAAACTTGCACATTGTTTTCTCATAGTTTTTAAGTGAGCCAGTAGAAACTTGCACATTGCTTTCTCATAGTTTTTAAGTGAGCCAGTAGAAACTTGCACATTGCTTTCTCATAGTTTTTAAGTGAGCCAGTAGAAACTTGCACATTGCTTTCTCATAATTTTTAAGTGAGCAAGTAGAAACTTGCGCATTACTTAATCAACATTTTATTTCGCTTATAAAGCTTCCTCTATGAGGAAGCTTGTTTTTTATTTGATGTACAATTATTAGTAAATATTCTTTAATTTGGCTTCCTCATAGAGGAAGCTTTATAAGCGAAATAAAATGTTGATTAAGTAATGCGCAAGTTTCTACTTGCTCACTTAAAAATTATGAGAAAGCAATGTGCAAGTTTCTACTGGCTCACTTAAAAACTATAAGAAAGCAATGTGCAAGTTTCTACTGGCTCACTTAAAAACTATGAGAAAGCAATGTGCAAGTTTCTACTGGCTCACTTAAAAACTATGAGAAAACAATGTGCAAGTTTCTACTTGCTCACTTAAAAACTATGAGAAAGCAATGTGCAAGTTTCTACTTGCACACTTAAAAACTATGAGGAAGCAATGTGCAAGTTTCTACTTGCACACTTTAAAGCTATGAGGAAGCAATGTGCAAGTTTCAACTTGCACACTTTAAAGCTATGAGGAAGCAATGTGCAAGTTTCTACTTGCACACTTAAAAGCTATGAGGAAGCAATGTGCAAGTTGCTACTTGCACACTTAAAAGCTATATGGAAGCAATGTGCAAGTTTCTACTTGCTCACTTTTTTTATTATCCTAAAAAATTATTTTTTGAAGTCTCAATTATTAAGACTTGAGATGTTCTAACTGCAACTAAAAAATTAGCCCTTTTGCAAAAAGACTAGCCCTTTTGCAAAAGGCCGCCCTTTTGCAAAACACTGATCGTTTCTCAATAAAACTTAACGCACTTTAGGCTTTTTGGCATACATTAGCTGATGCTAGGCTAGACACTTACGTCAGTTTTATTTAAAAAACGATCAATGTTTTTGCAATAAAGCGCCCTTTCGCCCTCTCTCTCTTTCTCTCTCTCTTTCTTTTTCTCATTTGAAATTTTGGAGAATTTGTACAAACATATATCGAAGCTTTATAAAGCTGGGTCTAATCAACCAAACCATAATGAATTATATATGAAATAGGGGTAGAAAAAACTGAAAAATATATTAGAATCAAAAAAATTGCTAATAATTAATACTAAATTGTCAAAAAATATCAATTTATGAAAAGTCTCAATTGTTGAGACTTGAGATGTAGCCCTTAAAAGTTAAAATTTTAAGATTTTAGTAATTTTTTTAATTTTACTATATTTTTCAGTCTTTTCTACCCTTATTTCATATATAATTCTTTAAGATTTGGTTGATTAGTTTTTGAGTTAAAGACATTTAAAATTTCGGGGAATCCGTCCTTACATAAACATGAGTCTAATCAACCAAATTTTAAAGAATTTTATATGAAATAGGGGTAGAAAAGACAGAAGAATATAATAAAATTAGAAATAGCCCAATATTCCAAAACTTACAAAAGTTAGAGCAATCAAAGGCATTTCTTAAAAAATTCAAAATTTTATAAAGAAAGAAGCCCTTTACCAATTATCGCTAAATTCAATTCCATCCTTCCTTAAATAATACTTTATCGATTAAAAAAAAATTTAGCCCTATATCTCAATATTTGCATAAGTTAGAGCAACCAGGGACATTTCTAAATATTGAGACTTGAGATGTAGCCCTTAAAGGTTGAAATTTTAAAATATGCTCTAATTTCAACAAATTTTGAGATATCGGGCTATTTCTAATTTTCTTATATTTTTCAGTTTTTTCTACCCCTATTTCATATATAATTCTTTAAGATTTGGTTGATTAGTTATATTCTTCAGTTTTTTCTACCCCTATTTCATATATTATTTGTTAAGATTTAAATGTTGCTCTAATTTCCACTAATTTTGAGATATCGTGCTATTTCTAATTTTATTAGATTTTTTAGTCTTTTCTACCTCTATTTCATATATAATTCTTTAAAATTTGATTGATCAGTTCTCGTGTTACACACATTTCAAATTTCGGAGAATTCATACATACATAGAAGCTTTATAAAGCTGAGTCTAATCAACCAAATCTTGAAGAATTATACATAAAATAGGGGTAGAAATGACTGAAGAATATAATAGAATTTGTTTTACTTTTTAATTATTGTTATTAATAAGTTTTATTTACATAAATATGGACTAAAGATTTTATGTTTAGTATCAATCATCCCTTGGTTTTCCCGGGCGTTTTTTCAGGAATTTCGAGATTGCTCGCTTGCGATGTACACAGAACTTTGATATTTCACTTTAAAAATGTCCGGGAAAACCAAGGGATAAAATCGGTAATCGGTAAGTAAAATATCGAGGTTCTGTGTACATCGCGAGCGAGCAATCTCGAAATTCCCGAAAAAACGCCCTGGAAAATCAAAGGATGAAGACGCTGATCGGTAAGTGAAATATCGGGGTTCCGTAGTAACCTATGTTTTGCGCAAGGATGTAAAGAGTAATTGTGCAAGAGTTGGTTCAGATCGGTCAAATAGTTTATGAGTGTATAAAGAACAAACAGACTTAAAATACGCCCGGGAAAACAAAGGGATAAAATCGGTAATCGGTAAGTGAAATATCGAAGTTTTGTGCGTACATCGCGAGCGAGCAATCTCGAAAGTCCCGAAAAAACGCCCGGAAAAACCAAGGAATAAAGTAGCTGATCGGTAAGTGAATAATCGAGATTCCGTAGTAGCCTATGTTTTGCGCAAGGATGTAAAGAGTAACTGTGCAAAAGGAGCAACCAGGGACATTTCTAAAAAAATTAAAAATTTTTTAAAAAAAGAACCCTTTTACCGATTATCGCCAAATTCAATATCAATTTTTCTTAAATGATACTTTATTGATTAAAAAAAAAATCGGCCCGATATCTCAATATTTGCTGAAGTTAATGCAACCACAAACATTTCTAAAAAAACTCAAATTTTTTTTAAAAAAAAACTCCTTTACCGATCATCGCCAAATTTAATACCAACCTTCCTTGAATGATACTCTATCGATTAAAAAAAAAACAACCCAATATCTCAATATTTGCGGAAGTTAAAGCAACCACGGACATTTCTAAAAAAATTCAAAAATTTTTTTAAAAAAGAACCCCTTTACCGATTATCGTCAAATTCAATACCAACCTTCCTTGAATGGTGCTCTATCGATTAAAAAAAAAAACAGCCCGATATCTCAATATTTGCGGAAGTTAGAGCAACCACAGACATTTGTAAAAATATTTAAAGTTTTTTAAAAAAAGAACCCCTTTACCGATCATCGCCAAATTCAATACCAACCTTCCTTGAATGATGCTCTATCGATTAAAAAAAAAACAGCCCGATATCTCAATATTTGCGGAAGTTAGAGCAACCACAGACATCAAATCTGCACATACATACATACATACATACGGACATTTTTTTTAAAGGCAATTTTTCGACGTTTTAGAACATTCTGAACACATTGGCATCAAAAACTAAAAAACAATTTTTTCTTTGGTCTTTTCTACCCCTATTTCATATATTTTTCTTTAATATTTGGTTGATTAGACCTAGCTTTATATACGATCAAAGGTCCATATACAAAGTTTATGAAAACAAAGCTTCCTCTATGAGGAAGCAAAAATGGACAGTTTTCGAGTTACAGAGCGTCAAACATCGGAAAAATGGGTTTATCGGCTCATGGTAATCCTTAATGTGTACGGTCATGCTGGTGTGTGCCTGTGAGTGTGTGTGTGTGTGTGCGCGCGCGTGCGCGTGTGTGTGCGCGTGTGTGTGTGTGTGAACGTGCGTTCGTGAGTGTGTGTGTGTGAGTCAGTGAGTGAGTGAGTGGGTGAGTGAGTGAGTGGTGTGTGTGTGTGTGTGTGAGTGAGCGAGTAAGCGAGCGAGTCAGCGAGCGAGTCAGCGAGCGAGTCAGCGAGCGAGTGAGTGAGTGCGTGTGTGTAAGAGAGAGTGGTGAGTGAGTGACTGTGCGTGTATGCGCGCGCGCGATATTATTATTTACACCCACACACTCACACTTACTCACACGCACGCACGCATACACAGGCACACACCAGCATGACCGTACACATTAAGGACTACCATGAGCCGATGAACCGATTTTTCCGATGTTTGACGCTCTTTAACTCGAAAACTGTACATTTTTGGACTTTGTCCATGGTCACTTTTCATCAAGACGTCATAAAATACATCATACTAAATTTTCAGCCAATTTGACCAGGCTCCATTTTCCTGTGGTTTGGTGCGGGATCCTTTTGTCATAAGTCTAAAAAAAATTTGCACTTATTAACAACTGTTATAGTCAAGTAATTACATTTATTAGCTTAGATAAAATGATTTTCTACTGATAAGTAATTGTGTTTTTGTTTCAATAAAACATTCTCTTCATTGACAAATTATTAGTTTTGAATATATTTTATTGAAACAAAAAAAAATTTATTGGAAGTAATTATTTCTTTCAATTTAGAAATTATAATTCAAGAAAATGTATTTACTAAGGACAAGAAAATTTTTTTTGTGTAGGTATGCATGTATTATATAGGTATGCATCTTGTGTGCAAACATGTGTTTTTCGAAAAACAGATATTTTAAAGGCCGAATTTGTACTGAAATATTCCTAATTTTTTACGCGGGTATGAATAATTGAAAAAATAAATTAATTTTTAGATTCGAAAGTAATTTGGCATTTAGAAAAATTAATTTCTGTCTGCGAATTTAATTATTACACCACGTTTGATTGATGAGCTCCTAAGTAGATCCGTGTGTCAGCAAACTTTTATAAATAAGATCCATATGTATATATGCATAGATGGGAATATTATAATGTAATAGTAAAACGAACGTGCCAAACTAAACGATGTTACTATAATTTTCGCGTTATACTCTATGGATTCGTGGTGTAATTCATAGCTTACCTTCTTTTCTCTCAAATGGCTTTAGGGATTATATTTCTGTAAATATCTAATAAATGCTGTTTTCAAACCTAGTTTTTGAAAAATTATTTTCTAATCTTTATCTTTATTTTGTGCTTCAATACTAATGTGACCTTCAATTGACATAATTATATTGCTGTTTTAAAAATTTAATCTTTGTACGTCACGTAAAAATTCTCAGATTTTAATACATGTCAGATATTAATATATATATTATTATTATTTATTTTAATCCTTGCCTTGCGGCTTAGGATAACTTCCTTTACATAAATTTTACATAAACTGCCAACATATAATACAATTTTACAAATATATAACTTCCTCTTTTACACATCTCCTTTCTCTCTTTAACATGTATCCATATATTACTTGTATCATCCTAACTAACTCCCATAACCATTCTCCAATTTCCCCTCCTACTCCTCTCCCTCTATCCTATCCCTATTCTCTGCCTCTCTTCTAATCTTTCCTATCCATTTCATTACTTCTAATCCTTTTCCTTCTTCTCCTAAAAATTCTTCTATCTGTATCTCGCTTCTTGTCGCTTCGCATTCTTTTAGTATATGTTCTATGTTCTCCTCTTCTCTTTGGCATATTCTACATCTCCTATCCTCTTCCTCTCTCCAATGTTGACTGCCTTTTACCTCACTCCCACATCTGTATCTGGCTATCTACATTCTATCCTTCCTTTTCTTCTTTCCTAGTAAATATTTTGGTAACTCTTCTGTTAAGATCTCTTTATAACTACTATTGTATCTTGACTCGTTTATCTTCATCCTTCTCTCCTCCTTCTCCTTTTCCTCTATTCTCTTTACGAAATTTTCTGCCGCCTCCTGGTCCTCAGCTTCCATTTCTCTCCTCAGCTGCACCTTCTCCATCCCCGCCCTTTCTATCAGTTCCCTTCTCTTCTTCTCCCACTTACTTTCCTCTTTCCTTGACCTGCTCCTATCTAGATCCTTTATGCATGCCTGAACTATTTCTTTTCTGACTGTCTCGCCTTCTCCTCATACCTCACAGCCCTCCTTATTGCCCTCGCTTTTATTTCCTTTATTTTGGCTTCTTCTGATATTATATAATTCGGGGTTCTTCTATCCAATCCTAAAATCCATTTAACATATTTTCTTTTTATCACATCTAATCTACTCTCGTATATCCACCCCCATATCTCAGCTCCGTATAATACCACGCTCTCTACCAGTGACTCGAACATCTTCATCCTTCTTCTAAAATCTTCTTTAAATATTCTCTCTCCTATGCTCCATGTCCTCTTCATCGCTATTGCAGCTTTTTTTAGTCTATATTTTATATGATTCTCCGCTTCTCCGTTTTTCTGTAGTATATATCCCAAATACTTTATTTCTTTGACCTCCTCTATGTATTCTTCTCCCCATTTCCACTCCCTTTTCTTCCTTCTTCCCCTAGCTTTCTCGAACACCATTATTTTCGATTTCTCTGGATTCAAACTCAAACCTTTCCTTTCCAAATACCTCTTGAACCTCCTCATCATTTCCTTCAATTCTGCCTCTCTCGTCGCCATTAAAACCACGTCATCCGCATATGATATTGTCCAGAATTTTTCATTCCCTATCACAAGTCCTCCTGGTTGCCCTTTTTCCATTCCCTCCTCTAAATCCATAATATATACATTGAATAGGTTCGGGCTCAACGGGCATCCTTGTCTTAGGCCCTTTTCTGTCCAAAATTCCTCTGTCATCTTATCCCTTATCTTCACTACATTTTTCGTTTTTTTGTATGTTTCCATTATTCTTCGCCTCAAGTTATCTTCAATTCCTATCTTCTTCATTGTTTCATTCAATTTTTTTTTATCCACTCTATCGAAAGCTGCCTTAAGATTAACAAAGAATGCAAAAACCTTTCCACTCTTCTTACTCAGCTCCTTATTCGCTACATAGTTTACCGTGTATATTGCATCCATCGTTCCTCTATTCTTTCTGAACCTTAATTGCACTTCCCTTAACTTACTCTTCACCTCCTTCTCCAACCTCGCATTTAAGATACTTGCATAAATTTTGTACGCCGTATTCATTAACGTAACTCCCCGGTAGTTTTTCGGGTCGTTTCTCTCTCCTCTTTTATATATTGGACTAATCATACCTTTATTCCAATCTCCCGGTATGCCCTCTCCTCTCCATATTCTATTAATTAACTTCAGGAATTCTTCACCTACATCCTTCTGCATAAATCTCCACACCTCGTTCTCAATCCCGTCCTCTTCCGTTGCTTTTCCCATCTTCAGCTTCTTTATTACTTCAATCACCTTTTCTCTCGATATTTCTTCGACTCCCACCGTTACCTCCACCTTCGTGCCATCCTCTTCGCCCTCGTCTTCTATGTCTAGCACTACCCTTTCCTTTGTCCCGCCTAACATTTCCATGAAATGGTCTCTCCACTCGCCCATTTGTATCTTCTCGCTTATCCCCTCATTTTTTTTTTCCTGTATTTATTTATATACTTCCAAGCTTCCGCTTCGTTTTTAATGTTCCTTATCTTTTCTTCTTCCTCACTTTTATGCCTCCTCTTCTGCTCTTTACACCATTCCTTGTGCTCCTTTCTTTCCCTCACATACTCTTCTTTTTCGATTCTTCCCTTCTTCCAGTCCCTCATCAATCTCCTTAATCTTCTTTTCCTTTCCTTCCATACTTTATTGTACCATTCTATTCTTTCTAATCTCCATGGAATTATCCTTTTCTTGTGCTTCGTAATAGCGCTTCTTATTTTTTCTTTTATCTCCTTCCAGATATCTTCTGTATCTATTTGTGTACTCGACCATCCTTCACATTTCTCATGATATTCTTTCCTCCCTTCTTCTGTCCAATCGCTTCTCTCTAGTTCCACTTCTTTCTTCCTTCTCCCTGTCTCTGTCACCTGTGGTCCTGTTAACTCCACCTCCAACGGAACATGATCCGATTCCGTTTTAATTCCTTCTTTAACCATTTTTACCTCTTCTCCTGCTCTGTCATTCCCTAAGACATAGTCTATAACCGATGATCCTATCTCTCCTATATAAGTCCATCCCCCTTCCCTTCCAAAACTCCCATTTAATAACGCCCATTCTCTTTCTTCTAATTTATCTATTAATATACGTCCCTCTCTATTCACAACTTTATCTACTGACTTTCTGGTCTTGCTCCTCTTTTCATTTTCTTCTTCATCATTTATCGGTCCTCCTCTGCTTCCTGTCCTCGCGTTGAAATCACCTCCTACCAGCAACCAATCTTCATCCTCTTCTTGTACCTTCTCCCTTAGTGTTTCCATCGTATCTTCCATCTTTTGACTGTACAGCGTGATTATTCTCCATTTGTTTCCATTATACTCTAGTCTGTTTTCTATAAATTTCAAATTCTTGCTGACTGCTGTTATTATCCCTCCTTTTGCTCTTCCTTTCCTGTGTTCCCTTTTCGCTGGAACACAATTCCAAATGAATTTGCTGGACATCTTATTTTTCATCTTCCTCCAATTGTCCTCTTCCATGTTTCTACTAGTCCTATCACATCAAAATTCTCCAAATAGTCCCATGTTTCCTCGCATTTGTTAATTAGTCCCGCCACATTCCAAAAGCATAACCTTAATCCTCTTCCTTTCTCCGCACCATCTTCCTCTTCTCCCTCCTCTCTCACTTTCCCTCTCTCCCTCTCCCTGTCTTCTCTCTTCTCTACTCTTTCCGAAAAGCACCTCCGCTTTCCAGCATTCCAGTTCTTTCATTCCATCTCCTCTCGTCATTGTCTATCCATATCTTTTGATACCCTACCGTTGCACTCTTTCCCTTTTCTCTCTCTGCCTTTACTATACTCCATAGATGTTTTTGTATCTGCCTCTCTGTCGCCGTCAGATTGTCATCTACAAATATCTTTCTTGCTCTTCCTATCTCCTTCCTCATTGCCATTATTTCTCTCTTATTCTCCCATTTATTGAATCTAACTAGCGTCATTTTATACTCTCCTCGGCCAATTGCCTGCACCTCGTCCATTTCCACCTTCTTTTTAGTTATTTCTTCAAGGAATTTTTCCATCTTCTCTTTCCTTTCACTTCCGTTTTCTATCTTCACTCTTTTTATAATTATATTATTTCTCCTTCTTCTCCTTTCGGCTAATTCGGAGTTTCTTTCCATCTCTTTTATCTTCTTCATTAGTTCGCTGCTCTCTAACTTTTCACCTCCGCTGCTCTCCACTTTTTCTATCTTCTCCTCCAGCTGTTTTATTCTATTTTCTAAGCCCGCTTTTTGTATTTCCCAAAGCATTTCTCTCTTTCTATATTCCTCCTTCAGGTCGTGTATCTCTTTCATTATCTCTTCTTTGTCCTTCTTTCTTTCTTCTTTATCCTTTTTTCTTTCTCTCTCTTGTTCATTTATCTTCGCTAAAATCTCTTTTAGGATTTTCTCCGCCTTCATGCTTCCTTTTTTCTTCTCCTCTCTTTTTATTTTGTTTGGTGGCGATCTTATCACTCTTTTTTCTTTACTAAAATTTTCTAGTATTTCTTTTTCGGCTATTTCTGCTATATCTTTTTCTTCCTCCTTTCTTCTTTTCTTTACGTATTCTATGATTGATTCCTGACTTTCTGTCATATCTCTTATTCTTGACAGCTCCACCGCCCTTGTGGGTCTGCCCTTACCTTTTTCTATCGTTCTATTCTCCTTCTCGCCTTTCTTCGGCTTAATATCCTTTTTCTTGTCCTCCTCCTTCTTCTCGTCCATCCGAATCCTTTCTCACTTTCTATCCCTTTGACGCCTCTCTCCTCCTGTCACTTTCTTCCTTATCGACCTGTTTTCGTCCCACTCCGACTCCGGTTTCTCCGTTCCTGTTTCCGCTTCTATTACCTAACCTCCAAATCGTCACAGCAACACAGAATCCCCGAAATCGTCTGTAGTTCGACTCCTACTCTGCCGAATTATACCTGCAGTCAGTCCTGCATATGTGCGCACGCAGCCTACCTGAAACAAAGTCGCCCCACGGCGAAGAAACGGCAGATAAGCTCGAAAAAAACTGGCGCGTTTGACAGGCGTGCTTCTCTCTACTTACTCAGTCCCGGAAGTCCGATATTAATATATATATATATCTATGTATTTATATTATGCAAATAATTCAATTAATAAAAAATAAATAATAACTTAATAATAATAATAATAATAATTCAATTGTATAAATTTTATCATATATACATAACAAATTCCAAATAGAAAACTCTATATGTAAAATGCAATTTTAATCTTGTATTCTGATTTGTTCCTGCAGCTTATATTAAAATTAATTACTTTTACGAAATTAAATTGAATATCTCTTTAATGCAGAGAAGACAAAGGCATTTCCATTGCACATTTTGCCATTTTTATAGCATCCTGCTATTTCACTGGATGACGGAAAACCAATTTAGCCAAAAAGGCTTTAGGGGGAGGAAAATATGTTTATACATATAGAAATAATAATAACCTACTAAAATCTAAGCTCGTACAAATATGTGCAGATAACAATTGTTTGTAAATACGGATAAATCTTCATAGAAACGCAGATCACTTTTGGAACTGAGAATGCATTCAACAACAGATTGAAAACATTCTCGCCCTAAAGTGGCTGCATCGGAAAAATTAATTGTAAACTGATACTTATTTAACCCGTATTTACTGATACAAACTAGGGTGAGGTTTTCACAAAACACAAATGCATACCGATAGGTGCAGATAAAAAATTGTTTGGAAATACGGATAAATCGTCGAATGACTAATTTTCGACCCGAGAATCCATATAGCGACCGATTGAAGGCAGTCTCACGTAGAAAAGTGGCTGCATTGGAAAAATCCCATGTAAATAGGCACTTATTTAACCCGTATTTACTGATAAGAACCGAAGCCTTGTATTGAGGTCGAACTCTTCACAATACGAATATGTGCATATAAAAAGTACTTTGCAGATACGGATTCACGCTCTTCAAACCAAAGATATTTTTTGAATTTGACAGTCCATACACAGAATGATTGCTGCCGAAATCTGATTAAAACATATACGTTCCTCTATAATCTTT